>NW_019773765.1:23502-51576 GCF_001039355.2 Lingula anatina
GGGGGGGGGGGCGAGAGGGACTAACAAGTCATCATCAAGACTGAGGTAATTACCTGTTCTACTTTACCTGAACAGGCAATTCAGTTGTGACCAAGTCTGTCAGAGTGAACAGACGAAACAGTCAACAGGTAGGCCTAAACCAAATTTCAGGATCTATCATAAATGAAAACTTTCTGACTATGTGCATTAAAAGTAGATGTGAAAAAAGAACTCTGAAACCGATAGCACATAGGCTTACAAGGGGGTAGACCTACATGTATGTATGTATGTATGTATTTAATATTTAATAAATTACATGTATACTTGTTGAAGAGAAGCGGGGCGACGTTTGTTTGTTTGTTGGGGGTGGGTCACATAAAAAGTAACTTGCTGTTTTCCGGCCCGCCCCCCTCATGTGCTCTATGACCAGTCCCTTATATAAATCATAGAGGCTAACTTGTGAGCGTGTAGGCCTACCTATATTTAGTAGTACACCGGGCCATATAGGCTTATAGCTACACTATACTGTATAGTCAAGGCTTGAATCTTTTGAAGCTTGTATGTACAATATTTGCCGATGTTTGTGATGATTGACCTTAATGTTTCATTAGTCATAAGTCTAAGGATTTCTCCCAAGTGATGTTTCCTTAAAAATTAAGGAGTCAATTGTTGCTTCTGCGATGAATAGAAATTCGACCACACCTTTACATAGGTTTGACAAAGATTTGTGAAATGTTCTTCATCTTCCTCATAAAAAATTGCTCCCTGATATCCGCATGATCTGACAAATTTTTGGGATCAATATCACACGTAGGCCCTACATCATTGGCTTAGCTCTAAAGGCTAGGGTTCTACTTTTTGTGAAACGAAAGCTTAGATTTCTGAAAATAACGATCTTGAAAGTTATTTTTGTCCAAATACCCCTTGCTTATGACCGATTATCTAGCTTCAAATACATGCAGGCCCAGCAGCTTGCACCCAAATCACAAATATAACAATAAAAAATTTTTTTAAAAAATAAATAAAATTTAAAAAAAAACGCCAAAACTCACCCGCTGGCTAAGGGCTAGAAGTTGAAATTCCTACTTAGTTCAGCCCATCACATGGTAATACATTGTATTATCTCAAACTTGGCCCTCAGATACCAACCAAACCTAGTAACCGACCGGCTCAGTTACTACAGTATATAATGCATAATCTCACTCCCCGGGTTTTATCTGATAAAGGGTCGTTATGAAAGGAAAAAAAACTTGTCGGGGCCAACCCCGCTCCCCGTCCTTTTACGATTTATGCTTAGGCCTACCTCGGTTTTATATCAAATACGTTCCAGTTACTAGACTACTCTTTTAAATTTCTATCAAATGCACGTAAATAGTTTACTCCCTAATTCAATCCACTCATCTTGAGCAGAGCGTGTCAGATAAAAGATAATTGTTTCTTTAATTTTAGTGACGATGGATGTGAATCAAAAAAGCAAAAATAACCAACATTTGAAGTAGACCATCTTACATTAGCTGCATTTGGATGCTACAAAAGAGTACAAACTGTTGAAATGATTGCTTGAATGTTCGCCAAGAATTCTTGTTCCCAAGAGAGCTATTCAAAACGCATTTTGCTTGTATACTTTCTAATTGTACGACACGCAAGGAAAGCGTAATGATATTGATGATGAGAATTCAGGATAACACTTTTTAAAAGAAGGGAAGGCAGAATGGAAAAAAAAACTCTCCTCGCCTACCTTGGCATTTTTGCGTGCCAGTGAAAACAAACAATAAAAATACAATAGAATTGAAAGAAAAAATGCGGGAATTCAAAGATCTGAATCATGTTCCCTGTGCTTTGCCTTCCTGCGTGTGCCTTTAGAATGAAAACATGATTTCTCCATCTGAGAGTTTGAAATTATTGGTAAATGCAGGGATGACTCTCTTAAAAGATCATCCACAGGACCTTGAAGTACATACTTAAATCTTTTACCAGAGGTGCAAAACTATACGTGTGTTACAATAGATTTAAAGTCCCATTACTTTTTATTTAAGAGTTGCGCTTTTGATAAAAAGAAAATCCAAATCGTCATTTTTTAAAATATTAAAATATAGATTATATGACTTATGTTGGTGCCTCTATCCGTAGTATTAACGAGATTTTTGCTGAGAATGAGCAACCCAATGAAATACCCGAATGATAATATATGTGGACGAAACCAGAATGAAGGAGGGGTTTCCCATTTTCTAAAACAAAACAACACAATATAGACCCCCCCCCCTCCGTCCCCGTAATGTAAATTGTAGATTACTTCGGGAAATGTGAACTAAAAAGGATGTCCGCAATTATCTGAAAACAAAAAACAATTTATTATATTGCCTTCAAGACACGCACTTGTCATGAATACACTGAGCTTGAATTGCGATGCATGCCAACTCCTTCATTTCAAATCACCATCCTCCTAACGGTCCGGTTAGCCAGCATATATATATTATACATATATATGGAATTTTGATTATGTACAGTGAATGAAGAAGAATGTACGCATCGGGTCTGAAACTCTGATTAGTTCTAAAAGAAATAAAAGAAGTCCTTTTGTAGCTATACAAACCCCATCAGTCCGGGGGTATCTGATTCAAGAGTCCTGTCACACTGTTCAATATTTGGCATATTTTGGACAGTCAAATTATAAATAAGTCACTAATTACTAAAATGTTAACTCAGTGACTCCATTTTAATGGGCACGGCCCGTACAGAGACCTCTTCGACGTCGTAAAATATTGGGCATTCTGATTGAGCTCTGAATAATATTAAGATTATCACGACTTAAGCATAACAGATCACCGTAAAAGTTGGAAGAAATGCTGCAAATGAAAAATATATGTATATTTGATAGATCCCAAGAGAACGCAACACAAAAACGCAAAGCAGTGCTTGTGGTTTGAAAAGGGAAAGATTACACTGTATTCTGTTCCCCAGTGATCCAATCGTACCGGTAGCTAAAACGAAGAAGATCTATTGTTACAGAACATATCACTTAGATCAAATGGATTTTATATAAAGAAAGGGAGCGAGTTCCGGAAATTAAATTATTCCCGTTCCAAAGATTGTGTGCTGAAAAGGTCATAAAGATGAGGATATAATATTATACGTGTATATATACATTTTGAGCATTGTAAATAACTATTTAGGAATTAAGCAATGAACAACTTTTATTATTATAATTAATTTTATTGTTGTTGTTGTTGCTATTATTGTTGTTGTGATTTGAAGTTAGAATTGCTAAGATAATAGAATACAAGGAAAAGGATAGCATTAGAAATAAGGGTACACAAGGTGCACTTGTTAGAACTAAAGCAAAGTGAATAGAAGAGGGTGGACCCCCGCCCCCCACTTCTCTCCTTTCAAAAAAAAAAAAAAATGGCGGGGTTCATTAATCATTAAGACAGCCCAGGGGGGGGGGGGGGGCAGAGACCGACATCTTCAAAACTTAGCCTATAGCATTAGCCATTGCAGGTAAAAAATTAATGACGACTTTTTCTACCCTGCCATTTTGTTCTTGTCATTCTGCTGTGCACCACAGATTTAATGGGTATTCAATGTGCCCACAGC
Organism: Lingula anatina; assembly: GCF_001039355.2. The sequence continues at coordinate 27,076 of NW_019773765.1, forward strand.
CTTTTCTGTTGTCAAGTCACGTAATTCATAAAAAAGTCATTGCTTATTACTAACCAAAACGTTGTGCTCGGCCGGTGTTTAGCTCACTAATATGTTTCCCTTAAAACTCACTCTGAATCTTGAATACAGATGTCAAATTAATAATTTCTTGCATGCATGGTGGAACAAGACACTGGTGAACTTGATTAGAGGGACTGTAACTACAGTAGAAAAAATAGAGACTTGACGTCGAATATGGAGATAGGAGATTTCAACTGTTAGATCACGTGGAATAATTTTATCAATTCAATCACTGTTCAATGCTCAAGCAGAACAGGCTTCTCTGTATACAAGCGTACCAGCTGCCTTCAGTTTTCATGCCAAAAGTGTCGGTATATCTGGCGGTCACTTTCAGTCCGTACATGTGCCGTTATATATAGATATAAATCTAGGCACTATCGAACGACGGCAATTTTTTGTCGGCACTCGTGCCTGCCTCACAGAATAACAAGACTCGCTTTAGGTCTGGGAGCAGAAGATTGGTGTTCGCGCTGTGTACATAGTCACACACGCAAGTGCATGTGTGTAGCCGCTATACATTAGTTGCAAGATGTTTTAAATGCCGACTGTCAATTCTTTTCCGTCTTTTCAAATACTGTATTTTCAATTATGAGGCAAGTTTGGTTCTTCCGCTTCGCCTCTGGTGGCGCATGGTTAAAATAAGGCTAAGAGAACTCCAGATATTTTAAACTAGATAATTAGGAGCCTTCTTATTTAATAATAAAATCAAACTGATATTCGACACTTAGCCAAGTAAGAGCATAAATTTCACATTTAATGACTAGTCTGCCCCTGATATAATTTTCAAACGCAACCGGTGGGAAAACCATTAGTATTCCATGTTTTATCGAATATTTTGGGAAAACCTTGTAGCGTGAAAGATAGTGCACATATCTGAAAATGGTGGGTTAATTGAAACCTGGTGTTAATTCATTAATCTATTAGCGGCGGCACGCACCAGACATGATTCAAATAGAACCAGATCTCTACTGCAAACGGGCCAGTAGCCACAGAGACTGGAGCAAACAAGCACGGTAAGATACAAACAGTCTTAACACTTAATTAGATCATCAAATGGTAAATGGCAGTTGTATTAAATATACATGTGATTGATGCAGCTACAGACATTTACGTCATATTTATTTCAATTTGCCAGAGTGGGCAGGGACAATCCAATCTCTTAGATACTAGTCTGCCTCCGCTTCACGTATATTTTTTAATCATTTATTTATTTGTTTTATTTATCTTGCCTACTTATACTAAGATTCCGAAATGCAATCAAAGATCTTACTTGGCGTGTCCAAGGGATGACCGAGTTGATTACAAAAAGATAAAGCAATGAGGAATGCTTTTCTGCACAGATCAGTCAGTCATTAAGTAATATAATCATTCACTTCCCGTCGATTAAATAAATTGATTTTCTTGTCATCTCTTCTAGTTGCACTAGCCTCTTTCCCCTTGGCTTGTGGTTTATGTCGATCAAGTAGATAGACATGTTCTACTTTGGCATTTCAAGTGTGATTAGAAAGTACTAATCAGACTAATCACTGTCTGTTACAGGCCAGTTAAACACTACCTTCTTTTTTATCTTTTTCCGACCCGATTGATGAAGGTACTTTGTTTGTCCTCAGGAATTCCGCGATTGCATACTGTGCTTGCCACACAACCACACAACAGAACATACATGTTGACTTTGCTTCAGTTGCCTCATCACCATTCTCTTTAAATCGATATGATTTCACAATCCACTGGATTTTGAATAATTCTTTTGCTCATCACCGATGTCATTTCATGATTTCTTGTCTCCGCTGGTTCACCGGGGTTGCCCTCGACGTACGAATAATGTACGAATAATAATTTCTTCTGTTCACGCGGTTTATTCTATTTATGCACAAGTTTTATAAATTGTTTTATGCAATATCTCTGTCACAGTAGAGTGACAGAGTTCCTAATTTAGCTAAAAAGCAGTGGCATACGTAAGCAAAGGGTCCTCACCCCCCCCCCCCCCCCCCCACACACACACACACACACTTTGGTAGACTGAGATCCGCAATCTACATGTTCTACGTAAATTTAATGAAAACATACAACCCCATCCAACCGTCGGAAACGTAGGCGCTTTCATTTTTCTAGAGCACTTAAACGTGCTTTAATAATAACGGTTAACAGCCTCGCAGCCGTCTACTACATGTTCATCTGTCTCTTAATTTCTGTAAACGCGTTACTAGACGAAAAGACATAAACCATGACTCTTTAGCACAAATAACCAAGTACCGCATGTAAAAAAAAACAATAAAAAGTAAGTCTTACTTTAAACTGTTCAATAGCTCTAATCAACTCAAAATTCAGTGGAAAAAAGCCCCGTCCTCTAACTATCGGCGAGAAAGAGGACAGAGACACCATCAAGATAGTCTCACGAAGTTTTAATTACATTGTAGGCTGCTTTTGTGCCCAAGGCGAATAAAATTAGCGGTCGTTAAAAATGCTATTAACTGGGTCTTGTGTCCATGTTTACAGTGTTATCACTGACAGCTAGGGTAGATTACATCGGTTTTATACTGGGGGTACATCACTGTACACATTACAAACGGGAGGAAAAAACAGGTGTGAGAAAAAGTTTGGACTGGGAATATGAATTAATCCGATGTACAGTATGACGGCAGAACAATATGGCATTTGCGCTGATGTAGAGTTAGATTGCACATTTGATATTAACAGGTGACCATGGATACGTAAATTAAACAGTTATTAAATAGCATGCTTGTGTGAACACATACTCTAATGAATAAAGACAAAAGCTTAGGATAGTGTCAACCAGTTACATTATGGTTTTCTAAATATTTTATGCCGTAAAGGGTTGTTTTTAGTTTTAAAAATCCAGTACTCTTGCCTATTGTGTGTTGTTAATGTCAACACGTTCCAGCATTTTTTTTCAATTTTTCATGTCAGTAATCTTGAAAAAAAAACAACAACGAGAAATAGATTAGACGTTCCTCTAGTTAAGAACAGGAATAAATGAAGGCATCATCTTAATTTCGAAATCAACCACTTTACATAACATAAGTTGTGCTCATTAGTTAACGGGTTTATAAGTATTTCATTAAATACCTCAAGTTTCAAATAAAAAAACAACAAACTTTCCTGTTTCTTTTAATCGTGAAACAACAGAACACATTTAAGTCAATTTCCTCGCACAAAAGCAAGTAATTACTGTTCCAATTTGGTGGTCCATTAGTGAGCTATTTTCACTCGTTTGCAGGAGGACGTTTGTTTGTGAAGGTGGTCCTAAAAATGGCCCTAATATTTACTTAGCCTTTCTACCATTCTTTTTTCAGGCATCGACCACAGCTGGTATTCGTAAATACACATGCGGCTAATAGTCTATCCTTATGATAATTCTAGAGCCTGGTCTTTCGCCTACTTCTAAATAATCCTCTACGTATAGGGTGTTCGAAAATGAGATCTAGCAGCTTTATCGCCCTTGGGTCGGTCTGTCGGTGTTGATGCCAAGAAAAATTGATCGACTGTTTGAATAGGTGATATTGTTGTGCGATATCCTTAGTACTTAGATTTGCAATTATGACAAAAATTGGCATGTCTTGTCTCGGCAAATTGATGCAAAACACGACCCTTGCAAAAAAGAGGAATCTAATTTGTAGACATCCTGGCTTACATCAAGTTTAAACAGTAATTTGTGGTGGCCTAATACGAATGTCTAATACAAGTCGTAACTGCGCTTTGAATTCGTAGTGAGGTTAAAGTGAAAGTTCACGAAATAGGTAGGTCCATCAAATGTTTTTGTGCATGCATGATTTGCATATCATGCAGAAGCCTGATTGGTGTTTTACCCGAATATGTACAACGTGCTGCTTTCTAATCCACTCTCGTTTTTCATTTTGCAGGATCCGGCCAAGATGCAGGTAATGTCAAGGGATACGTCTAGTTGCTGCATGTCGCTGACTGACACCGAGTTAGTCCCCTGTGTTTAACAGGCAGTGGCAGACGACACTGATATAGTAATTGACTCCAAGGTAAGTGTCTTCAATATTTTAATCAGCGTTTACTTGCGGTAAAAATCCTGAAAAGTAATAGGCAAAAGAATGACGGAAGAAGAAGAAAGAAAAAGTAATGAACTATCGATTTAATTCTATTTACCGCACGCAAACCGTTTCTACCATACAATTTTTAACTGATGCCAGATTTCCAGTTATTAAAGTACAGATCCCCAGCTCTTTGATCTTGGATGAAAAGTGCACTGAAACTTGGTTAAAACCACCAAATAGAAGCAAATATATCGAGACATTTCCATTAAAGATGCCACTGGACACGTTTATTAATCAATAAAATTGATCTAAATCATTGTATTCAGTTTCTATTTGTCAGCAAAAGAATTCCTTGGAATATTATCTTTCCATTATCAACTACCACTTCATTTAAGGCACTACCATTTGCCCTACTATTTCTGAACTAGCCATTACGTTGCGTGGCTTTTTAATTTAATACTGAACACGTAGAAATGGGACCCAGACTCAACAGTGCTTCAGAGGAAATAGAGAGGACTGGGCTTACAAGCGATTTCGTACTGCTGGGCATCATAGACGATACGTTGTTTGTTCATCGGTTGCTATCATTCCGAGTTTTGCCTCGTGTTAAGTGGATCAATCAAGCAAATTACTGAGCGGATATTTCGGGAGTATTTGGCAAATTCTACAGTAAAACCGTGCGGTTGGCATTTGAAAAAGCGGGAACAGTAAAACATCTGCGATATATGAGACAAGGTTTGTTGATGTAAAATCATCTAAGGCTGGTTGAATAGTAAAATAGATAGCTGTTATTTACTGCTGCAAAAATATGTACCATTATTCTGGGTGTTTTTCAGTTGGTATAATGTTTATTGATTACATTTTAACATAATTTTATAAGTTATGTTTTGATTGGACCTAGCCAAGGCACACAATAATCTGTCAATAATCGGCTTCAGTGTCCCCTTTAAAAGAGATCGCGCACCTTGAGGTTTTGAAAAACTTGACGCGTTTAAAGCGCGTTGTAAAGACTGAGGTAGGCAAAATTTTCACATGGAATTTCTGTCGAAGAATGTCAAACTGTTTTAAACAGGACTGCATGTAATTTTTTTTTACCTTTCAGCACTGCATAAATCCAGGGCGAAACCTGAATACATTGGATTATGGATTTCAGGCTGGGAAACATGACACTTATTCCATTGGCCTTTTTGATGTCCGTTATGTTAAAAAATTGTATTGGTCAAGGGTATGAACCATCCTGCCCCGTAACCGAGACCCCCGACCAGACCACGGAAATCTGTTTCTGCATTCCCGAAAGCGGCGAAATATTCAAGTGGGATATAGACTGTAACTTCAGGGGATATGGACCAAATATGCCTAACTTTCTACAAACTGATGATGTTATTGGAAAACTTGACTTCAGGTACAACTCAATCAACCACATTCAAAGTTATGCATTTCGGAACATCCCGGGTTTACGAGAATTGAACTTGGCCGAGCAGCATCCAGTTGGTAATGTTAGCACGCTCACCGTTGCTCCCGGGGCGTTTCATGGCCTGATTAATCTAGAGAGTTTAACGCTGATAAGAAACAGGATAGAAAACACCACACAGGTGATCAACCCGAGTACAGTAGACGGATTAAAAAATCTGAAAGAACTATATTTCTTCGATAATGAAATCAAGAAAATAGGAGCTTTGGCATTCGCAGGCTTAGTCAACCTTGAGGTGTTAAATCTGAATTATAATTACATTGCCTCGATTCACGTAAATGCATTCGTGGGGTTGAACCGATTGAAAAAGCTGTTTCTTACCCGTAACAAGTTAACACGCGTTGATCCAGGTGTTTTCTCCAGTGTGACAACGTTAAGGCAACTGTTTCTAAACGAGAACCAAATTACAGAAGTTGCCCCCAAAGCCTTCAATGGGCTCCGGAATCTTACTGATTTAAGGCTGAATAAGAACAAGTTGCAGAGTCTGGATAATATGGTTATCGTTGGACTCGATAAGAGGGAGGTATTTTTGCACATCGGAAGGAATCCCCTACACTGCGACTGCGAGCTTAAATGGCTTCGATCTTTAGAAATAACACCCTCGGGAAGCTGCGGTACCCCTAAAGAACTTCGTGGGGAATCGGTAGTTTCTTTCCCAACTGAAGATTGTGGACGCGTCACAGCGGAGTCCTCGTGTATAGATGATTGCCCATCTAACTCGGGGAATAAGAACGATGCATTTATCTGTGCTTTATTTTCCCTCGCTATTGCTATCGCAGTGCCTTTGTGACTGTTGCCAGCAACATGAATAATGTAGACAGACGGCGAATGCCTCATGCAAGCGTCGTTTTCGTGTCCCTGCAGTCGTTAAGACCTCACATTAGTGGACATATCCAGGACCCAATATCCGTTTATCGGTGACATTGGTTTTTAAAATTTATCATTACTATTAGAGGTTAGGATTTCTTAGAATTGCTACATGTTGTAGTTCTGTAAATTATACAGAGCTTATGTAAATGAACTTCAATGCAGATTGCTGATGACGCGATTGAAAAAGATTATGACTTTTATTGTGATTTATGGAAAGTTGGTCGAATTTCTCTCCGCTTATTGAATTATTTCGGTTGCTTAGTTTCTGTCCAACGAAACAATGATGGATTGTAATCTTATCTGTTTTAATTGTAAGCTTTTAAGATAATTGGGTTTTTAAAAAAACATAGCGTAAGAGTCAATTGGCGTTGCCGCGCAGAGAAAATCGAGGGCAGAGGACAGTGGCTGCTTCAAGTGGAAAATCCGATAAAGACCTATTTCATTTGAAGAATAAACCATTTATCACCCCCTTGGGATGCGTTGTTGAGTATGTTGTATCAATAAGATACCAACTCTCACTGTCTATTCTGCACGGAGGAAATTGAATTAATGCATACACGTATACCGTTTGGACAAGGGAAAAACTTGCGCCAGAGATGCACTGCAAGTAGAAACATCTTAAAGCCATTAGACCCTCCTATTTAATTGGGCAAAGTTCAAGCGAAACCGCTACTCGATTTACCACATATTGTTGATAGAAGGAAGAAACGAGGAAGGGAAGAAAGGAAAGAGATGGAGAGGTCTATTCCGCAGGGCCAAAGGGCATGCAAGTTTCTATAATTGTTTAATGTACCTTAACACTGTGATGCCATTTCAATATTTTTCGATAACAAAAAGTCCCTGCAGAACTTGGCTTTCTTCTTAAAATTCGAATACAGCGAAATGATCATTTGTGCCAAACAAAATCGATGCCTTATGTTCAGTAATTCTCCAGAGTTGTAACAATGAAGATGGAGTGAGGCCGGGTGGAGATAATTGAATTTTAACCGCACGTGATTTCGATCGTAGATAATAAATGTAGATAGTTATATGATATAAAACAGCTTAATACTGATTAAAAAAAGAAGAGCGGAGCTATTGCAGCTTTTTGTTTTTCCCCTGGCACTAAAAACATTGGCACAATGAAAAGCACCTTTTGCGACGATCACAAGAATGCACAAGGTCTGACAATCGAAAATGGCGTGTGAACCGTACCCTCTTGAAAACGCATTTGTTGACTGAAAAAATGTAAAAAAATCACCGATCCCTTCAAGTATGCAATTCGTTATATATAACAAACGAGAAAAAGAGAATCCACGACAACGTTAGCTTCACTTTTCATCACCTATCAGCATAATAATAACGCAAAAGATAGCTTAACCTGAACCGCGTTTATTTAGTTACATATTGAAAAAAAAATGCATTCATATCTGACACCATCAGAGATATTTTATTAACATGAAAAATCCAAACATACATGAGATTTAACGGATTATATCCAAATTTGAAATTAAAATATATCAAAGTATCAGAATGGTAAGAATTCATAGTCACATTAACACATATTGCATCTAAATTTATATACATCAAAATGGACATTTATACACAATTACACGACTAGATATTTAATACAATTATCATTGAACTGTAGAGTGCAAATGATAACAAGCGCAGAAGAAAATCAAATAGCGATAAATAAAGGGTTTATCCAGTAAGTTTGGCCCAAGGCGCCAAAGAGATACAAAACCGGGTATGTGGCAAACAAAATGCTGCAAGAAAGATTGAAATCAATGTTTTTAAGTAACAACGGCACCAATACAGTGTGCACTAATGAAGTTTCTCCCACCAATGCATAATGTACTATGTTTGGCGGTGGCATTCGCCCAAGAAGTATTATTTACAGATAATGGGTCAATGGAGAGCAATTTGGAGAGGCCCAGATCTCTTATGCAACGGAGGTACCTCCGCTCTGAGTATTCCTATGGGCATTTAACCAGTACTACATGTAATGGCACTCAACTATAGTTTTTGTTTTGACAGACTTTGATGGGAGTCAGAGACCCAGCTGGCCACCGAGTGCCCCATCAGTTTTTGAAGTGCTTAATAACAATATTCACTGTAAATGCAATAAAACATATTTGTATGTATTTTTGTAAATTATTACTGAATTTGTAAGATATTACAGGGCTTATAAATAAAAATAATTTCTTAACAAATGAGATCAAGGAGACAGAATGAAATGAATAAATTAAAACAAATATCACGTTGCTGTAATGCTATCACTTTAGGTAAGGCTTAGAACAACACAAAATACCAGATACTTCTCAAACATTAACACATAACACAACACAAAGTAAATGTCAAGTTTTTAAAACTTGAATCTCATGTTTTCTTGAAGAATCATTTGGTTGTCGAAGATCTGCAAGTCATTCTTTTAAATCTGAAAAGAATTTGTTGAAAATGTACGGGTGGTGTCTTTGAAACTGCTTCACTCGACTTTTCTTTTCTTTTAGGGAAATGCTTGTATCATCGAGAATGCCGTCCATAATCTTGCGCAGACACTGCTCCGTGTAATCCTCCATCTGTTTCTTGTATTCCTCCTGCGTAACCCTGTCGCAATATGTGAAGGTTTCAGCTGAAATGATTAACATTGATTCTAAATGAAAATGGGACGAGTCAAGAGTGCATTCACTCAAGCCAAATTGAATAGGTAGCCATAAATGAAATTACAAGTCTTTTTGTTTGTTTGTTTTTTCCACCCTCAGGGGTATACACCAGTTGATATTAATCAAAATAGGCTTAGAAATGGTAACTATGAAAGCAGCATGAATCGGGCATAAGTTACATTACAAATTCATCTGAGACTCCAACACTTATAATTGTGACATTTTACTCAAACATGCTGTTGTCTTTGCAGAGAAATTTTATTCACTGATTGAACTTTTCATCCAAATGTCAGCAGAGACATAGGGATGTACTTGGACAAATCACATTTCATACTAAAAGTTTTAATGAGGGGTGAAGTGCTGGTTTTGGGTGAAGTGCAGTTTTTTTTTTTTTTTTTTTTTTTTGGGGGGGGGGGGTGTGTGAAGTGCCATGTTTTTCAAGGTGTATACCTTTACATGTGAGTGCATATATAAAATATAACCTTGTTAATTTTTCATTAATAAATAAAAATAAATACTGATAAGTGGTTTGGGGGGGGCACTGATGAAAAAAGTGAAACAGTTGCTGCAGGTTTGCTATCAATAGTTGGTAGTGTGTGCAATCTTTACACAGTAATTTATTTTTGTTAACTTTTATGATATGAGAAGGCTAAAACACATTTTTGCCAAATTGATTAAAGGAATTCAACTGCATTTCATTTCATTGGACTTCCTGGAGAGCCACCCAGCTTTCTCATGCTCCAAATTCTTACCAACAACTGGGTCCATTTCAGAGCCCTTCATCTGTTGTAAGCTTTGCATAACCATGAACTTAATGTCTTTAGGAGTAGTAAAAACAGCATCACAGTTGTCCATCATGAACATGACCAGAAGACTTGTAGGCTGTGGAGCAAGCAGCTTACATTTGAAGACAGCCCCAGTGAATATGTTATTCACTGCCTCTCTGTTACTAAGCTGAAATGCAATCGATATTAAATTAGGCACTGGAGGTAGATTGGTCCCTTGTCATTTCACAAAGATAAGTTTTCATAAAAAAACTTCAATCAATGATGATACAGTTCTTTTCCCACGAACAGATACCAATTCACAATTAGAACAGTTGTGTGGACATGGCAAGTAAAGAGAAACCCAACTCTGCTATTATGACTCATTACTAAAGATTTCAAAAACCAATCCATGAGAACGTTAGTTCTTTTCTCATGAAAAGATACCAATTAACAAATTGAACAGTTTTATGGGCATAACAAATGAAAAAAACATAAGTATGCAATTATGACTCATTGCCATAGTTTTCAAAAACCAATCCATGCACGAAATGTACCTTTGGATCAAGCTTCATTTCACCATCAGAAGCTGCCACTTGCATGAACTTGAGGAGCTTCTTTAACTCGGCTCTTATGTCCGTGGGCAACAGTAACATGCTAAGTTGAAGAGCTTCCAAGCCAGACCGCTTTCCTTCGCTGATCAGTTTGATGATCCCAACATATAGATCCAGGCACTTGTCTGACAGCAAGGGTTGGGGCATTGCACTGTAGTGGCCTGCTAGGGTCTGAAACAGCCTCCACTTCTGCTCCTCCGCCGACATAAGCTCGTTGGCCAGGCTGGTGAGGACGGAGATGCCTGCTGGGATATGGTCCAGCAGGCTCAGGGCTCCCTTTATCCAAGGATCACTGGGCCTAATTGACAGAGGAATGATATAATGGTCAGGTTCAGACTACTTATAAAGCAATTTAACTCCAGTAGAGTGAATGGTAACACACAACCCTATCATTTTTACCTCACACACACACATATGCAATTTCTGACCAGGGGGTTGTAATTTTATATCCTAACAGGAATGTAGCATAGCTTTGGACTAAGTACGGGATATCTAAAGAGAAGCCAGAATATCTAAGATAATGCTTATTGCCCCTTAACTTTTTTTACAAACAATTATACAAAAAAGTGTCCCTCACCTTTCTGATCCAATATAACAGGGACTAGCATGACCTGTGTTGAATATAACAGTATTATGCCTTGTTGCTTTCTTCTCTCGGCTGGCATCCATCAAGATACCATCTAGCATTGGCAAGTCAATAATCGTTAGAAGTTTTGCCAAAGCTGCCTCTCTGAATAGCTCTTCTTTCACTGAAAAGCATGTGAAAAGATTGCATGCATTTCAAAGATGAATTTACACTATAATGTCTAATTTTTCTTTTCATTTTGGAACTGCTTTCATTTGTTTTACTGAATAAGAACTTGGTTAACATCACACCACACCATAACTCACTTATTGCAAATTTTTCTTCAAATAGTGTCTTGCGTAACCCTTCACCCATGCAAAAGAAAAAAAATTCTTTGAATGAGAGGCTAAAATAAACTCTCAACGTTTAAAATAATAAAGCAAACATGTAATATGCGTGCAATAGAACAGCCAATGCACTGACATCAATTAAGTTAAAGAACAATCAAAATTTATTGAGATCTGCATTAGTGCAGCTAAAAGCCACAGTCAATGATCAATGTAATAAATCCTTTGCCCAATCTACAACTTTGCAGCTTGTTATGAATTAAGGTTTCAACAGATGTGCAGCAGATGGTGAATGCTGTTGTTGTGACAGTATGGCTTAGGCTGTGATGTGTTGAATTTGTATATATACCTTCTGCAGGTATACGTCTCTTCTTTAAGCAGTCTGAAAGAGGTGTCCCTTGATTGCCCTGCCAGGCAATTTTAGGTGGACTCCTAAATACATCCGGAGTAAAGTTCTTTTTGACAAAATCCCTGCTTTTCCTTTTCATAGAGTCTGATATGTCTGAGCTTCTCTTTCGTATCGAGTCTTTGATATTGATGATCTCCTGTAAGACTTGTCCCTGGCGATTCACCACCACTGGATTACTGTACACTCCCTCTCCATCTATCAGATCAGGCTCCACTTCTTTATGAATTCTGAAAAGCACAAGAACAAGAAATAAAGAAAACAGTAATATGTACACATAATTTTTTTTTTTTTGGAGGGGGGGGGGGGCGGGGGCGGGTTGTTTTGCTATTAGCAGGCAGGCAAAGTGCAAGGAACCTCGACAACAACACCTGCCTTTCCTCCTTATACGTATTCATAGCACAGCATGCAGTTTTATATTATCAACAGGTGTTTCCATTTACCTGCTGTGGCAAACACCTGCCAATGCACCTGGAATGTGCTGGACAGTGTTAGAACCAGGATTAGCATTGCATAATCTTGATGGATTAACTTGGATAGACTGCTTAAAATAATTAATACAATTGAACTACATAAATTCTTTAGTAATTGAATTCACTATCAAAGCAGCAATTTTGCAGCTATCAGGATCTGTTAAGTCTTGAAAATAATACAAGGTTAACTGTACTGACATCACTTAGATAAATGTTTTTGAATCTTAAAAAAACAAAACAAAAAAAAGGAACAATTATATAACAATAAAAATAAAAAGGACAATTATACGAGATTTCCAATGCTTTTAATTTATTTTGATATTTATTCCAATGATATTACTATTAGTTATCTTATCAAATTGCACTTCAGCATTGCTCAAAATATGTGAATGGCACATGTTTCGAATGTACTATGTATGTAACTTTTTTCCTGTCAAATTGAAGTAAAGAAAAAGTGGTCTTTAAATGTTTCTTTTACTGGTATGTTCAAGTCTGAAGTTCATATGATATTATAGTTATACTATTTAAGTAACCCTTGAAATTTTGCTCACTGTACTTTCTTAGTTGTTGTGCAAGTCACAGTCCTAATTTAAAGAGAATAAAACATCTGGCTTAATTTACTGAATAAATTAAAAATGCTCCACAAAACTAAATCAGAATAGTTTTGTTTAGTGTTGATAAAAAGGAATGATATCATGAGGCAAATGGTTTCCTTACCTCATTTTTGTATCTTTTCTTGGAAGTGTTTCCTTCACTTCATGATTGTCCATCATATCTGTATCTACTTCATCAATGTTTTCATCACTGAAGCCATATTCAGAATCAGGCGGCTCTATAAACTTGTAAAACTTGTTACTGCTGTCTTCAAACGTGGGCTTCTTTTCTTCACTTGAACTGGCTTTGCTGCATACTGGTTCAAATATGTTGTTATCCATAAAAGTTTGGCACAGCTGTAAGGCATAAAATTTAGCTATGAATATATGTTTAAGGTTTTAATGCATTGACCCTTACTTAAGGCTGCTGCTTTTGTATGGAAACACCTGCTCTTTAAAGGCAACATCTGTCATGTCCAGGGCCTCAGCACAATAGTTTCGCAGTATAGTGGCTTAAAACTGATAGATGTCAAAATGATTTGAGTTTGACTTTCCTAATAACAAAAAGCATAAATTTACAGTCTTGTTTTTTTTTTATAGTAGATATATTATATTAGATGTACTAGTTGATGAAGAATTTGGTTCATTTAAATTCCATACTTTAATAGCATTCTCCCTGCTGATTTCCTTCCCACATGCCTGCCCTTCATCTAAAAGATGTCTGAGCATCACATCCACAGCATCTGACCCAGTGAAACAGTCATCGTAGTACTTCATCAGGTATCTACGACGTTTGACATCAACTCGGTGTCTCAAGATTTCAATCAGCTCATTCCACATCTGAGTTGCTTTAAATTGACCTGCCAAGAAATGAAGAGGATAATTCACTTCTGCAGACACAATATCTAACATAGAATAAACCTTGAGAGAATTTTTTAATTAAAAAAGTTACTAGTAAGTTCATATATGTATGCACACATATGTTAATAAAGACCTTATAAAATTGTAGTAAACATGGTAACAATTTAAGTATGCTTGTAAAAAGCACTTATTCTGGGGGAGGGTGCTAAAAAGCTGTTCCAACATATATTTGGATATTCAAAGGCAGATTACAGGGCATTCAACACTTTAAAAAGTCTCGAATTATGACTTATGTGTCCTTATCATCCAGACAATCCAATCATTGTTTATGACAGCTGTAAATAGCCGCAGGGTCCAATTACGTCATGGAATATGCCAAAATATCTTCATAATCACACATTTTTACAGCACATTAACATCCATGAATTTAAACTAATATAATCTGGCATCCCCCAATCCTGGACTAGAGTAGTCGCTTTGAAAATGACAAGGATCATGAGGACGGGATCATGAGGAAGTAAAATTACATACATGAACCTCCAGTAAATAAAACTATAAAAGTACACAAAAGAATGGACACAGTAGATTTTTTCGAAAGTTATATCCACACAAGTTTAAAAAACAATGCCACAAACTTTTTAATAAAACTTACCTCCTGGTTTAGCATAGCTGTGCCGTCTTTCAAAATTTAATAACAGAGGCGAACCTTTCCATGAGGCCGCCATTGTATTTTAAACAAACCCTTCCCGACATGCATTATTTGACGTCATATCCGTAAACAAAGAATCGCTTTGTGTGTATCCACATCTGGAAGCATCTGCACACTTTGAATGACTAATAGAAGCGAATATTTGATAACTTTCAACTTGTAACTGCAGGAATTGACAAGTAGGTGAGTTTTTCTTTAACTTTCAGTTACATCTAAAGATAAGAAAATGCTTTATGTGGTAGTAATAGTGAGTTTTATTTACTTGGTGCCCTCGATCAGCTGTTCGACTCCGAGATTACTTTTTTTTTCCGTATTTAAGCTATTTTCATTTTACGCTCAATGTAATCTTTGTTATGAAGCTTAATAAGGGCGATGTTGTTATTTAAGGAGATATGTTGTAATTAGTGCTAATTGCCACGTCCTTGCCTAATTAATATACAATACTACTGCTAACAGTAAAATTTAAATAATATAATCAAGGGACGGCCAAGGGATGGTAAGCGGCCCATGATAAGAGGATGCAAAAGAATGTCAATATCCTGCGAAAGTCTCTGGCCATAGGCGTAAAATTTTTAGTTATTATTTTCTCTCCAAATTATGCACTGACAAATTAGGGCATTCATTATTAGCCATTTAACGCTTTCAAGTTTGTATGTTACAGTTTTCTACACATTATACATTATATGGTCAGCAACAAGTGCATCTGTTTTGGCAGCAGCTGTTGTGGTGCTTCTCCTTATATTCCCTGATTTCATGTTGAAGCTGTTTTAGCCTTGGTAAACCATAAGACATACTTTTTCTTGAAGCCCATATTTCTTTCTTTGTAAAAAAAGTGCTTCAGGTTTAGCATGTTGCAGTCATACTCAAATTTGAAATACAGGGAAATATACTGGAAAGTGTACACTAGACTTTAGAGTAAACACAGGAAACACTATTTCACTAGAATAGAGTTATATGAATTGAAAAATATTGTTAGGTACTTAACTGACATTATTGACCTAACCTTACAATTTGTTCAGTATACAGCATACAGATTTTTATTCACTGACTACTCATAAAACTACATTTTTTAAAACTTGTTTACATATAGAAAGATGTGATAAAAATTGATTAATCTGCACAAATTAGGTAACATCCCTAAAATAAATACACCTAACTGCCACAGTTATCCCTCCCCCACCCCCAATTGTGGAGGTCTTCTTAAACCATGTGACCCAAAGGTTTGGCTTAACAATTGTCTCAGCTAATTAAAGGTATGAATTTTGGATATCCTGTCTAGATTGTCCCTAATTATCAGGCCTTATCACCTGAATCAGTGTGTTAGAGGTGGTAGGTCACAACCATTTACGTTTTCATTGCTAAAGGAGACTGAAAATGAGGCCTTCAAATGTTCATCATTTTCCTACACTTAATGAATCAGATTTATTTGGTATTGCATTAGAAAGCTCTGTCTAATTTGGCATTCTTCTTAAAAATCTTAGTGATGGTCCATTTCTCTAGCATGAAAAATTTGTTACATATCTACCAGTACTTACTTACCCTTTTTAGTCAGTAGAAGTGGTGCAGTTACTAAATATAAGTAAATATCTGTACTATGATCAGTATCAATTAGAAAGCAAGAACATTTTACAAGGAAACATAAGAAGCCAGAGAAAATCCCCTCAACACATGCACGCACGCACGCACGCACGCACGCACGCACGCACGCACACACACACACACACACACACACACACACACACACGGATTCAGTTTCTTACACATCACAAGTACATTCCACATGCCAACCAAAATTCATCTCTCGAGCAGTAGGAAAAAGCTTAAAACTGGACCTTCTTCAAATTTCTGCTTGTTAAAACCTACTAATAATTTTTCCCTCCAGTCTATAAAACACCGAAAGTAAGCAAAAATATATCTGAAAATTTAATTTTTAAATTTTGGAAATAATGTAAAGCAACAGCTTTATTTGACATATAATCAGTTATTTTCAAGTCCAGTTAGTCCACCTTTGCAATTATTTGCCTAAAAATCTTTACGCCTGAGATGAAACAGTTAACCACAGTCTGAGGAAAAAGTGATGCTGCTGATGTGCAAAAAGTCTGTGTTAATATCTACCTTTTTGTAAAAATAGTAAATGTCATCTAGCTATTTTGATTTATGTAGGTGTTAAACATGGATGACAAAGATGATCTGGATGATTCCTTGAATGGAGAATTTCCCAGTCCAAGGAAAGATAGTGATGATGCATTGAGTTCCTCTGCAGACTCAGAAAAAATGACAGAGTCCAAACGTAGAAGAATGAATACTCCAAGCCCAGCATTTATGGTTGCAGGTATAATATTCAGCTTCTGTATGGTATATATATTTAACTATATAATAATTACAATTGTATATTATTTTAGACAAAAGGATGCAGTTTACTTGTGCAGAACTAATAAAACAATCTTTACTTTATGAATAGTATGGAATCATCCATGCAGTATAACCTGTAATTTACACTTTTTCTTTGGTATGAGAGTTATCTTTTTTTTTTTCAGCATCTCCCCCAAGGTTTATTTCATTTGACCAGTTGATGACAGCTGCAAATGGCATTGCTAACATGAGCCTTGCACATGAGATTGCTGTAGATTCCAACTTCAAACTTGAAAAACTAGAGCCAGAGCAGAACAGGTAAGCAGAGATTACAATTTGGGGGTTGTGAATGACTTTTATTAACATGATTCACTCTCTTAGGTGTCATTGAAAATGACATTTGTGCTAAAACTTAGGACCAGAAATGATTTTCTTCATATAATCAAAACTTGGAAAACATTTTCACATTCATGTACATTTTCTGCCACTATGTCAGTGTCAATATTTTATTAATATTTATATTTCAGCATTGAAAAACAAGTGAAAGAAATAATGCACAAGGCATTTTGGGATGCTCTTGATGAAAAGTTAAAGGACCCTCCTGACTATTCACATGCCATTGTATTGATGGAAGAAGTCAAGCAGGTAACAAATCAATTATTTATAAATTGTGTATAATGAGGCATTACCAAGATGTTACCAGGTTTTGATGTTACCCATTGAGCTAGGCAATAGATTGTAGATTTTGCATAAAACTTCCCCCCCCCCCCCCCCCAATTTTTTTTTTTCAAAGTTACTAGTCTAAATTTGATGAATGGAAATGTAAGCAGTTGTGTTAGAATAATGTCCCATTATTTGCAGATTTCATCTTCGGACTAATAAAATTTAATTGGATATGATATAGTCAGAGTGGCCAGTGGGCTGAAAAGTTGAAGGTGTAAACATTAAAAGAACAGAAATGCTTTAACACATTTTCATGTAAGTGTTAAATTTTATAAAAAATTCTGTATAGCAGCATTTCTTTATTTTCAGAATCTCCTTGGAATATTGTTGCCACAGCATCAGCGCCTCAAAGCACATATCAATGAAGTGCTGGACATGGATCTCATTAGACAGAAGATTGACAATNGAAGGTGTAAACATTAAAAGAACAGAAATGCTTTAACACATTTTCATGTAAGTGTTAAATTTTATAAAAAATTCTGTATAGCAGCATTTCTTTATTTTCAGAATCTCCTTGGAATATTGTTGCCACAGCATCAGCGCCTCAAAGCACATATCAATGAAGTGCTGGACATGGATCTCATTAGACAGAAGATTGACAATGATGCTTTTGATTTTCATTATTATGCTGAATTTGTAATTTCTATTATGGCCCGACTCTGTGCCCCAGCCAGAGATGAAAGGATTAAAAATCTGAGGGAAATTAAAGAAGTTGTCCCTCTCTATAAGTGAGTTGGTATCTCCTTACATAAACATACAATCTTTTCAAATATCGCATTTGGTCAACAATCTGTCTGTCTTTCTCTCTTCTTGAGTAATGTTTTCACATTAAAAGGCCAATGTAAATTGTTGCTTGGAATATTTAATAACTTGAATAGATGTAGTAGCAGTATTCTGAAAAAAAAAGAGAGCATCAGGTCAATCTTTATCAGAGCTGTTAATTTCAGTCTTGTCCTGGTAGGCTGAACAAAGGAGCATGCTGATTTGTGAAAATTGTGGCAATAATTGTAACTTGCCTTTCTTTCAGGGAGATGTTTGAAGTGTTAGACCTAATGAAGATGGACATGGCCAACTTCACCATTCAGCAAATGAGACCCTACTTACAACAGCAGTCTGTGGACTATGAAAAGAAAAAGTTTCAAGAGTTTTTGAAAACACAACAAGGTATTTCGTGTTTTATGAATATTGGTAGAGCATATTAAGTACTCTGTGGCATCTTACCCTTTAAGAAAATAATATTTTTCTGAAAAAAAAAGAGAAGAAGAAGAAGTAGTAGTTTAATGTTTGTTAACAGGAAGTTCTTGCATCTTTGGTTTTCTTCTATTCAAGAGGCTGGAACAAATGGTTTGGAGTTCACCAGTGCTTGGTTGGAGAGGAGTGTGGATAAGTTAGAAAAGCTGCAGGAAAAGGCAAGCCAGTCTGCAGAGGCTGAGGCTACAGCAACGCCACCTACTTATGTGACTCCTGCCAGGATCATCAATGAAGCTTACATGGAGCTGCTCGAGTGGAGAGATGAAACTGTGTTTCCAGAGGTAAAACTAGATATTTGGTATTACAGGGGAAATTATCAGAAAGACTATCATAGTATGGAGGTTTTCGTCTCAAAACCAGCATCAAATCAAATGGGAGTATTCCACATTTCTGAATTGCTGTCTTAACCATTAACAACATGTATATTAAAACAAAACACACACAAAAAAATGAAATATTCTATTAAATTGTGTTTGCTCTTGCATGTTTTTTAATGTACCAAATTTAAGCACTTCATATATACACCCTGCTGAGGTTACTATCTGGTTCTCTTAATCAAGACCCTGTTGATGGACCAGTCTAGATATTTGGAACTCAGAGACAAGACTTGGAGGTTTTCCCTGGTATCATCGATTCTACTTGTGACATACAACACTGTGGGGGCCCCTATTGCTGGAGTGAAGGATCTCAAAGACAAACTGAAAACTGAACTAATGGTATTGTTGCAGGGTGTTAATGAGAGGTAATTATAGCTGACACTTAAGTATTTAAAAATATGCAGAGATATTTCATAAAGTGTGTTTAAATTCTGAAGAGTTTCATAGCAGAGAAGTGTCATGTTGTGTCATGTTTTTCTGAAAGAAACAAGTACACAAACTGTCTTAAAATATGTGAAATAATTTTGAATGTCTGGATCCTTACTAAAATGAATAGAAAATAAGTGTTCAGTGAATTGTTCTGTTGTCTTTCAGTCAGATTCATGATCTGATAGGTAGCATAGCTGACAGAATAATCACTGATGTGCAGGCATCTTTAAAAGAACACAGTTTCCCAGCTATGGATGAAGCACGAATAAAAGTGCTGAAGGGTCAGATTACAGATGTTGTGAAGCAGGACCATACAGTGAACAAATTGATCAGTAAGTTTTTGTCTGAATGTTGGACACAAAATTAGGTCTACTAACTTCAAGATAAATCCATAGCGGTCTACTTAAAATGAGCATTGATAAGCCTAAAACATGAACCATATCTCTTCTGTTATTTAGCAGTGGAGAGTTTCCTTGAATTGGACTACTGCTAATTTATTTTGTGACAAAGTGGACAAAATTGTGGTCTGAAAGTTTATACCATTTTTTGAGCAATAGGTCTTTTGTGGAACGGGTCCCTGTGTTTGACAGTCCAGGATGGTGACTTTATAGACTTGTTTTTTCATTCACAGAAACCAGAGTTTTGGACTTCATCCGTGACACCCTGATGTCCAATCACAGATCTCCTCTCAAAATACCTCCTGGACTTTCTGCTGTAGAACATGAACTCAGTGAAGTCTGTGGCCAGTTCCTCCGCCTCATTGCTCACAACAAGGCAGTATTTGGTTACTGGTATTCTGACATTATAAGTAAGCTGCTGAAACTGCAAGAGGACTTATCACCAAGCTCACCTGCCAAAAAGGCTTAAGATGGTCATTATTGTCTTAGCTTCTGAATAGGTACTCAAACTTGCCTGAACAAAAAGTGTACCAAACTTCATGTAGATAAACAGCTGAAATAAGGCTGAATTGTAATGAAAAGTGGAGACTTGCCTCTTTTGGCACAGTCAGCGAAACAAATGGTGGAATTCATTAGGTTTTTGATGCCAGAAGTCATATGTTATGCCATGCAGAATTTATGGTTAGATAAGGGAGAAATTCTGATGCAGTAAGATGATCATGTGATAGTTTCAAAGTGTTGAATAAAAAATAAAGTCTTGTTGAAGACATATATGTCTTTAAGGTAGAATGTGCCAGGTTCAAGACACAACATCATAAGGTGCTTTGATTATTCCACGCATCAAAAGTGAATGTATATACATTTATTGATTATTTATCTGATGATGATTTTTATGGATAGGCACTATGTGTCTGGACATTTGTAATATTATAACAAGGTCTTTAATTGCCTTTTATTGATCATATTTGAGATTAGCATTGCTTTAGAAAACTTTTGAACAATGTTTGATGAGGAAGTTTTTGTTTTTGTCCTGTCGGTTTTAATTCAAGATTTAGGCAAGAATGAATTGGAGTGAATGTTTATCATAATCATACATATGGCATCTCAGGGTGTGTTAATGAAATGCATTTGTCATGTGTGAAACTATTTAAAAGTTGTATATCCATTTTGTGGTCTTAAAAGACAAGTCTTGGAGGCAAAATTAGTCAATACTCTCTTTTGCTGGCTTTCATACCATGACAAAATGATATATTTAAGTGAATATTGTTTGCAATTGATAATTCATTAATATTAAACATTTTGTTCCATCCATTTTAGGAGTCCACATATCATCTAAATTATGACAAATATACATGGCAGTAGAAAGGATGGTTATGGATAGAATAGCCCAAGATATGCATTGTTGAATGGATGGCGATTATCATGAGTGGTTTGTGTGGGTGTGCATTCTTATATTTGTAAAAAAAAAGACAGCTTTCAGTAGTTTCTACCAAAGAGGACCCTGTGATGCAGCCTTTAAATGGTTAATAATGCTTTTCTTGTAGGAACGAGATCACCTTGTTATATTTAGGATAAAAGGAATAGATATTTTATGCTCATAGATACAAAAGAAAATATTTTTGTTCTAGATTCATAGATACTTCTTAGTGGGCAAAAAGAAATTTTAACTTTATGATATATTTACAATGACTGTCCTGTACTAGAATATTTAATTGTACTCTTAAAAAAAAGATGAGATAAATGTACCTTGAAGTATTTGATATACTGTGGAAACTTCTTTTATCACAGAATGTTTCTCTTATAATTAGAAGCTGTTCAATTTCTTATCCAAATAAAGATGTTTATATGACAAACTAAAGAAAAGAATACATTATTAAATTTTATTTATTAAACATACTTTTTATTTATATTGATCACATGCTCTGCATAAAATATTGTGTATACACACAAGGCACAGGAAGGAATGTAGGCATGGCTTCCAGATAATGAAAACTTGGACAAATGCCAAATTTGAGATACATGACATAAATATGGCAAGGTTTATCACTGTGGCTAATGGCATGAGCAAATGGGCAATCACCAAATAACTAAAGGTGATTTTTCACACTTCGATTAAAACAGAAGTAATTGTGATTGTGCTCTCAAGCACTAAAACTGAAAAAGAAAAATACTATCAGTAGCTTATCACATGGGCACACACTTCAATATGTATGGCTTTGCTTAGGATTTGTCAATAATTGTTAAAGACTATAATGTACAATCTCATATATCATGATTACGTGTATATCTGTATATTTTTCCTGCTTAATGCACATATAAGAAAATGGTATATTTTAATATTGTATATACATCAAATATATAATTTCTTATGCTGCAAAAATATACATAACTCTGAAACAAATATTGGCATTGGCAAATACCTGGCATGCAAAACTGCACCCAATTTGTCAGCTGTAGCTTCATATATTAAAAAAAAAAAGACTGACTCTGAGGTGGGTGACTTGTTAGAAAAAATAAACATTCTAACATTGTGTTATAATTTTATACCTGTGGGCGGGATGTCATCAAGGAAAATCTATAATTTTGTCCAATCACATTTTAAGCTCTTCTTGTGTTTATAAATTCTACAAACCTGGAATGCAAAATTGCACCCAATTTGTAAGCTTTAGCTTTGCATTAAAAAAAAAAAAAAAGATTGTCTCTGAGGCAGGTGACTTGTTAGAAAATATAAACTTTCTAACATTTTGTTGTAATTTCATATCTGCAGGTGGGATGTCATCATGGACAGTCAATAATTTTGTCCAATAACATTGTTTTTGAGCTTAAAAATTCTACGCATAGTATTTATACAAAAATATAAATATATGTTCGCTGGTAATATTTGGCTTTCTACACATTGAAGTCCCAGATCTTGATTCTCTGATCTGCTGATGCACTTGCAATTCGTAGATTGTCGAAATGGATACAAGTCACCTCTTTTTCTCCATGTTTAAAAGAATGGCAACTTTTGTGGCTGAAAAAAAAAAGGATTTTGATTTTGAAAAAACAATTGACGCTATTAAAGGTATAAATAGCAATTTTGAATGAGATAGTCTTAACATTCAATTCCTTTTTTCAATCATTTAATAAAATCTGTTTTCCAGTTTTAAATTAGGGAATTTGAGTCAGTTGTTTAGAAAGGTAAGAACCAATATACTGGTCACTTACTGTGATATATCCCAGTATTTGACTTCTCCATCTTTGCCAGCACTAACCATTACACCTTCCAATTTAACAGGGTCAGTGATGCGTAACTCTAAGCATTCAATCCTGAAAAGAAATAAAAATTATAATGAAAAATCATTTTAAATATGCTTCAAACTCATTTCATTTCTTTTAGTGTCCTTTATTTGTATACAAGAGCTAAATGTAACAAACTTAATGTTTTGAAAAGTTTAGTTTTATTTTCAAAAAATAACTTTTCTCACCTTTTCTGGTGCTCTTCAAAGGTTTTGATCAGACTTGCTCCTTCCAGTTTATACAGGCATATCACCTCTCCATAGGAACAGGCAATGAAGCCCTGACTGTAGCTGACTGACATGATGGAGGTAGTGGGGCTCACCCAAATTGTCTTCTTACACTTCCCAGCTTGGAGGTCCCAGATTTTAACACTCTAAAAGTGAAATGATAATTTATAGTTTTCAAGTGATATACATGTATTATACAACAGGGTCTAAAGGGGTTGAACATATGGCACCTTTCTTGTCAGATAACTGCCTAAAAGAATTTTGGTAAAAAACTCTATTCTTGCCTTGCTTAACAACACCTAAAATGACTTTAGAATATCACACTATTTCTTATAAAAATATTGGTCAAACATGCACTACTGGAGACTTTTTTTTTATGAAATACATTCATAATGCCTTCATTACCCTATCAGCTGATCCAGTAATGGCCAATTTGTCTTCTTCATCCATGTCTACAGCAAATATAGGAGCACTGTGTCCTGCTAATGACTTCAGCAATAAGCAGCGACTTATATCCCATACTTTGGCCTGAAAATAATTAGTTAATAGATCACAAAGCATTTAACATACACAGAAATATTCAGAGTACTTTTTGGTATAGGTTATAGGAAATAAATAACTTATAAGTAAAACACATAAAATCAAGGCTTTTACTGCCTGTAGACTGAACAATCTTAAGCCACACAAGTTTACTCATATTCAGTGTCTTTAGTATTGTAAATGCATTATTGTCTATGCATAATACTTTAAAATAAATACTATCATAAGAAAATGCTTTAGATATAACAATATTACAAGTGTCCCAAACTTACAGTTCTGTCCTGAGATCCAGTGACCACTATATTGTCTTTTCTAACCATGCAGTAGATTGGACCTTCGTGGCCAAACATTGTACGCACAGTTGTACCCTGTTTTAAGTTCCATACCTGTAAAAAGCAATGGTTTTCATTTAGATGATGATCTGACAAGCTGTATTTAAAAAAAATCCAATTTTACTGACTGAGTCTGAAACCCAGGGCTATTAAAGTTTGATAATAAAATAAGGCTAATATGATAACAATCACA
>NW_019773766.1:0-16464 GCF_001039355.2 Lingula anatina
AGCTTTTTAGAAAGGCACCCTAATAACCAACTGTCAATTTGTGCTATAACTCATTCCATTTCTTTTAAACCACACACCAAAGCACACTCCTAGCACGAGATCTATTTCTGAATTTCGTTGGTTCGTGATATACAGCTCCAGAAAATCGATTTTTTTCCTTGCTTCTAAATAAAACGTCGTGACTGGTGACTGGGCGGTGTTACATGTACACTTAGGTTTGAATCCGCATTCTTTGTAACCGCTTGAGGGACAGAGCGTCTGAGGTACATGTAGACGGTACGATTATACACGGGGAGATTATATTGTGACTACATGAAATAACGAACACAAGGTGTATCACTGCAACATTAAAAGACAATATATCAGTTTCTTGTACCATAACACAAGTATCTGGGTTTTGTGCTCTTTCATGTAGCGGCCTTTTCAATGCCAACGTATTTACAGAAGAGAGATATCGAGATACTTTTTCTTACATTTAAAACTATAATTAATCTAATATCCAACTCCTATTTCCTCGTGGGGTGCAACTCCTGAGATGCTTTGCTATCACAATAAAACATGTGGACGATTTATTTCGTCGCACCTTTAAACTTGTTTTGACTATAATATATACGTGACCACTAATACCACAAATTAAAAAAAAACGTGTTGGAGAGGCCATCAAGTGTTACTTTTAGCTAAATATTACGCGGCAGTGTGTATGACATAAACAAGTACAATGCAACAGTACACCACCAGAAAAGAAAATGCTACGCACTTGTATGCTATGTGTATGCTACACGTCGTTCCACTCACATAACCTTGTGCATTGCACATCTTAAAGGGATAATAACTCTTCGTATGAGATCTGTATTTCGCGATAAAAACATTGTAAACAACTCATAGAAATATAGTATATTCTGTTTTACCACGAAAACGGCAGTTATAGCTATTATTCTGATATCTGAGCTTGTCATCGGACCACCCGACCCCCACAGATGGCTATACTCTGTTATAATCTCTTATGATTTGTGGTATTATCTCTTAAGAGATTACTACAAAAAATCAATTTTTTAGAAAAAAAAAAAACAGGGACTAACTTTGAATGTAGAAATGGATTCATTTACTATCGGTAAGTATGGGAAAATTGTTGTTTACTCCAAAACGAACAGTTATTATCCCTTTAATCAAATTTATCTGTCACTTGATATATGTGTCACTCATTCACCATCATTTATTTATCTATTTCAGAGTCAGGTGAAAAAAACACCAGACACTTGACACCAGACAACCATACGACACTTGGAGAGTATACTACCTAGTACGTACTTGTTTTTGTCTGAAATCAAAAATCTTAACTAAAAATTAGCAAACTGCCTCAAATTTTTCCCATTTCATAATCCAAAGAAATTTCATATTTGCTTCGTTCACAAAATGTGCATTTTTCACATGACACTGTGAGACATAAATTTCTACTATTATTTATTATGAGTGCTCCAGCACAACGTACAGTGGAAAAAGTGTAAGTACCAGTGAATGCATGTAGGAGTTCTAAAGGCTGATAGTTTCTTACCAGTACATGTAAAGTTTTCTTTAATTTGCTTTAAAGCCATGCCTACACCGTTAAATATTATCCTACAGAATTTCAGGCCCGTAGCTGGGGGGGGGGGGGTAGGATGGTTCGAAAGAACCCCCCTTTTTGCCAGGAAAAGGTCCCCTCTGGTTAAAAAAAGTCATCTAGAGACATGAAGGTTTCATGGTAAGAGGTAAACTTTTTCAGAAAAAGAACCACCCCTTTGAAATTGCTGGCTACAGGCCTGGATTTGCTGTGCTTTTTGCATTCGATAACGATTGCATGTGTTCAGTGGGTCCTAGGTAACATCTGAGACCAAATACTAAGGTATGCCTGAGAGCTCTGAGGCCGCGACACTACCAAAGGTAAAAGAACAGACGGAGGTACAACCAAGAAAACCCGAGCTTCTAGTATCAAAAAGTGGGGAAAGTCTATATTGCAAATGGACATTACATAGACTTCAAACAATTGCCAGGATATTGTTGCGAGCATATCCACAATGAAAACCTGACTGGGGAGTCACATTTTGGGGGAATCAGATTTTCATGGTACACTGGAATTAAGTCTGGTTAAAAGCCTAATGTCATAATGTGGTTAAAGAACAACTTGTGAACCATATATGGTGAAGTATGGCAAAAATTTGCTTTTTGTAACTAAACAAAGAACAAAAGATATAACAAAACTCATTAGTATAAGTGCAAAAATCACATGAGCTTGGTTAAAATAATACAAGTGGATGGTTAAAAAGACATTTATTCACCTTTCAAAATTAATAAATGTGATAATTTTGGTAAGGTTGTTAGTTTAGTATGTTTCCTTGTATTCTTGTTAATTTATAAGTTAAATCAAAGGAATAGGTATTAAAAACACCACAATCTTGTTGTCACTTTGTTTTTATTGGTCATATAACCCGCACGAAAATGCAGTAGTATCGAAGTGGCAAAAAAGCATTAACGTAGTAGTGGTGTGGAGCATATTTGCAGTAGAAATGCAGCATAGCCTACTGCAATTCTACTCCAAAAAGTACATAGGTTTGTACAGAGAGGAGCAGTAATGCAGTAGATTAGCAGCATGATAGAAGCATGTTTCAAATATGCTAATTAGCTCCCAAATCGAAGCAGATTTAAAGCATGTTTGCAGTATGATTGCTGTAGTCTACTGTGGTTTGCAGTATGATTGCAGTAGTCTACTGCGCTGGAGTATCTACTGCGTTTTCTTGGGGGAAGCTAGGGCATTCTACATACGAAATGAAATGAAAATTCGAAATGAGAGAGGAGAGGGCAAAGAATGACCGATTAACCCGTTACTTTTGATATTCTGGAGACAAAATTACTTAATTCACTATAAACTGTATAATGTCATACTGTGAATAACACGACGCCCCTTGAATATTATTATATCTGTATTATTACTTATAAAAATTAAACATCTGCTGGTGCACAAACTACTGTTAAAGTCGGGGAACATCTCACATATTATTACGTTAATGTTCATACAGGTAACTAAAAACAATGAATATACAAATAAATCCCAATACAGACTTCGAAATGCAGATATATCTGAAATATAAAGCTGAATAATCTTGAAACTACATCATCGCAATTTTTTCTTTCAGATAGACGTAAAACATATTGAAAGTTTTTTTTTTTTTTTTTTTTTTTCTAAAGAACAATATCACTATTTTCAGGTCGGTCACACTTTTAGAACTCAGTGTTCATTTAGACAGCATCAGTGAATTATAAGCTCGCAGTTCAGAGTGTATATGTCCTCACTGTTTGCATTCACGCCAACAGTCCTCCAAAGTTTTAAAGTTATTGATATTTCCTCCACATCCCGAGTAGATAAACGCATCACACTGCCTGGACTTGCTGTTGAAGTAGTACCGAACCGCATAATCTACACACCACCCTTGTTTTTTTGGATGCTCACAAAGTGCTAAAATTTTAAAAATGGGTAACTAAAAGCAGGGCCGTAGCCTCCGGGGGGGGGCAGGGGGGGGCAGCTGCCCCCCCTGGGATTTGGGAATTTTNAATTTTACACACCACACCCACCCCCCTCGGTAGCTACGCCCCTTTGTGTCCGCTTACTGCCCCCCCTGGCATTTTGCTCAGGCTACGGCCCTGAAAATCGTGTTTTATAGCTATATAAAACAATGAAATAAAATCTGACTTGGCAGTCGCATTTTTAATAAAAACCAATAATAATTTTGTCCGGAGTGCCATCTGCTGGGGCTTCGCAAGTAAGCAGGGTATCTCTTATCCTTGTTCAATCTTTTTTGGCTATTTATCACATAAAAACTCTACCTAATTAGACTGTGACGTTCTGTTACATGCCCGAGCACATTATATGCAAGTACTAGTTAAAGAATATATCACCATAATATCACGCACTGTGAACTTTAATTGTGATTGTGATAAAGTCTACATGTACAATGAATACAAAAGTAGTATGACCAGCACTTCTGACACTCCCATAAAATAACTTTACTTTGTTGGCCCATGAAGCAGAAATAAGTTTTAAATTATGTCTGATAAGTTGTTCTGAATTTAAATAAATGACGGAAGATGTGCTATCTCGAAAAAAAGAAAGAATAACTTACGAATATGGCGTGGATGGCGCTGAGCACAATTGACTTTGCCCTGAACGCACGTTTCTCCTTTAGGACACTTCATCGTCTAAAAGCAAATCATTAAACACCACTGAAAACCAGTTTTCTACCAAAGTATTCATAAACAGAAACGGAAATTTAGCAAACATTTTGACAATTAGTTTATTCTGTACATTCGTATTTGTATGAATAGCGTCACCTACCGAACAGTCAAGCTTTTCAGCTGCAAGGCAGCGTGCACCAAGGGATGTCTCTACGCACTTAGAACCGACAGGACATGTTTCAACCTACAGTCAATTTAAATATTTAACTGATTTATAAACCAATATATTTATTTAAACAATACATATTTTAATATTATCAAAAATAAATTCATTTTGAGGAAAATATATAGATATTGAATCTTATAAAAATTTGCACAAGCAAACAAGCAGCTGATCTGATAATTGAATGATTATTTGAAAAGAAGAATGCATAGGAGTTTATATTCTAGCATTTTTCATTGTCTCTAAACTAAAAATTACATATATTTCCTAAATGAAAAATGTGCAGTTATAATTAAAGAAAACACAAATCTTTTCACCTGACATGTTGAAACACATCTTGGATAAGGAAAGGTGACACATTTCTGGCCAGCAAAGCAGGTTACAGCAGCCTGGGTATAGAAATACAGATGCTTATATGTTCGATGCACATTTTATAGCCAATACATACAAATGCCAGCATAATCAAGTTTTCAAAGTTTTCTACTTATTTCATGTATTTTATTTCGTATAAAAAACTCCAAGTCCAGTGTGACAGGAATGGTAGACGACTAGGAATCATAATTCGGTCTCCATTACTTTGTCCAGGTGACATTTATCTTATATGTAGCCCCAATACTACGGCTACACGTAACCATAATCATATGAGATCCTGGACTTCCATTCCTAGGACTACTACCATTCCTGTCACCGATCTCTGCAACAATCTGGTTCTCATTTCGAAGACATTGGCGTGGTCTCAAGAATAGTGTGGTACACTTCCACAATAAAAAGAGTTGAGATTTGGCCTAGATTATACCAGATTATACCAGAGGTAAAACTAATGATGTATTATAAACAATACCATCAACATTTAAGGTAATTATCCCAACAATGACTAAAAAAGCAAATAATTCGGAAACTCGTCAGGAACGTGTAACAGACTTTTTGGACAACAGCGTTTGTAGAAACAAAAAGAGACCAAGATATTGACAGCTACTGCACTGAAAGATAATGTGCACTAGACCATGTGGACACACTGAACCGGTTCGCCTTTTGCCATAATTGCTCTATGTCAAGTTGATTTGGAAATCAAACCATTCACACCAAATATACATGTACCATACAGTATAAGGTCAAATGCCTCAGCTATGGTACTACACAGCCAAGCGTACGACTAGCTCATGGACACAAGAAGATTCACAAAAACAAAAAAAATACCAAAACAAGCACTTGTTAATACTTACACAACCAGCAGGCAGTACCTGTAAAGAGAAACAAGAACAACATAACGATAACAATTGGCGATAAATTCAGCTGACGTGTTTCGAACTGTGTGTTGTAATCGACGTTCGGTTTTAAACCTTTTTTTACCCCACCGCCTTTAAGAACAATGCAAAAATCGAAATATGAAAAACCCAAGCTACCTCTTTGCTCTGCATTTTATAGTAAAATACCCTTCGTCCACTTTTTTATATTAAACAGTGTAAAATTGCATACCCCATTTCCCTCAAGTCCTGAAGATTTCTAGATATAAGGACACCAGGATCAAATCAAAACACCGGATAGATTTTTATTTTTTATGTTCTTTCAGTATTCATTTTTGCTCGATTTATATCTAAATTCATGATAAACTTCTCTTTCCTTTAAAGGTTAATATGGTCGCTTACTGCTGCGAGCAATCCACCAATTTTATCGCGTTTTAGAAAGTCTCCATTATTGCTGAGTTTAAATTTCTCCTATAACCCGTTTTTTTAAACCACACACCAAAACACACACCTAGCACGAGATCTATTTTTGGCTTTAGTTTGGTTCGTGTTATACAGCTTCGAACACTCGATTAGTGTTTTTTCTTCTAAATAAAACGTCGCTACTGGGCAGTGTCACATGTACACGAAGGTTGATCTTTGATCTTTCACTACTTCTTTTTGGGATGCCCCAAGGCAGTGTCCTTGGGCCATTTTTGTTTTGCATTTATACCCTGCCACTTGGTGCTGTCTTACGTCATCACAAACTTGGATACCCCATGTACGCTGATGATACTCGGATCTATAGGCCTACTTGCTGTGACATACAATATCCTAAACCCTCTTTGGATACATTTACCAACTGTATGGCTGATATTTGCGCCTGGCTCATCAACAACAAATTGAAACTAGAAAAGCATTCAGAAAGCGCAGACCTCCGCCAAGGTAGCAAAGTATCCATCCAATGCCGTTTCATCCCTATGATTTTCGATATTTATGATTATTGATTATTGATTGATAATTAATCGGGATCACCACCAAAATCTAATCATCTGTTCCTTGGCCCACTTCGGACAGTTCCTGAAAATTTCATCAAAATCGGTCCATAACTTTGTTTTTTAGATTATTGATTGATTATTGATCAGGAGCACCACCAAAAACTAATCATCTCTTCCTTGGCCCACTTCTGACAGTTTCTGAAAACTTCATCAAAATCGGTTCACAACTTTTTGAGTTATGTTGATGACAGACAGACAGAAAGACAAACAGAAACAGGGGTGAAAACATAACCTCCTTGGCGGAGGTAAAAAACTGCAGCTAATTCAGAATATTTCGACCGTCTTTAATCCACACAGCCAGGGAGACTCATATCACACCCATTTTAAAGCAGTTGCATTGGATCCCTGTTAGAGCATGCATTTTATTAATTTTTTTTAAACTTTTATGCATGCAATTTTCTACCAATACGCACACCCGTACCTACAAAAACTAGTTCATCATTATGCAACAAAATGTAGTTTAAGATCGCTTGACCAATTTGAGCTCATGCAATTTGATGCCAGAACTGGAAATCAGTTAGAGACCTTTCATTTACCCAATCACTCTTTTAAGCAGCAATTACATCAAAATCGTGAAGCTGCACAATTTATCTCAACACTAGAATTAAAGTGTACAAGTGCGCGCGAGAGAGAGTCATACCTTTCCCTGCGCCGTGCAAATAATCAGCAAAACAAAACCAAGTATTACGGTTGCTATCATCTTGAATTTCCCCTTTATAAGTGTACGTAGACAATATTCTTCTGCTTTTTGTGCTGATAACACTTTTGGCTTTATTTATATAAAACGCCCCATGGCTTATTCACATGACAGGCTAAGGACCGGATCGGTTGCATCGTCAGGTGATCTTCTTTTTTTACTTGTTACAGAGCTAGAGTGCAATTCCTCTTTTGTTATCATAATAAAACGCGGGCAATTGATTTCGTCGCACCTTAAAACTTGTTTTGACTATTTACGTAACAACTAATATCACAAAAAAAAACATGAAACGATATTTAAATTGTGCTGACAATGATAGATCAAACCTGTAAAACCTGTTCCCGAAAAAAGTATACTGCTTAAACAAGTTTGACTTGAGGAAGCATGCGACAAATACATAGTCAGAAGTAGAACCAGGGAGAGGCAGGTGTCTCGATTTTTCTCTAAGCCCCAAGAAACCCTTTTATACCCCACCGCCTTTAAAAACAGTGCAAAAATCGAAATATGAAAAATATCAAGCTACCTCTTTGCTCTGCATTTTATATTAAAATACCCTTCGTCCACTTTTTTTATATCAAACAGTGTAAAATCGCATACCCCATTTTCCCTCAAGTCCTGAAGATTTCTAGGTATAAGGACACCGGGATCGAATCAAAACACCGGATAGATTTTCATTTTTTATGTTCTTTCAATATTCATTTTTGCTCGATTGATATCTAAATTTATGATAAACTTCTCTTTCCTTTAAAGGTTAATATGGTCTCTTACTGCTGCGAGCAATCCACCAATTTTATCGCGTTTTAGAAAGTCTCCATTATTGCTGAGTTTAAATTTCTCTTATAACCCGTTTTTTTAAACTTCACACCAAAACACACACCTAGAACGAGATCTGTTATTGGATTTAGTTTGGTTCGTGCTATACAGCCTCGAAAACTCGATTAGTGTTTTTTCTTCTAAATGAAACGTTGCGACTGGGCAGTGTCATATGTACGCGAAGGTTGATTTTGATCTTTCACTACTTGTTTTTGGGATGCCCCAAGGCAGTGTCCTTGGGCCATTTTTGTTTTGCATTTATACCCTGCCACTTGGTGCTGTCTTACGTCATCACAAACTTGGATACCCCATGTACGCTGNTAAACACACCTATGTTTTTGTGACCAGACTAGTGTGGGACATGTACTTAGTCCATCTTAATTAGAGGAATGTGTACTTGATTGTGGGGTTGTTTCTCTCATGTGGAACACCATTGACAAAAACAAATTACTTGCTTAATGGAAGAAAATGTGTCAGAAAGTACTTGTTTTTTAACCTTCTTGTTTATAAATTTTTACATTAGAGTTATGATGTAACTGACTCCTCGGCCACATTATAGTAAGACCTGGTCTCAGATGTCCTAACAATCTTTTCATTGGGGCAAGGGCAGATATTTTCAGAACAAAGTGGACAAAAACTTCATATTTTGTTAATATCGGGTGAAAAAATTTATTAATGAGCCCTTTTCTCATTCCACTGAACATGTGTTGTCCAGATTATTTTCATTTGGGCTAGTTAAAATCTCCTGGTCAATGGAAAAATGTACCCTCCAGCTGCCATTTGGGGTGTCAACATGACTTAGAATGACACAGGCACACGCTCACTGCTTGCTTACATGTTACTGGGGTGTAAGCTCTGTTGGTATTTGAAATTGTTCAAATTATTCAGATTTCAGCCCTCTAGATATGACAACCAGCACCAAAGCATAGATCCTGAATATATATATTGTTACACCACTACCTCAAATTATGAATCTTCATTTTTGGGGCTCTGCATTTTATCTCACATTACATCCAGGCAATGGTGAAGTTGTTTTTACACATTTTGCATGTAGATCCAGACGCTGATATCTGCTTATTCAGGGGATAATAAAGTCATAGAAGAATCTGACAAATTTGGCTCTGAGGGCACATCAAATAGGGTCTCCTGTTACATGATGGGAAGTGGAGATATGGGGCACTCTTACTGAAGGCTTGTTCATAAAATTAATTTGGCAGACAAACAACATTAGCAATGGGTCCCTTTATTTGTCATGTTCATGATGCTGTCACAGCCAGGCATGAGGCTGTCAATTATCTCGCTGTGAGCTTTATCCAACGAGACCTCGCTACTGCCCCCTGGAGGCATGTATCTCTTATGTCAAGTGTGCTGCGGTAATTTTCTTTCCTCTAGATGTTATGCGGCTCTACCTTTAATCTTAGGTGACCTTTTTTCTGCTTGACTTGCTACATGGTGTTCCCATAACAAACATGACAGAAAGGAGCGGAAATCATAAAAAGAGATGGGATTTCTTTCTCCTATTGTTATCTGCCCGTTCCTGGTTAGGGTAAATAATACCCCAGGGGGCTTAGGGGGACTGACCCCCATTCATGCAAAACATGATATGTGACAAAAGAGACATAATATCAGTGAATTTTCAGAAGAGTGTGCAAAAAAAAGATGGAGCTGAAGTAGAATGATGTGTTTACCTTGACAGGTGTAATATCAGATAAGTACTTTGTGGTTACTGTACTGGTTATATAGACCCAGGAACCTTGTTGGCCTTTGAGTATATTATTCTGAGTCAAAGGTCCTGCAGAAACTATTCCCTAATGTTCACTAGTACAACATTCTCTGAATGCATTGTCATGTATGCTTTAAAATAGAAATATCTTGAGAATGTTAATGATACATGTGTGCATGTTTTTTTATTTTTTGTGTGTCTGTGTGAAAAAAAGCAATTCTATCAAAGTATTTTTTGGTAGTGAATGAAAAGTCTTGTTAAACCTACATCTTTAACTTAAATATGTAGACATTAAACTGTATTTTTAGTGTTAACAGCAAAATGTGTCTGTGAACCACACAGAAATGGATAAAAATATTCATATAAGATTTGATAAGATTTTTTAAAATTCCATTACCTCAAAAAGTAATGGGGTATAAATCTAAAGTTGGTTGTGTATGTAGCAACAAATATAATTGACAGCCTTCCAGCTGTTTTTGTACTCCTCATAGGTGGTAGAGGGTGACCTGTCACTTTCAATTATCACCCTTGTCTAACTGTCTGCAGCAACCCTGGTAGACCAGATGCTCTGGGAGGGTCATAGCACATGGGCTGCATTCAAAGTTTCATTAAATGACAGCTGTGGTATTGGCCTTACTTCTTTCTTTTATTATAATTTTATTATATTTGGAGGGGGCATTATGAAAGGTTCCTCTAGCATAAAACCATTTGCTTAAAATACAGTGTAAAATTGTTTTGTTAATCAAATTATTTATATGGCCTTTTAATTTCTTTTAAATATCAACCAAATCTCTAGCATAATTTTATGAAACATGTGGCTAGTTTACCTCTTGACTTTCCTGGTGTAAAGGTAACAGTATAAAATCTCATTGACGTCCCATTTAGGGCCAACAGCACTTAGATAGTACAATGTCATCTGTTTGTCTGTTGATCTCCTGGTTGAGTCCCACTGCCCATCCCTGCTATATTCTCTTATCTCTCCTGAGATAACTGACCAGTGGATAATAACATCAATTGACCAGTGATGCAACTAAGTCAATTGATTATTCACTGGTAATCTATGGAAATATTGTGACTACTTCTGGCTGGTATATTATTCAATTGGCAAAAATAATGAAATTTAATCAGTGAAGTGATGATTCAAAGACAATTGATCAATCATCAAGAACATAGAATATATTATCTTTTTGACAACCCCCTTCTGGTAGTCAAAACTTACAAATGTTATTGAATCAGCACTAATAACACACATTAATTGCTCGATTGGCCTGCTGCACTTTAAATAAACTCACTGTTCAGTTGCCAGTGTTTGAGGAATGAGATGGTGGCATTTGTTTTGCATAGGTTTTTGGTTACAAAAATATGATGCTTGAACAGTTAGACTTTTATGGGTGAAGTACATCTTGGGAAAATCTTAAACAATGTGTATTCTTGGTGGTTCTATAGCAAACTGATCCATTCAAATTTACTTAGAATGTAATGATGTGTACAGAATTTTTGTTTTCAAATCTGTCATGTTATACAAGGTGTCTTTAAGAGGGAGGTTTTACCTCACAAGCCATACCTGTGAAGCAGTATTTTAGCTATTGGTAGAGTATTTCTATTAATGGTCCAAATAGGGGAAAGATAAAATGTATTGAAGTGCACTCAGAAATGCCACTTTAGGTGTCACAATGTACTGATGATAGTTCACAGGGAACCTTTGTTGTTTCATGTGGGAAAGTTATGCCATAATTGCAATTAAAAACTCATTTTCCATCAAGTGAGATTGGGGATGCTGTGAAATCTCACTCAGCTTCTGAAAGTTTTCTTTTTTTCCTATTGTCGAGTGGTGACAGATGTTGTCAAAACAAGTTCTGCCAGAAGTAATTTAGATTGGATAGCCCAGTTCAGGTGGACCAACAGCATTGAAAAGTTAAAAATAACATATGTTGAACATTTTACACTGGTCAGAATGGCAATGCACTTTTTTCTTTAAAAAGGAAACATCCAGAAATCCCTCACTTTTAGGCCCCAATCCCATAGTGACCATCAGTCTGTGGAACGATGGATCCATGTGGAGGACTTGCCGGCTGCAGTCAGCTTAACTGAATGACAAGCCTCCTCATGGCTATAAGTAGAATACAGAAGTGCTGGTGGCTATATGAATATGTTGGAAACAAGAGGAGGTGTACCATTCGGTTTAGCTGATTGAACTTCATGAGAATCCCCACAGAGTTGGATTGATCCACGTAGACTGATATTGTCAATGGGTATGGGGTCTTAGGGTGCCTTCCCAGAGATTTAGATCGATCTAAAGATTAAGATTTAGATCGACCTAACTCCCTGGGGGTTCACGCTAAATTGCAGTCAGCCAAGCGGGCACCATAGTTAATTACCCCCTTACAGCTTTAAGTAGGCGGGACAGACGCTTAAGCTGGTCAAGCTGACAGTAATCTAGTGAGACTCCCCACCGGGATAGATCGATCTAAAAATCTATGGAAATGGGGTGTTAATCTGTGTTCTTCCAATCTCCCAAGAATCAAGAATTTAATGTTTTAAAACTTACAGAAAAAATGAATATTGAATTCATGGTATGTGAATCTGTCCTCCCATCACATTTGCCATTTCCTTGTTAGTATGTTTTCATGGGTTCACAACATGGTTCAAAATGTCAGAAGAAAAGTATAACAGACATTCCNTCTAGTTATTATTATTATGCTTGAAGCGCAATGAGAATATCAACTGTATGTTGCGTTGCATTTCATAAAGAATGCTTTCACTTTCACAACAGTAGTACCCACTGACAATTTGTTGACTATACTTTATTTGCTATCTTTGCACTCTATCTGTACCTATACATGCATTTGGGAGTGAATCATATAAGACTTGGAGCATACTTAGATCGATCCATCTGGATTGACCTAACTCCCTGGGGGTTTGCGCTAAATTGCTATCAGCTCAAGAGGCTTAAATGTCTGTCACGCCTACCGAATCAGCTGGGGTAAAGATAATTACCCCCTAACAGCTTTACTAGGCGTGACAGACATTTAAGCTGGTTACGTCAATAGCAATTTAGTGAGACTCCCCAGGGAGATAGATCGGTCCAAATATCTGTGGGAATGACCCCTTAATGTTGCAAAAGAAGTAAAAACAAATTGACTTAAACTGCATTTATGTGAAACCAGATTACATGTCTACATTTCTTCTTTGGGTTAGAAAAGCAAGGGCTTGTTAAACATGTAACACTACCTTGCATACCAAAAACTGTTTATTTGGGTGTTTTATGCTGTGCACTGGGGTGGTTCATGTCAAAACACACAGAAAAACAGTAATCTGACAACCATGAAATATCCAGGCCTAATGGTATTGTTCTTTCTTTTCAGCATTAAAATGTGAAGCTGATGCTTCTGCACAGAGGAATGGTCATTTGAATACAATTGCACAATTTACATTTTTTCTTTGCAGTTAGTCATTTCAAAGCAGTTTTATTGCATATATTTTGGGAGTTTTTCCAAATGTATTCAGATATATTGTTTCCAAATTATATAGCCTTACATCATTTTTTGCCACGAAAATATGTGTACCTGTATTTTACAATATTTTAAACTAATTCTCGTTCTTTTTATGTAAGGACATTTTTTTCCTGTGGTTTAATATTTTTTTCTTTTATATCTTTCAGATGAAGGAAAGTTCCCTGTGATTTTCAACTTGGCTACGGAAGCAGATATTACCAGTAATGCCACATGTGGGGAAACGGGCCCAGAGACCTACTGCAAGCTGGTGGAACATGTCAAGCAGCTTATGATGAAGAATTACCAATGTGGGATATGCGATGCTAATGGTGATTTGCCATACCAGCGTCATCCTATTCAGAATGCCATTGATGGGTCAAATCGGTGGTGGCAGAGTCCAAGTTTAGCCAATGGATGGCAGTATGATTGGGTGACCATTACACTGGACCTTGGCCAGGTGAATGACAATACTATTTCTCATTTTTTCCCTAAACCTCATTTTTTCCCTATACCTTATTTTTTCTTATATGCACAAAAACTCAGGCATTATACAAATGCAGTAATGATACAAATTATTTCCTGTAAATGATATGTACACTATTTTCAATGATTGTTCATTTTTTAGTTACAATTTGCACTGGAAGTGATTTGACATTGTCCAGAATATGTTAACCATTGTGCTGCTGCCAGCTACATGTCAACTGACCATGAATTAAGGGTGGCTAGTTTAGAATGACCACTGACCATTGTCTTCTCCCCTTTCCCATCATTAGTGATAAACGTGACCAGACAACCATAAAACATAAACTTTTAAGTACCCAAGGCTGGACTCCAGTTACCTGGTCTTATCAGCACACCTACAGAGAAAGACCCTATCACTACTGAATATTTGGAATAGTTTCTCTTGATTGATTTTTAATGAAGGAGAAACAAATTTTGTGATTTTAGAGGTATACATGCCCCCTTGGCAAGATGCAGACGTTCAATTTTTTCTGTTATAAGCATTTGTTTAAGGATTGTCCTCAAACAGTGATGGCAGTTTGATTTCTTACAATTGATTAAGGGAGGTTTTGAAAATGTAAATTAGTGGGTGAATGCAGATATGTTTGTGTATATAAATACATTTCCATATCATGAGTATGTGTTCTTCTGTTTGTGCATGGTTTGTGTTTTGCTTGTGTTTGTATGCCTTGTGTGTAAAGCAGATATGATATTTTATTGTGTCTGTGTTTACTATCTGTGCACAGTAAATCATGAATGAGCTTCCACCTGCTTAAAATGATAACCTTGTGAAATGATTAACTCTTCCTAGGGTCAGGGTTTTGTATGAAGGTGGCCTTGTTTGGGTCAGCAGGAAAATGTACCCACAGGGCTTAACTTTCTCCTCTTTTTGTGGCAGTGCTTCAATCTGTATATAACTACAGCCTTTGTAATATAATCTGGAGTCAGTTTGATTTTAGATCTTGTGGCTTGGGTCACTGATTGTTGTTAGTGACAGCAGTGTGGGTCAGTTGACAGCAAAGAGAAAGGTGGGTGGTCGGTCTCCCTGATCCTGATTGAGCATCATAAAATTGACCATGAAATTCCTGCAGGTGCAGCTTGGTTTTGGTCATATTTGGTGAGGCCCTTTCTGTTCCAGTTTTTTTTACATTCAACTTTGTTGTAACCTTAGCTTAGTCAGCACTTTAGCTAGGATGTCTCA
Source organism: Lingula anatina (assembly GCF_001039355.2). Next base: position 15,137 of record NW_019773766.1, read on the forward strand.
TTGGGACCATTCAGAATGGATGATCCGAGTACTTACTGATCCCCCACTAAATATTGCTGACCATAGTTCATAAGCAATGCCGCTGATTCCTGACAGTCTCCCCTACTCCACCAGTCCTTTAAAAGGATTAAATCTCTGTTCTGAGGTTTAATTGCTACATGTAGGTCCCTGCAGTGATGGCGCATGTGGAGGCAGGGAGACCATCGGGAATCGGCGGCATCGCTTTTGAACTGTGGTGGGCCATATTTAGTTGGCTGATCAGTAAGTACTCGGATCATCCATTCTGAATGGGGCCATTGGCAATAGTCCACTGCTTTGCCACTTGCTGTAGACCATGCAGCAGGTACACTTCTTTATTCAGGTTTACTTTTCCGAAGGTTCAGTATTCTTCTGAAATGCATGTTGAAAGAAGCGCAGAAGCTATGTACAATTATATACCAATTACGCAACGTATGCAATTTGTGAAGCATAGCTATTGTTTCAATATACCTTTTCAGAATAGCAAACCTTTGGAATAACAGACCTTCACCATAGCAAACCCCAGATTTCACAGGTCCTAAAAGAACATTTTTTGCCTTTTTTGTACTAGCAGACCTTAGTATTAGCTGCTAACCTTCATAACATAGAGCTGACCCCCATACAGCTTGTCCACATGAATACAATAAATAATTTGATGGCAGAATGACCCCCCAAAAATCCATCAGTTTCGCCCCCTATTTCCTAATCAGTAGGCCAAGCTGATCAGTACTGTGGTGACAGACACTTCTACTGCAACTACATGTACATAAACTACATTAATATATACAACTACATTAATGTAGACAACTACATGTACACTCATACTACTGTCTAAGTGTATGCCACTGGTATGTCTGGTTGGTTACAAGATAAATAGATTGCTGCACACATCACACTTTAAGTCTGACTTTGATAGTAGCCTTTTGAACTCATGTGTTGACTGAAAGATAAGTTAATGATAGTACATGTACTGTTCAGACTGTTAATATGTAATAGATGAACTCTTAAGGCAAGCAAGGGTAGGGTTTGGAGACCTTAATTTTTTTTTTTTTTTAGTTTTTGTTTTGGTGTACATATTATCTCCAGCATCATGGCAATGACTTCAGGTATATATTGAGGAAATAAGGGAGTTTGGAGACCCTGATTATTATTTATCTTTGTGAACTACTAAAAAGATGTGAGAAAGAGAAGATGCTTACTTGCAATAGTGTACTTTCTGTTAAGTTGTGTACATGTCATACATGTATGAGCAATCAAGTTTGAGAGATATTAGCAAAATGGTAGTGGGGGGGGGGGGGGGGGGGGGGCAC
>NW_019773766.1:33691-51574 GCF_001039355.2 Lingula anatina
AAAAAAATAAAACATTTTTTATAAAATAACCACTTTTTTTTTCAGCCTAATGTAGTTGGAGAGAACTGTGACCAGTGTAAACCTGGATTCTTCAACATGGAGGCCAGCAATCCTGCAGGCTGCATGCAGTGTTTCTGCTTTGGTATCTCACAGAACTGTCGAAGTGCTGGATGGGGACAGTCACAAGTAAGTGTCTTATGTTGGGGGCTGTTTTAGAAAAAAATAACACCAAGTTCAAATCTCTTACCCTTACCCAACTCGTCTTTCAATGAATTTTTGTTTCAAAAGAGCAGGGACGTTGAAGTCTCTATCACCATCTTAACAATTATGTATATAAATACTCAGCCCCACCACTACCTAAATAGTTGACAGATGTGCTGTTGAATAGGATGAAGGACAAGTAGAACCCTCAGTTAAGCAACATAAAACAGGAAGAAATAACTAGAAATGGCTTTTAGGAAGAGTGTCCTCACTTCTGTCCTCTTCCCTGAAATTGACCATGAAGTGACATGACATGACCAAGCTAAAACATATCAATAGAGAAATATTTTGTTTGGTGTAACAGGCATCACTCAGTATGGTGTCTGTGTCTCTACCCCCTTCCACTGCCACTGGCATTAAGTATAAATTGCAGTGACAGGTGACAGTAAAAGGTATGTATTATCATAGGACATGTAGTTATTAGAGGTACTGGTGACACACTTGCCTCTGGGTTTATCGGACAATATTCTCCTCCCACCTCTTACCATGTTCATTCACAAACTGAATGCAAGATCCATTACATATATTGTGAAAGATCAGCTTTAATTTCTCTGCAGAAGATGGCCTTTAGCATCATTTTTATTAGTTAATTTATTGTTCGTGAATATCCTTCAGGATTTTTGAAATTACATATATCAAATGTAAGGAATAAGTTGTTCATAGACATGCCCCATGAAATAGTGTGATTCTTTAGAAAAATGATTTCCCAGTTCAGAATTTTTCCCCAATTTTATATTCCATGGTGATGCACTGTGATGAGGTCATACTTATTTGAGAGCTTCTCTCTTTGTTTTCAAGTCAGCTCTGTATATCAACAACAAATACTCACTCTTCTCACAAATAAAAGACTTTTGAAATGATACTTAAAATTATCAGTGGACATTTTTTGATAATGTAAAACCAGCACTTTTATTGGATTTCTAGTTCTCACTGTCATGAAGGGTAGAATGTTTTACAAAATATTCTCTTTTATTTACCTTACTGAATTTAAGTTGTCTACAATTCAATTAGATTTCCTGTGGGTAAGGTTTCTGTTTTTTAAACAGACAAAAGCAGTTAAAGGAAACATGGTAATAAATGGGGCTAAAGAGTCTCATTACAGGGTTATTACTAGCAATTTGTGCCTCCCCTCTAGGGCCCACTGTCTGTCGTCTGCTCTGTAACTGTTAGTCCACTGCTTTGTGACACCATGGCAAAGTGACTGCAGGGGCTTGAGTGTCAGTTATGGCTGTCTGCACTGTGGCTTAGGAATAAAGTGACTGTTTATTTATGTCTGCATTTTAACTCTGATCTTATCTGTGTTTGTAATTTAAAACCTAAATAGAGCAATAGATTGTTTATTATTGTATGTTTTTATGGGAAAAATAGAGTTAAGGCTAATAAAAGGGATAGAGTTTATTGAAAATGTAACCCATGTGAGTCAGGCAACATCCCCTGCTAACCTGCCTGTGTGTTTAAATGCAAAATGTTACATAAAAAGTGTAATAACATGTGTTGACTTTGTCTAATTGGAATATATTTTATATATTTTACATTCAAGGTTGTATCACTTTCTTATATGTATTTTTATAAATTATACTCATCTTTTCAGATTTCCAGTCTGGAAGGCTGGAGAGTGACAGATTTGAGAGGAAAGAAATATGTTGTCCCCAGTCTAGAAAATGGTCGCCTGACAGTTGATCATGATAATACAGAAGTTGCAGGACTGAATCCAGTGTATTATTGGCATGCTCCAGCCCCATATGCTGGCAGCAAGGTAAATGTTAGGCCACATCTTAACATCCTGGTGCAACCAGCACAGCGACACCTGTAACACACTAGATCACCTAACACATTGGAACACATTTTACAGTCAGCATACTAAATATTCAGCTCATAGGCTGGATGATAAGAGTGAAACACCAACAATTGCACATCTAGCACATGTTAACCATTAACACACAAGAAAACCTAGCATACAATTTATAAGATATGGCACAATGACATGTTCAAGATATTAGGAACACCTAACACCTTTCCAAAATTGTTCATTAAAGTGACTCGGGGTAAATATGTGTATGGACATCTTCGGCTTCCAAGTCTGTAATGCTGCCCAGTGCTTGGATTTTGAATTTATCTTGCTAGATATCCCACAAAAAGCATATTGGCTAGATCTTTGTTTTTACGCATATATATATTCTTGTAGACCATTGCATTTTCCTGTCTGATCCCCATTATATTCAAAGATCCCAGTTGAATGTTTTTAGCATTATAGGATAAGGGTATTCTGGACTGCATGCAAATGCTCCCTTTGATTTCAGTATTTGAGATGAAGGAAAACATAAGAAATTAAAAAGTCAAAATAAAAAAATCATTTGCAATATCAAAATTGGTCACAAAATCTAAACGTTGCTTTTTTTTACTCTGTAATTAAAATACAGAAATGTTTTAATTAAAATTTTGCAAAGAATTATTTGTTTGCTTTTTAAATTTAATTTTGGAATTTTTGCTTTAACACAAATATTTGCTATCTGAAGGATTTGCTTTGACAGTTCTGTATGGATTGAAGCATATGGCATGTTTGCTTGGGGGTCCGTTTCTTTTTAAATGGGTCATAGATATGATGTTTCTTTTAGTTGTAGTTGGTTTTATTTGGTTTGAATGACTGGGTGATGTACAGGAGTTGACAGCTATTTGGAAAACATTAAAAAAATATATATACCACTTTTTTTAGAAAAAAATCTTCACAATATTACAATTGCCTTTGGAAAGCATCTTAGTAAGATATTTATTAAGCACATAGTCATCTTCTGTATACACCTATTTCAACTTGGTTTCATCCTTAGTTTATTGATTTTAGTTTGACTTTTGACCTACATTTTTTAGTCTGACCTTTGACCTTATTTTGAACTCCAGGCTAACTTTCTTGGTAACAAGGTAAGACTGGGTATTCTAGGTGGCTAGCTGTGTGCTTAGGTTGCTCACTCATGCAGCAGTTGTAGCCTAGTATTGGACAGTGGGACTTGTGATATTTGTTTCATTTTCCAGGATCAGTCAGTAAATGTTTCTGTATATAGTGGGACAGGTTCGATGCAGACAAGATGTGTTTGATATAATGTACAATGAAGCAATTATATGGAGATCAGCATTTTATGACAATTGCTATAGTGTAAAGCCTAATTTCAAATCAGTTTCTCATTTCACAGATAACAATCTTTGATTTTTGCTTTGATAGTGAAGCTACCCACTGATCTTTTAAAGCTATAATTGCATGGTTTTTAAAAATATGATTATGTTAAATGTCAAGCATGTCTTGCCTGCATTTTTTGTGTTCAGTGTCTTGTCATATTGTCTGTTAAAAGTTTTGTTCCCTAATTGTGTATTATATGCTCTTGGCTTGATTAATCTTTATTTTTACAAAAATAAGATGTTTAAATATTATAATCCTCTGAATTTGACAGATGTTTGGCAAATTAATTCTTAATTCATGGGGTTTGGATAACATGTGAAAAGTTGCTCAAAAACTATTCATTTATTTTGGAAAAGAAATGAAAAAAGATTTTTAAAACCATCATTTGTTTTTAGTCATGTGGAAGTTGGTGAAGGGGTGTGTGCTATATATAAATATATAAATATATATTTATTTACTTGCATATTTTTTATGTTTGTTTCATCCAAATTCTACCTTATAACAAGTGGTTTGGTTCTGATATTCAGATTTATGGTGTGAATTGATCTTTGAGAATTTTGTAAATACCAGGGGGTTGACACCCAATTATTTTGTGTATCATACCTGGCTTACTTAATGTTGCATAGTTTGTAATCACATGCATGATGCTGAGGAATTAACCAGCATGACTGATTAGTTGAATTTTTTTTTTTGCTGTTTGTCTTAGTCATATATTAGTACTATCAGTCATATATTAGTACTATAGATTCTGCATGTAATTAAAGTCTCATGAAATTGTTCTGAAATGAGGTAGTTGAATGAGATTGTTCGAGAGAGAGAAAGAGAAAAAACATGCATCTTTAGGTCCCATTTGTCAAGGAATTTGCTTGCCGTATTTATTTTTTATTAAAAAATTCCAAAAACTAGTATTTATATAGCTACTTATTTTCTTGAATGCAAGCAATCAAACTTTCGAATCATGATATCTGGCTTAACGCCACAACTGTATGTATGTATTTTTTAGTAGAATTTATTAAGGATTCTGCAAAATCTGTTTGGGATGACCTTTAAATGTTCATATTTTACATGATTATGCATCGAATATTAACTTCATAACCTGTTTTCTACCTAGCTTGCCTCCTATGGTGGTAACTTGACCTATTCCATGTACTATGTGGTCCAGCGATTAGAAGATGTCAACACAGCTTACACTGCAGACTTGGATGTAATAATGGAAGTAAGGAACTTTTTATGCAAAACATTTTTTAAGAATGTGTACCTGAAGACGTCATACTAAGGGAAATGAATGTATACTTGTCTGAGAATTAGCAATGCATGTAGTGGAATAATGAAAGCCATGATAGACTGTATGTATATTTATTTTGATCAGAAGTCAGAAGATCAGATGCAGAATATTCAGCTTGTAAATATTTTGAAAAGTGCATCGATTAAACTTCCACATAAATAAGGTATCCGTCCTTGAAATGTTACCACCTTTAGATATCCAGTGCACCATGTAATTCTTTATAGGGAAATGAGCTGCTGATTGGCTATGGAGGCCGGTACTACAGGGAAGGACTGGAGAACACTATGCAAGTCTTCATGACAGAACGGGACTGGTATCACGTTGATCCTGACACAGGGTTACCAAAACAACAGATTGTTACCAGACAAGAATTCATGACTGTGTTGGCCAACATTGAGCGCCTCCTGATACGAGCGTCCTATCACATCCACCAGACACAGATTCAGTAAGAATTTTGTCAGCTGTTTTGTTTTGTTACCATTGTTTGACCACTGTGCATCTTTTATAGTTGGGCACAAAATGATTGGGCAGTTAGAAATTCAAATACCACAGTAGTTACAATAATGTATAGTTATATGTGTCCTCCACATATCAGTATATACTGTTAATTGATATTCTGGTAAGTAAAAAGTGTAAGCAATAACAACATATTTTGTCTGTAAGATCATGATGTTATAAATGCATACCAGATATGACTTCATGTGTTTTTCCTCAACATTTTAGATTTCTTGATATGGCCATGGATGTGGCTGTGGAGAACTCTACCTCACCCTCTATCATGTCCTCTGTAGAACAGTGTTTTTGTCCTAGAGGATACTCAGGCTTGTCTTGTGAGGTAACGCTATGTTTGATATGGCATTATTATTGAAAACCTTTTTTGAAAGTTATTGATTTTTTATTATTTGTTGCATGAAATGTAAAATTTGGCTTCATTGAATGCTAAGGAGAACATAGAATTTAAGTAAATGTAATATTCAAATTATTTAAGATTTTATATGCAGGCTTAAGCTTTATTGTTTTCATTTTAACAAGTTAAATTGTTTTTTGCTGGCTTTGTATAGTTTGCTTTGTGTGGTGTTTTTGACATTTCTCCTTTAGCTTCTTTGAGTTTGCACCATATATAATGCTCATGCTTTGCTTTATCTGTTTGTGATGTGTTCCCTTTACTTTTATTGTGTTGTGTTGTCTTTTTCAAATGTGTTTTTGGCTTAGAGATTTTGGAAGGGGAAGGGATATGGGGGGAAACCAATGTCTTTAAAGTTATAGTACTATACTGAAGGTGACCAAACTGGAAGTGAACACAAGCTACAAGAAGTTGAAATAATTTTAGTGCCTGGAAGAATGTCGAAGGGGGGAGAAGTATTAAAGACTGCAAACAGAACAGTTCAGCACATCACTGTGAATAATGTATCAGATATATTGGTTTTGCATTGTGACTAAAAAAATTTAATCATTTTTAATGCATTTGATGATGGAGGAACATATAAGAAGGTAAAGGTAAAAAATTATGAACTGTACAATATCATGTGAAAGAGATGGACAGATTTATACAGATGACTCTGATATGTATTTCATGTTGATTATTTCTTTCCTGCCTTTCAACAGTTGACAGAGACTGGAGAGAAACATATTGGGAATATGAGTCAGGTGATTTTTGTGAAAACATAAATGGGGATTTTACAAATGCTGTAATTTCAGTTAATAACAGAATCATTGTGGCACCAGCATTTTTTATTTGTAATTATGGTTAAGGTTCTAAAAATGTCTTATTAAAAGAATGATAATGAAATAGACTGTCATGTAAATGCTGGTGCTATCAATACGAAACTAAATGCATGACTCTGTTGCGATGCGCAAAATGTGCAGGAATTTTTAAATAGCTGAGCAGTAGCTTAACCTAGAATTTGAGATAACTTAAGTAAAGATGGATTGAAAGCAATATTCAATATTCAGGTTCAGAAAGGCAGATACTGGTCAGTGTTAGGGAATTAAAGATTGTGAGACAAAAATAATAAATAAAAACATTTAGTTATAGAAGATGCTAACTACTTGGTCAAATGGAGAGACATTGAAGAGTAACCAGTGTGTGATCTAGGATCAGAAAAAAAACTCATTCAGAATGGGACAATTATAGAAAACTAGAAAAATAACAAAAACTGTCAACAAAAGGGCAAAAAGTAGTTATTGTAGAATGGTCTTGTGTTCACATCAATGAAAATAACACTGATGACTTATTGGTGTCAGAAAAGTAGATATTTTGTAGATATTTTGTTTTTGAGTGCTTTTTATTTTTTAAGTTTTATATTTTGTTTTGGGCAAGGGTTTATGCATTTGCTTGTTTTGTCTTGTGATGTTCTGTCAGCTAATCAACTCGTACCTCTACCACTATCTTATATTATATTTTCTAACTTGCATCTACTCTAGACAGTCTTAATACTTAGCTTGATGTTTATGTTCTGATTCACCTTGAATGTAAAAAGTCTTCTCTTGTTTTAATGAACATATGTAAGTGAGTCATTGAACAATTATAGAAAATGTGTGTTTATTCGTAAATAAATGTTTCCTTATTTGTACTTGCATATTATATGGACTCGTATTAACATGTATTTTTAATAATTGGTTATTGTTCTGTTAAATCAATGTTATATGTATTTGTTTAACAATATTGTAGATTAGATACATGATTACATGCAGTCATTAAGAATTCACAAAGAACAGATATTGTTCACAGACTAACAGGGATTTTTAAAGTGGAGAATGCATGTCAATAGAGTCACTTAGAACATACATGCCAAAACAGACATCATATACATTCTAGTTAACCAGTCATTAAGAAGGACACAGGGGACATGGCCAGTTGTTATTATAATGATTACAGTAGATTCACTAATATAGATGTTTATGACAGAATATTAACCCCATCCACATGCTAACTACGTAGCTGTAGTGTATCTGAATGATAACAATGTTCAAATTTTGTCTTGACCCCTGCGTAGCAGGGGTGTTGTAGATGATAGTAACACAGACAGCCTCTGTCCTTGTGTTTGTGAAGAACTGACCACATCAAGATAACTGTTTACATTACTCCGCTAGCACTGGTGTCATATCATTGTGGTGTGACAGTTATAAGCCACACAGATAAGATGATGAATAATGGTCTCTTTAAAAAGATAATAATGTACATACTCAGGCTTGGCTGTGTTGGTATCTCATCTATATTTCAATATTGAAGTGGAAAAGTTTGGGTCTTGGGGTTTATTAACTATGATGTGCTTTGCGATCTCCTGGGTGAAAATATTTGTTGTAATTTTTGTTTGCCATTCATCATGCTTGCAGGTGTGTGAGCGTGGACACCGTCGTGTGAACGATGTGCTGTATGGTGGAATTTGTGAGCAGTGTAATTGTAATAACCATGCTGATACCTGTGAGGCTTCTAGTGGGCTCTGTACTGTAAGTACAATACCGAATGTTTGACAAGATATCACTATTAAACCTAGCACGTGTATCTAACACGGTCACATCCTACTCAAGAATACAATTTTAAGTTGAATCTAAAAAGTAATTGTACGTGTACCAGTGATTGATGGAAAAGATTAGAGAAATTATGGTAAGAGGATATTCCATAGCAACAAAATAAAATGTATGTAAAATGTATGAATTTTGTCACAAAACGAGCATTATTTTCATATGCCATACAGTAATACTTATTTTACTTTTATGCTATGAGCCAAGGCTAGACCTGTTTTAACATTAAAATCATTATCACTGTCAGATATTTTTCCTATGTTTCACTTTGTTCTTTCAGAGTTGCAGAGACAATACTGTAGGACCACATTGTGAGAATTGTGAATTTGGTTATTATGGCAATGCTACTAGAGGCACTCCCAATGATTGCAGACCATGTGCTTGTCCTTTGGCAATCAGCACCAATAACTTTGCATCGAACTGTATGGCAGCTCCCCCTGGCTCTCAGGAAGAGTACTTCTGTGTGTCTTGCCCTGATGGCTATATTGGAAACCATTGTGAAATGTGAGTATTCCTGTTTCTACACTTCAAAGATGAGACACACTTGAAGAAATTTGATTGTCTCATTTATCTTAAATTAATAGAAGGTTTTTTTCCATCTGGTCAAGTCCAGGTTAATATCACATCCTTTAAATTCTGCGGTTATCTTCATTCATTGTGTTTGCACTTGAATAAACTGAAGTGCCTTCTCTATGGGACATGCACTGAGAACTTCAGTTTGTATCAAACTTGATAAATATTTAGATAGATATATATAGTCAGGTATTTAACAGGTCTTAAAAAATGTCAGTTGGGAATAAGTATACGTCATTGAACCTGTGCGAATTTGAATATTGCATGTGTTAGATGTGAGGGACTGGGTGTGAGTTGTGACAGTTTGTATTTGCTACAAATTTTTTTTCTCTTTTTTAGGTGTGATGATGGTTACTTTGGTAACCCCTTGGTCCCAGGCAACTATTGTCAGCCTTGTGCTTGCAGTGGTAACATCAATCCCAACGCGGTAGGCAATTGTGATCGTATGACAGGACAGTGCCTCAAATGCCTCTTTAATACTGAAGGCTGGAACTGTGCACAATGTAAACCAGACTATTATGGGATGGTGTATGGAAAGGGATGTAAAGGTTTGTGCTTGGCATGCAGAAATTGCTTTTGAAATGATAGTATGGAATTATCAAAACAATGATTTCAAACAATGCAGACTCCTTTTAAGTTCCAATAATTAACCTATGATGCAAGTCACATTTGCAACTAAAAATTATGCTGTAAATGTGTTATTGTCAGTTTCCATGTCCTAAGAATGAGTGCTCTGATGTAAAAAAAGCTAGCCCCTTCGCAATTAAAATGATAAACAATTTTTTAAAGATATATAAAGGTATGAGGTATGTTGACCCCATGAAGTAGAATTTCATGTGGATTTAATTTGAACCCTCATTCCAGAGTGTGACTGTAACCAGTATGGGTCTACAGGTACTTCCTGTGATCAGAGGTCAGGCCAGTGTTCCTGCAGACCATACTATGAAGGCAGGGCATGTGACTCTTGTGTGGTGAGTATACACTGTTTGGCATAGCACACAGGGGTGTGATACAACATATTTACATGTATCTTGATGAAATTTTTCGACTGGGATGACATCTCATTTTCTGTTTGAAGCATAATAACCATTTACCTTTTGCTCACCAAAACTCATTCTGTTATAATGGGTTCAAAGATTTTTGTATTAAAACTTACACCTTATTGGTTGCCAATCTTGTTTTGAAGTTTGGCTGTAGGGTTGTTGATTTGGCTATTGTGTATTTTTCAGTGTCAACTAGACTGACAATAACTTGTTTTTAAATTTTCACGAACTTCTGTTGCCATTTTTGTTTTTCAGGCTGGCTATGGTAACATTATAGCAGGTTGTCCTAGGTGTAGCTGTAACTTGACTGGGTCTGTGTCCAACCTGTGTGACCAAGTCAGTGGACAGTGTCCTTGTAAAAATGGTGTGGGTGGTCAGTACTGTGGCTCATGTCTGCCTGACCACTGGGAGTATTCTGAGGAAGGGTGCAAAGGTGAGTTATATGTGGTCTATTTCAATAGTTTGTTTTTTCTTGCCTCCTATACTAAATGGAAAAAAGATGTCATAGGGGATCACTTTTGTTACCATAGCATTTTCAAAATTTTGGCAGTAAATGAGAACAACGTGGCACTTTTTTGTGCAGAAATAAGTAGCAAAAGCTCAATTTAAGTGTTGACAATTGCATGCATGTGCAAATTTTAAATCAAATGTCAATTCCTGTGCATGAAATATCACTGACAGTTGAGACTTATCATAGTAGATGGGATACATGTAGAAATATCCTTTCATATGAATCATATGAATTTTTTTTTTGAAGAGTGTTAATCTAAATAACAATACTGTGGTTGCTGATTGTGTATTCCAGCCTGTAATTGTCACCTGAAAGGTTCTAATGACAGCCAGTGTGACTTGGTGACAGGGACATGTACCTGTCAACCTAATGTGATCGGAGACAAATGTGACCAGTGTGAGGTAGGCAGTGTTAACTCTCACAACTGAAAAATTTTGAAGATAGCGATTTTTCTGGCCATGGTGCTTTGTTAAAGTAGTTGCTTTATTGAGAAAGATTAAGAAACAGTGGCCAAAGTGGTAGTTGGATATGTTCCTTTTTTAGTTTTATGTTGGTGTGGAAAGTGTAGCATAAGTAACCACAATTCAGAGTTTTGAGATGATAGAATGACGCAAACTGTCATCAGAATTTGATTATAGCAAAATTGTAAAGCACAAAGGTTGCTACATTTGACTTTGAAAGATAATTTTATAAAAATATTCACACTGCTCTCTGTAATTAGAATTAATCACAAACAATAATATTGTACTGTTCCTAATTTTTGCCACTGTTTCAGATCAACTACTATGACTTAGACTCTGGCAATGGCTGTCAATCATGTGACTGTGATGTGACAGGTTCCACCTCACTGCAGTGTGATTTGACCAGTGGTCAGTGCCCCTGTAAGCCAGGAGTGACTGGACAGAAATGTGATCAGTGTAGACCAGGATACTATGGATTCTCTTCAAATGGCTGCACAGGTAACAATTAACACAGTTCTGTTTAGTTTTCAAGTCAACCACCTTAGCTTGTGCACTGATTCAGCATGATTTACTAATGTGCAGAAATATATTTATACCATATAATTAATACTTTTTTTCTTCTCCAGAATGTCCTGTGTGCCCTGTGGCTGGGCAGGTGTGTGACGCAGTGACAGGAGAGTGTGTGTGCCCCACCAATACTGAGGGTGACAGGTGTGAGCGCTGTGTGCCAGACACCTGGGGACATGATCAGCTGTTAGGATGTAAGGTAAGATGTAACAGGTGTCAACAAGGATAGAAATACTTAATGCCACTAATTCTTAAGAAGGGGTGTGTGTTGCAGTGAGTTTTTGAAATAAGAGTTTGATGTACCAAAAAGCTTTTTGATTTGTGCTGAAATTATTAATTTTGAAATTATTATGTTTAGCAATAAAATTGGGTGCTCATTTAGTTAATGAAAATTTTTAAAAGATATTTTCATCATTTTTGTGAATTCAAGAAAAAATGTATGCATATTTTCTTTTTCTTTGCATTCAGCAATGCAACTGTAACGTGACTGGTTCCCTGGACACTCAGTGTGACACTGTGGATGGTCAATGTGAGTGCAGACCAGAGTATGATGGCATGAAATGTGACATGTGTCGCTTTGGGCATTTTGGATTCCCTAACTGCCGTCCTTGTCACTGTAATGAGAATGGAACCGTCATGTCTGACTGTAATGCCAAAGGTCACTGTCAGTGCCAAGAAGATGGACAGTGTCCTTGCAGGGTAGGTTTAGGCTCTGTTAACATGGGGGTGATGTATTGCTAAAATGACCAAAAGAAAAAGCTTTATGTAAGAAACTGGTTGTAACATGAGTGAAAGGTACACATTTTTAATCATTTATAGAGTAAAATGTAGAATAAGTAAGATCTGATTTACATCATATCAATTATTTTAGTCATTATATTAGGTTGATTAATATATATTGATTTGACATGGATTTTATTGTATGTAGGTTTTTAGTTACAAATTGTGTATTCTCCTTTCTTAGGGGAATGTTGAGGGTTTGAAGTGCAAACACTGCAAAGAAGGCAGCTTCAGTCTGCAGTCCAACAACCCTGAAGGTTGTACTTCCTGCTTCTGTTTTGGAAAGTCAAACATTTGTGAACAAGCTCAGCTCACATGGAACATGGTAAATGTGGTGGTTAAGAATGCCTGCTTAAGCTATTTAGGAAGTTGTGTATATTATTTCTGGTTGCCCAAGTCAAAGTTAATGAGGGACTGAGACTGTTTCAAATAAATATATTTTAGGAAGCTTGTTTATTGACAGCAATTTATCAGTGAAGCCAATGTAAAGTAAACATTGTTTAATTTTTAAGATATGTACAATAATAAATGCATCATCTTAATAACAGAAAAGTAAATATTCTTGTTTGGTATTTCCTTTCAAAAAAGCAGCCACTTCAATGTTCACTTCATTCAAGGTGGAATAGAGGGTTTAGCTTGACATGAGTTTGATGTTATTTTCAGTGAATGTCTTATTTTACACAGCATAAATTGAAATGTATCGCATATGTTTTTTAAGACTGAAATGCCTACAAGGAGTGTAAGAGTGCAACTTGATGGTGTGTCAGTGACCACAATTGAACCAGCCCTTCATGTAATCCCTCCAGATGCAGATGCCATCTTTGTCACTTCACCTGATGAGGAGCGCCCTCTATACTGGAGTGCTCCCAGGAAGTTCCTGGGTGATAAGGTTAGGAGGTTATAGCTGTGACAAATTGTAAGAGTTGTGGGTGGAAGAATGTGATATGTGATTAGATGATAAACAAATTGAATTGTCAAAGTTGGAAGATAAAAATTTGAAATTAAAAATGGATGCATGTATGTCAGCAATAGAGATCCGACCTTGCAGTATAAAAATAAGGCAACTGATGCTAGTGTCAGTAGTCAAGTTAATGCCTATCTGAGATGAAAAAAAGTGTTGTTTTAAGGTCTGCAGTATTTTAGTTCTTTCTTCTTTCAGACCTTGTCTTACTATGGCAAGCTTAAGTTTGTGATCTACTTTGAAGATCAAGACTCCCTGAACACACTCCCTATCCCCATAGTGGACCATTCTGAGTACAGAAGATTCCCACTTGTTCGTATTACTGGGAATTTCCGTGTAGTCCTGGACTACTTTGCTCCATTAACTCCTGGAGTGGAGAATGAGTTTGAGATTTTTCTGAGAGAGGTAAGATATGTTTTGTTGTTTTATATAAACACACCTTTATTGTTCATCATCAAGTGGCAAATCAAATTGATTTTGTGTGATGATCTAGATGTGATATAATGTTAAGATTGTTTCTGTTATCTCCAGGACCAGTGGACAGACCCCCTCCAGCCCAGCAAGCCAGTCACCAGAGAGATGTTAATGGTGGGACTGCAGAATTTACAGAGCATCAAGATACGAGCATCAGGGAATTCTAATCTCAAATATGCTGAGTAAGTAGACAGGTTGTCAAGTGGTGATGCCTAACTGAAACAATGATAACTTATCAAGATTAAGTTATTGTAATACAGGATAGACTGAGACAAGGTTCACGATGGACTGGGGTTTTTGACTGCTTTAATTATTGCTTTAAAGTAAAGCATTTTTATAAAAAGGGCACTGAAATATGTTTTGGTAAATTGTTATTTGACTTAAAAAGTTCTAAGCTTGGTTGCTAGATTGATGTCATTATATTTATGTGGTTCTTTAAAAACAACCATTGTAAACCATTGTAAATTATAGGATCCGTGGGTTGAGTCTGCAGCATGCCACCAATGCCAGTGCAGGAGAGGCTGCTCTGGGTGTGGAGAGGTGCCAGTGTCCACCTGAGTATGCAGGACATTCTTGTCAGGTATAATGTGACAGTGAGGGAGACAGTTGATAGTGTGCTACATATGGCAGTGTGCTAGGTGTGACAGAGTGATAGTATTAACAATTTCTGTCTGTTTCACACCACAGAGTTTAAGACAGGTACTATAACTGGGGTGTAATTGTATGTTTGATGTTGTGCCTATAGGAGATTAAATTGGTGCGATCAGTATATAGGACTGTGCATGATGCTTTTTAATGATTGTGCTGTTATGCATCTTGAGCCAAGAGTTTTGTTGAGTTCAATATAATAGTGAGTTAAAGATATAAAATTACATGTTATATATAAACGTATTAATTATGGAGATGAGTTTAATGCTGCAGTATGTTATAGAAGGTGCATGGTGTTTAAGGAACCTACCTTTCAACTCTAAATTGAACTCTTATTCAGGATCCAGCCCCTGGCTACTTTCGTTTCTTCCCATCCAGTAACCTTGAGGAGCCTGAGCTTATCAAGCTGTTAGGAATCAGCAAGCCCTGTGAGTGTCATGGCCACAGTGACATGTGCAATAAGGAGACTGGAGTCTGCTTGGTAAGGAAAAACTTACTTCTTCATAACTGCTTTATTTTGTTCTCAAATGGAGCAATTTTGATTTCATTTTGACTCAAAATATTTTTTCCAATGATTGCGATCAGTGCAGTTACTCCTAACTCCTTAATGTATCATTACTTCAGCAGTCACACCTAACACAACCATAACCTATGACTACTTTCAGAACTGTGCTCACAACACAGCAGGTGACCACTGTAATACTTGTGCTGAAGGTTACTATGGAAATGCCACATCAGGGCGAGAGGATGCCTGTCAACCATGTGGATGTCCCAGACTGGAACCACAGAATAAGTAAGTATAATCATCCTGTGTACCCCTTGTAAGATAAAAGAAAAACCTTTATCATAGAAGACCATTATTATTTATGAAGTTTAGTAAGAGATAGCCAGACTTATTTGTGTTTTTTCACTTGTAAGATGTAAAATTATAATAATTTGATTTTAAGCCTGTTCTCTTCAAAATGTTTTTGCACAAAAATTTTGCATTATTACATAACATGCATAAAAATATTTGTTTGTGCATTTTTGGCAAATTCAATTTTAGGTGTTCTTGTTTTCTTCAGTTTCAGTCCCACCTGTGTGACCAATGCCACAGCCGATGGATATGTGTGTAATGCCTGTCCAAGGGGATATGAAGGAGATCATTGTGAACGGTAACATCTCATTAGCTTTGTGATTTCTTTGTTATCTTGTCACTTCACTCTTTAGCATCTGAAGTAAAACTTGGCAATATGTATTATATTTTTTTATGCTATTTCATTTGAAATGTCCACAAATTACTCTATTTGAAGATCTTATGCAATAAGTATTTTTATTGGACTTACTTAAAATTGTTTCAGATGTTCTGACTATTTCTATGGTGATCCTACCAAGCTGGGTGGGGAATGTGTACCATGTGACTGCAGTGAGGATGGTTCATTGGACAATCTTTGTGACAGGGAGAGTGGCCAGTGTATCTGTCACCCTGGGGTACTGGGCAGGGCCTGTGACCAGTGTCAGCCTAGATATGCTGTTGTTAATGGAAGATGTAAATGTAAGGCACAAAAGTTCTATTTTTTGTTGCATTCTTGGCATCATCATTGTTTCAACTTTTATTTAAGCTGCATAGATTTAATGCCAATCTTAGCAATACTATCAAACAAGTTGCCTCTATAGGTAATGTACATTATATGTGGCAAGATGTCAGAAATGTCAAAATTACCAAAATTCACTCATGTATGATTTTGCTTTACTCAATACATACATATACAATGTACATAACAAGTCAGTATTGTTTAACAAATTGCCATTTTAGCCATTTGCTGTTACCCTTGGATTTTTGTGTTTTATATTTTTAATTCATGCCCTTGTATTCAATTTTTATAAGCATACAACCAGAGACTGTATATTCTCTATATTTTACAGCATGTGATGTTGGCTGTACCAGAGACTTAATGGTGGCAGTAGATGAGATGGAGGTGATGGTCAGAGGGGTCAACACGTCCACCATGGTGGTGATTCCATGGGAGAGATTCTTTGCCATGGAGAACAAGACCCAGGTTCTTAGGGTAAGTGTGTTAGTTGTATACCACACAGGAGAGGATTTATGATCCCCTGAGTCATCAGGTACTACTGTCAGAATATTTCTCAAAATCAAGATAATCTGAGTGTGATGGCGGTACTTCTTTGGACATTTGATTAGAGGTACCAGTAACATGCATGGTAACGTGTTAGTTTGCATGGCTGGGTAAATGGGCGGTGATGTGCAAATTTGATTTACTTTGATTCACAGCTATATTATATAGGAGTTAATCTTACATAGAATACAACCATAACCTATAGCATAAAGTGATGACAAAGAAGCACCAAGAGAATGACTATATCCCCTTGTCAAATTCCAGGGCAAATTGGATGCTATAAGGAAAGTCAAAGTGGGAGATATGGAGGTCATTGTTAAAGAGCTTCAGGCCAATGCCACCAAGTTATATACTCAGGTAGGGCATAGAGACCAACTGCTTCTGTCATTTTGAGGACTTTATTTATTGCAAAGGGTTAGAATTTTGTGGTTACTTATATTGGAACATACGTCCACGTTTTATGCACTGAAAAAGAAAATAGAGTTACATATTAAAAAAAAAAATTTTCTTATGTCAGCAATGTCATGATTGTACATAACTTTGCACTGAGGAATTACTTAACTGTTTATTGTGTTGTACAGACTTCCAGTATGGCAAATGATGCAATGGGTTATAGCATGGTGGCATCAAACCTAAGCAAAACTGCAGATGGTATGGAGAAAGAGATCAGAGAGATAATAACTTCAGCCAGAGGTGAGAATAAGTTATGGAATATTGAAGTGCCATATTACCAAACACATCTTACCTGTATTGACAGAACTAGTAGATAGTAAAAGTAAATGACAAATTTATAATTTGTCAACTGTATATTTGCCAGTGAATTTGAGAGTGCACAGTGACAGATTTGAATTAACCAGGAAATCAGAAGCAATATTACATAATTAATATTGTTGTAGTTTATTTTGCTTTGACTTTTGTTTATCAGATCTCCTAGACAACCTCCCAGATGTACATCAGTTGTCTGGTAATGTCAACCTGACCTCAGTAATGATAAGGGCCCAGGACATAATGAAGATGATCAGAGAGAGGGATTTCAAACCTAATATTGAGAATGCTGATAATGAGTTAGAGTAAGTTACCCAGTTAGATAAAGTCATATTTGAAATGAGTATTTTGTACTAAAGTGGGCCATTCATACAATTGCTAAGGATCAATTTAGATGAACGGCAAGATCATCATCCAGAAATGGAACTGCATTTCAGTGCACCAGATGGTTACTTAAAAAAACTATTCATTTTTTCAAATGACTAATACATGGAGAGAATTTCTTCAATAATTCATCAATTTTTGTTCAGATTGGCCAAGGCACTCAAGTCCAGTATAAGTGACCTCCAGTCCAAGCTGACCAATGTGACTGATGCTGCCATTAGCATCCAGGAGCTGGCTGACCGATTGAATGATCTTATCAGCCTTGCAGAGCAATCAGCCAAGGATTCTAGAGCAGCTCTGGAGCTTAACCAGAAAAATGATGAACTGATTAAAAAACTGCAGGTAAATGGGAGTGAATG
>NW_019773767.1:27526-51308 GCF_001039355.2 Lingula anatina
CCGAAGATTTCTACCTACCCTGCATTGTAAATGTCTTTCCTGTCCCAGTTTGTCCATAAGCAAAGATGGTGCCGTTGAAACCATTCAGTACAGACTCTACCAAATCTCTGAATGTCTCATCATACAAGTCACACTGTTTTGAACTGAAACAAACATCAAAGGTAATATCACCAAAAAAACACACAAAAATAAAAGGATTTGAATAAAACAAATTCAATCTTATGTAATCAAATTAAAACAATCATAAAGTTGCAATGAGTATGAAGCTTAAAGCAGGAATAAACTTGATACTAATATGAAAACAATCATAATTCATTTTTAATATGTTTTTTAAAGTACCACTGTCTTCCTTAAAGAGGCCAAAAAGTTCAAACTTCATCAAGAGAAACCTTTTTTTGTAAATCTTTTCCAGAATAAGTGTTTAGTTACTATATCTAAAACTTACTCCCAATCATAGACAGAATCAAATGTGAATTTTTTGGGCAACTCTCCAGGCTTGGGGCTCTTGACTTCTACAACACCCCCTTTGACATCCATTTCCACAATCCTGAAAAAATCAGAAAAATTAATCATCCAAATTAGCTATAACGAAATCCCATTAGCTATGATGAAATATGAAAAATGGCACATCTTATGGTCTTAGTAGTACCTTGCCAGGCATTAGGTAAAATAGCATCAATATACATTAGACATTAAGCATATGGCATACATCTACATGCAAATAATTCTGAGTTCATAATTACTTTTTAGTAAAAAAACAATATGGAAATTACTGAATCAAATTCCATGGGTTAAAACAATATCAAATATTTCCTTTGGTTCTCAATATCATTTATTTTCCCCTAGGTTCTCAATATTATCTTTCACCATACCACCTGCAGTGTCACTGCTTTTACTGACAAAATACAGCAATGCGAGGACGTCAAAATAACTGTTTGCAGATAATTCAACATATAATGTACCTACAAAGTTCTACATTTAATGATGATCCAAACAGGTATATTTTGAGTGTTCCTTTCAGTAAATATATGTGGCATTAAGCCACTGCTAACTGTAATCATCACTTATGAACAGCTTGGGTAATGTTGCTATCAAGTTAGTAATGTCACTGAGATTTTGATTGCAGTAAAGTATACAAACCTTTGATGTCCTTGTTCTTTTTCCTTTGAATTTAAAGGCCGGCATCTTATCACCACTTTGACACACTCTGCACCTTTGCTAGAACCTTTAGATTTCGACTGGAATTACAACGTATAAAATACAACATTAAATGTATTCTGACAATATAATAGAGATTTTTTTCTTGCAGAAAGCCACTGCAATGAAAGAAATAAACAATACTAGTAATGTCACTCATAAAGTTTGACTGGAGCCCGATACAAAACGACAGAAATTACAGATTACATTGGAATAAGTCACAGCTCCATGCAAGACCATTCATAAGACAAAAAACATCAAAACACCTTCATTAAAAAACTAAAACCTTCATTTGAGTATCTTCAACTAAGCAAATACCTGCTTTTTAAATCTCCTTGTGAGGGCACTCGAAGATCTATAACTTACTTTACTACTGGTTGCCATAGCCAACTGAGCAGATACTACTGGTTCTACACAGAGTTAACATATATGTACACCTCTCAAATTACTTCTTACAAGTTCCGACTTAATGCAATTTAGTGATCCCAGTATGGGGATGATTTGCCATCCACATTCAAACCATCCAAAGATCAAAACTGATGGTGAATTGTGGCTATAAGTAAGATCCTATTTTCTACACATGTTCAAGGCTAATAGTTTTATCATATCTTAATAGCTGCAGTATGACAAGAACACCATCCAAAAACGTGTTGACCAAATGATGCCCTTCTTCCTGCTGTGCATGTTGCATAATGAAAATATACAAAAATATCTGATCCAATATGCCTTCCTTCTGATAAAAATATTTATAGAGATGTACATGCCTCAGAAAGGTCATTTAAATGGGAAATGAAGCTGGAACAAAATTCAATGTATTAACCCTCATGTGGAGACTGCTTGATTAAAAGAAATCCATATGATGTGATGCGACCAATAACCCACCTTTATTAACTGACATAAACAATGGATATTTAATCTACGGTGTAAAGGAGGAAATAGAAATGTCCGGTAGAAAAAAAAAAAAATCATCTGCACCATTATTTTATCTGATTAAACAAGTAAATTAATGAATGAGTGAATAAGTGAATAAATAAACAAATGAACAAACCAGTTTTGTCAATGTGCTGAACTTCGAAAACAAAATGACTAGATATATTGAAAATATCTTTTTCAAAACACAGTTATATAATACAAAACTTCATAAAAAGAAATGGCAGGGCTCCGGGGTGTTAAATGTGGACTAGATGGTTAATTGCTGCTCCAAACTTAAGCACTTAAAATTTAGACAATTTCCAATCATTTGGAATGGTTAAACTATTATCCTTGTTTAGATATTTACAAAGAACAGATCTACCAAATCTACAGAAACTGAATTATCCATGGGTTCTGAATTATGAATCCTTTTTATTATTAATCATGCTTTTCATACCATGGAAGGGCCTATGAACCAGGTTTACTGATATCCAACTGCGAAGATGGCTGTAGGAGATTCAGGGATCTCATGTCCTTATGACTTTATATAAATCATGACTTGAACTTCAACACACACACACAAAAGTTTCAACCTGTACTTGGACCACTGAAAAAACAAGTCGGCAATAGCCCATATTTTTAGTCAATTCAGCCATTAGCTAAGTTGTTCCTGATACTGCAAAACAGCAATCAATACAAGGCTACTTCAGAGCAATGGTACTTGGTCTTATTATTCACACTTACCCACTATTCAAAATCAATACATTAAAATAGGAAGAGAAATGTTTGGTAGAGAAAACAAGACTTATAATATCAAAATTAAAAAGCATTATTTGGTTTCTCGTTCCATTGGGAAATAAAAAAAAACGATTCACCATGAGATGGCTATCATATAAAAAGAATCAGAATCTTTGTGACCTACAAAAATTTGTAAAAATTACATGAGTGAATAAAAGATGTAACACTTGACATTTTCTTTCCTGTCTCTTCATCAACTTCAAGAAGCAACCACATTTATATCAAAGATCAATAAGCTCATCAGAATGATGTGACCAACAACTATCCTCCACACAAATCAGGAATCAAATTACTTTGATCAGTTTTAGTGTTTGTAACAGTTTCAGTAAAAAATAGTTCTCTTTTTTAAGTTAAGTTCAAGAATCAATGAGTTCTGAGCAAAAGAAAAACAAAATCTTGGCAACCATGCTTATACAGTTTTACAATCACTGCATTGACCTTTACAGATTTCCATTCCATTATATGATTCCCTATCTCTCTGATATGTGTTAAGCTGTATACTAAGACTATTGGCATAATCCCAGTATTGTTGCTTGCTTTACCAGACAAGCAGCACTGTAACAAATGAGAATGAAAAGTTGTGCCATATGCTTGTGCATTTATTCCCTGGTTAATTGCCTAAACTGAAAATCCCAAAGGAAAAGAGAATATTGTAACTGCATATTTATGAATTGAACTAAACCCTATGGAAAGATGTGGAGCCAGGGTTTCAAAAGCATATTGAACTTGGAGATTGCTTTGGAACCTATTTGAAAAATAAGGACCATTTCTAAGTTGTAAAGAGGAGGGTAATATGCAGAAAGTGTGTCATGGATCCCTGACACTGAACCAGTGGCAACCCTGTAAACATTTTAAAGGAATTCCATTTGGGGCATATGCTAAGTTTTAGACTTTTAGATAACATTTTAAAACACCTTTGATCAAATGTCATACCCCAAGTTACAAATGTTCTGCAAATATTCTAACGTTTTCAATGCAAAAATAATAAGGGGGAGGGGGGCTTTTTAATAGCCTTGCATTTTTTAAAAAATATATTCTGACAGAAAGGTTCCTTTACTTTGTTTTCACCTCTATCCAACCTTTACACTTTGACACTCCCATATCTTATAACAAAAACTATACTTGCCACTATGTATTTTGAATAGTAGTAATTTGCTCTGACTCACCATTTTGTATCAGTTCTGCTAGTGTTCCACTTCTTTATTTGCATGCAGTAGAAGTTCTAATTACCTTAAATCAGGTCATTATTCAGTCTGAAAAGAAAAAAATCTAACACTGTATAATGGAGACCCTTTTCCTTTTTAGGTATAAATTTTTCAACACAGAAGATATGATGGTGCCTGTTGGCGATAGAGCAGATAATATAAAATCTGGATTTTTCTGTGTATGAACATCATCAAGGTTTTTTTAAAAATTCCCAATTCATATAAATTATTAATTTTATTGAGCAGTTAGAGTAAGAGGCACACCTATTAGGACAAGATGAAACCTATGCATGCTTCAAGCTCAATGGAGATTGATGGATGTAAGTCAACTAAACAGGAAATGTTACCATAAAGATGTATATTTTTTTCATAAATCTTATCTCAATTAGTAGAAAAATCTCCCTCTAAAACAGTCTGTAGGTTATCAAGCTAATAGGTTATGCAGAACATTACAAGTTTCTGGCCTCTGACTAACTTCACTTATTTCTTACAGGCAAGCACAACAGTGAATGTACTGTAACAAAACATGAAGACGGGGATGCTTCAGCTAAGAGACAAATTTCTGTAAGTGTGGACTTTAATTAAGTAACATTAGTATGCTGCAAATGTCATTAAGTTTGTTACATCTCACGGCAAACCCAGTAACTTTCAGGGTGTAACAACACTTCTATCAACTTTAGTAATTATAAGCATGACAAAGAATATTTTCAACCATTATTGGCATTAAACACCGATTTTATTAATTTGTACAATCTGTCAACAGCACTTGTTTTGTGTTCTTTTGTTGAAAGTACAAAATATATCGTACATTCGACAAAATAGTGCGTCGCGTAAATCTTCAAATTTAGTAAATAAACATTAAGAAATAGCATAATGACAACTGACTCAACATTTGACCGATGCTAAAAAGTCACAAAATGAATTTCAGTGTTAGAAATGATTGCGTTGCCACTGCGCTTTCGTTTTGGCAGTAAAGGTTACTAATAATCTCCAGCTATATTGTACTTTGAATCCACTTACCATTTCATTAAGGAAACGTAGAAAATATGTCGTGTATTTCCCTAGTGATATTTCAATCAGATTTTTCACCAAAAATTTCACGCATGCTCAGTTATCTCATTTACGGAAAAGGAAAGAAACTAGCATTAATATTAGCGCTTAAACTCAAGATAATCCAAATCCAAAGAATCTTCAATTTTCAATCTTCAATTTTATTAATGAATAAACATTGAGTAAGATCTTTTCAAAACTAAGGTACATATTTGCTTAAGTATCATCAAATTCAACGAAATTGATTTATGAATTAGTAACATTTTTAGCATATATACAATTAATTTCGTTCGTTCATTAACTTAATAAGACCTGTTGTGCAAGTGTGTTGTCAGTGCAACAGGTGAAACGGCAGGGCAATGTTTTTAAAAGTTCACAAGACCAATATTGCGCCCAAGGTAAGTTTGTTAACAGCCCGTTTGGCTGATATGGGCATATTTGAAAGGAAGATTAAGATTAATTCGTGGAATAAATTGATAGATATTGGTTTCTTGCAGACTTGTGTAAATCACAGAGCTGGCAAAGATCCCTTCGATTTTCAAAGTTCGTGTCCGCCTTCCTTTTCCAACTCGCTCTTCACTTCATTACTAAATTGCTTTGGTTGTTTGTATTGTATTGTTTAAATCGGGTATTCGAGGTCACTGTCACGAGGTAAAAACACGTAAAAGCAACACGACGGTGGTCAAAGTGAAGTTGTTGAAATTATATTTGAACATCACATTACTGTACATGTATGCTTGCTTTTAAGAAGTTAACCGGCATTTATAAACTTATAGACTTTATATTCATCTGAATTAGGAGTTTCTTAGTGTGAATATTTACGTCAAGACAATCGTTTTTTTTTTATAATGAAATAAAATATACATGTATAAATGTTCATTTTGGCAGAATTCAGATTTAGGACGGGGGGGGGGGGAGGGGGTTGATATCTCTTTCATAGGAATCAGATGCAAGGGTAAAAATGCTGTTACTTATGCCAAAAAGTATTAAAATATTAGACATTAAATATTAAACGTATTTTGGGTTTAGATATATATCTGTAACAGCTTTCAAAGATTTGCTATGTACCCACCTGCAGTGTTGTCAAAAGACATGTTGGGTTTCATCTCTTAAGTTGTTAATTAAGAGCAGTGCTTGTTAAACCAATCATATTCTAGCCCTTCTTTTATTTTTGATTAACTATCAAATAAATAGATTCATCCCAGCGATTTAAGTTATGAGAAAGAAAAAATGTGAGAAATCCATAATTTAGATAAACAATATAACCACTTATTCTAAGCATATATAAAGCAGAAAATCAGTACAATTATATCCACTATAAGTGCAGTTCATCTAAATACTTTATTGACACACCTTAATATTAGCTTTTTATTTATCTGAAAATCATGATTATTTTAATTATTTTTAAACACAAGTTTGAACAGGGTCTGAGATCCTTGTTTTATAAAAGTTAAATATAGTTCAAATACATGTAATAGACATCGTCTTATGATAGTTGGCGTAATGTCACAAAATTAAAATTTCCATTCCAAACGCAAGCGATTTAGTCTGAAATATTAAAATATCATACCTTGGTAGGTTGAAACTCAAAGGGAAAGTTCATGACAACAGTACAAAAGTGGTTGTAAGGATGTCACTTGCAGCTTAGATCAGGATTCACTACTAGATAGTTAGATGTGCAGTTCATGCACTATTTTAGAATAGTGTTTTTTATGAGAGAACAGTTTCATTAGCTCTGTATGTATCAATTTAAATTATTGTTTTTCTTTTTATCAAGAGCTTATAAAATATGTTATTAAATAATATACCCTAGTC
Organism: Lingula anatina; assembly: GCF_001039355.2. The sequence goes on from NW_019773767.1 coordinate 34,504, forward strand.
ATTTACTCCCTGATTATGGTGACTGACAGTCACAGAAATATTGGAGGTAATACCCACATATTTTATAAGCTCTTGATAAAAAGAAAAACAATAATTTAAAGTGTTTTTTAACTTTCAATTCCAACCTTTTAAATGTCAAGTATTTTTTTTTTTTAGTTTTTTATTTTTATCTGTTGATGTGTTGTTGCATGAAATAGTGGTGAAATGGCAATTTAACTCCCCTTTCCTTTAGGATTGAATGTTTTTTTCAACACCTGGGTTCTTTTTGCATGGGGCCATACACCACACCCCCTCATTATTAAAATTTCAGCTCGTTTTCCTTTGACAGTTTAGTGGGTAATTTGTGTGACCAGGTGAGCATTGATTGATAAGTGTACAGAGTTGTCAGGTCCAGTTTATTTTTGAGAGAAAAATTGTTGGCATGTTCATTAACAGCTCTGTTAGATGGCAGCTGAATAATGTAAGAAAATACCATGTATTTACATAAAGACAGATGCTCAATGAATACAGTTTACTGTTATACTGTACCAAGTGTGTACATTTATTTGTTAATGTGACTTATCTCGATGTACTGCGAACAACAACAAACTTAGAGCAGCTGATATTGATGCAAATGATGAATAAAATATGCTTTCTGTAGGTGTGTGTATATGCCCTCATGTAATTAACTTAGACTAACTGTATTTTTAGACATAGACAGCACTTGCTAGCAATCAGGTGTTTAGAATCAGACCATATTTAACTTTAAGCTGAGGCAGAAAATCCTGTGTGTTCTTATTTTGGAAAAGCTGTCATTTAGGTAAAGTATATGTCAGAGGGAAGAGATATTAATTACCATGTAGTAGATTGTGGGTTGTTTTTATGATAGTATTTATAATCATTTACTGATTTTAAAGATATGATTGACATGTTTACAAGTAGCTAATCAGTGAACCAATCAGTATAAGTCTTAGAGGACATTCAGAACAAGTTAATCTGCGGACTAAATATGGCCCACTAATTTAAAAGCAGCACCAACTAATTCCCTGATGGCCTCTCTGCCTCCGTTAGTGCAGTTGTTGCAGGGGCCTTGCAATTAAACCTCCGAGCTTGGTAGAGGGGAAAGACCATTAGGGGATTAAGTGGTGCTGCTTTAAGTGGGGTCAGCCATATTTTTTGACCAATCTGTAAGTATGCGAATCATCTGTTCTGAATGCGCTCTTAGGGCGTATTCCCAGAGCTTTTAAATCGATCTATCCCCGCGGGGAGTCTCACTAGATTACTGTCAGATAATCCAGTTTAAATGTCCGTCCCGCCTACTTCAAGCTTTAAGGGGGTAATAAACTTTCGTGCCCGCTCGGCTGACAGCTATTTAGCGTGAACCCCCAGGGAGTTGGGTCGATCTAAAGTAGATCGATCTAATCTCTGGGAATGGGGTCTTAATCAACACCTTAAATTAAAAAGACAATTGGGGCCAGTATATTTTTCTTTGGACCAGTGCATTTTTTAGAATGTGTGAATTGAGTGGTTCAGTATGGACATTTTTTCTCAAAGTTTTCAAAAGAGATTTTTAATTTGATTATTTCTTTCTGAAATGTAACTGTTACAAGCTGATTCTATGTTTAAAAAGCATTTGACAAAATCAAGGTCTTGCTATTATTAATATTATCTGGTCTTATTGAAATTTTATGCAGACCAATGAATCCTGATTCAAACCAGTAAATTTTAGGAAAGTTGTGGTCTGAATAGCCAGTAAGCAGAAAAACTTATGACACAGACTGTGAATTTAGAAAGAGAAGAAGAAAAACAGCTAACTAAAGAACAATTCTGGTATAAATTGAAGGCACCATCTTGGCTATTGAGTTTGATTGAAAAAAGCATTTAATATATACTAAACATATATTTATTAAAAGATCTATGTATTTGTATCCCCTACGTTTAATAATTGCTCATTTTCTTCTCTTTATACGAAGTACTAACGTGAATATTTGTAGTTGCTAGTTGATTAGAATGACATTTGATCTTTAAACAATATCCTTAAATGTTAACTGGGCTTAGTTTTACAATCTGCATTTTTTGTATTCAAGGCATGCCTGGGGTCAGACCTTCAGGGGGAAAATAAAGTAGATCTGTATGTTTTTCATTTATGCATACTAAATAAATCTGTAAAATAATGCCCATTTATATGTAGTCAGCGACTAAACTAAAAACATTTCATGCAGGTTCAGAATTTGCATTATATGCTGATAAGCTCATGTTTTTTTTTTCAGTCTCAAAATATTTACTACTATCAAAGACTGAAAAATAAGATTGATAAATGTCCTTTTTTGACAATATATTCATTGTTTTAAACATGAACAATCAAGCATGCATGTGCCAGATGAAGTCTAAATAACCTTGTGTCTAGACTATGATATTGGAGAACAAATAATGTAAATAATGAGTATGTTGTGGAACTTTGTACATTATATTATATTATATTATATTATATTATATTATATTATATTATATTATATTATATTATATTATATTATATTATATTATATTATATTATATTATATTATATTATATTATATTATATTATATTATATTATATTATATTATATTATATTATATTATATTATATTATATTATATTATATTATATTATATTATATTATATTATATTATATTATGAACAAAAGAATATCAGCATTATCACAGATATTTTGGAGTGCCTTATGACAATGCAAATCTGTCCAGCACTGCTTTATTGCCATTGTGGTCTTCATACAGTAGTGTGTATTCAGATCAGAATGGGTAAATATATGGAGGTGAATTATGCTGACGGGGTTATTGTTAAGATGTATTTGTGTAGTAAAAAATACCTAGGCATACCATATTTGCAAGCCTGGTGTAAGAGGAGACAGACTTATTTTTGTGTCTCAGTAAGTTGAGCTTAGGGTCTTGGAGACAAAAAAAGTTGCTGGAAATACATATAATGAGGTAATTTTAAATATACTTTGTTGTCTCATAGACTGTGAAATGATGATTAATTTTTTAATCATTAGTTAACAGATATTTATTATACTGCTTGTTTTTAATGTCAAATGTTCATCTTGTGAACAATTCTGTGACTGTTATCTATGAGAACGCTCAAATAAGCCCATCCTACAAGCTAGATCGATCCAGCTCTGCAGGGATTCTCGCTTAAGTGTAGTCAATGTCTGACACAATCTAAATAGAATGATAGTTTATTGGGAATGGGCCCCAGGTGTGTGGGATAGGGTAATAAACTTTCCGCTAGAATTACTAACATTATGTTGAAACCTGAGATTTATGATTTATTGCTTGGGTAAGTGTCTTTTAGATCTTTTCTCATAGATCTTTGCCAGATATTATACAATCAGAAGAACATATCAGATTATGTGGATGTTATAAAAAGTGCAGTGGGCAATGAAAGTGAGCTGCTTGCAAAAGATGTCGATATTTTAGTCTGTGTATGGCAATACTATATGGTCGTACTTAGTACAGTGGACTAAGTAGTCCACTGTCAAATATGGCGACCAACTAAATAGCTTGCAGTCTAATATGCTAATAAACACTGAATAGATACCCCGTGGGGAAGTATTCAAGTGGGTCAGCCATATTTGACCCTCGGACTAGTTAGTCCACTGTTCTGAACATGGCCTATGTGAAGAAAAATAGCACTTTAGTCTGCTTAACATAACTTGGGACCCATTGGTAGTATACATTATTATAGTCTATAATGGATCCAAAACATAATTAAATTATATTGATGCAATTAAATTCTGAATAATTGCCACATAGTGATGAGATTTGCTCTAATTAAAGCAGGTTTTTATGAGAGAGTAATTAACAGTGTTGGTTATAATGAGTAGTTTAAGTTATTTATAACGAGTAGTTAGTCGCTCATAGAAAATAAAATTTGTGCTAAATGAAACTACACTTAACATTTAAATTATAGGCAGTAGGCAGCATGGATGGATAATTAAGTCATATGTGACAAGGTCTCATTACTCCAATGTGTTGGTCATTACAAGATGCATAATTAGTGACTTTATGGTCAGTTGACAGCTGTCTTTTCTAATGGGAATCATCCAAGAAAGCACTAAGTTTTGCTACTCGGCATAAATCAAGGGAGGTTTCATAATTAGGAGGAGAGAGGGTCAGAAATAATGGCAGACTAGCGATTGCAGTGCAGCACCCACAACAAATAAAAGCTGAAAGAATTTATCTGTAGATATTTTTTGGTTGTTTCTCTTAAGCACTGTTGTTTTTTTTATGCAAAAGTAAATTTACTATATATGTTTTACATGTCACTTTTCTATTGCTTTCTTTTTTTTCGCTGAAAGATTAATCCCTCCACACAGGTTTTCCAAATTTTCCTCTTCTCGTATGACATCATGTTGTGCCAGATGACTGCCATCATGATGCGTCTTTTAGACAAAGATAGTATAATTAAAGGTCTGTTTGTCAAAATCCGTTGAGTAACAGCTTTGATCAGTTGGCTGTTCATAAGTGTTGATAAAATCAGTTTACGCTTCTTTTTATGCCTTCTGCATATTACTAACTACATCAGTCATGAAGACTCAAGTGACCGGGTAGGTACTTGTCATGTGGGTAAGTGGATATTTGTGTGTATTTTAGGTGATTTAACGCTGCATATTTGGTGATAGTTCATTTGGAAGGAAAATGACTGCCACTACAACCTGGTCCCAAAATATGTTTTGTAGATGTGTCCATATAGTTATATGCAGATGAGATGATACATACATGCCACCTGTGCCATGCAGTGACAGAACCCCAAGGGGATATACATGTAGTAGGTGTAAATTGTAGTGCCTATGTACTAGTAAGGACATCCCGATGATGAATTTGTGAAAAAGTTAAATATCCAATGTAAAAAAATGTTAACTATTTGGCCATAAATTAATATACTTATTTGAGCTAAGAATGTGTGATTTGAACATATCCTTGTATACCAGGTAAATACATACAAACATACATGTGAAAGAAAATGTTTTTGAGTTGTGACATACATTGTCACACCCCAGTTGACATGGGGTGCTATAATAGTTTTATAGTCTACCAGTATAGTGCACTTTTTTGAAATGTGTTTTATTTATAATATACTGAAATGACAAAATGTGTACAATATATACAGGTTGTATATAGGTACAATTGTGACAAATGTGAGTTGTTTAAACATTCAATGTAGCATGACCCTGATAATGGGGTAAAAGTTGCCCTAAATGTCACAGTGATGTCAGTGTCAACTAGTAAATGGCTCTGCGTTTCTCAGTCTCACGGGGCAGTTGACCACATGCTGAGAGGGACGTTATGATCAAGATATGCAGTGTTGCATGGCATGGCATCATTTCTATAACACATATAGCACCTGAGGGAGGGGTTGAATATATACTTATCTTTTTAATGGGCTGATATGTAGGAGATTTATGGAATCACATGATGATCATTTTGAATGTCTTTTTATCAAATGTGCATAATGTAAGATATATGTGGCTATTTTTTAGTTTATTGCAGTCTGATTGAAATTGGTACCTGTATTCATAAGTGTCANAATAGAGGCCACAGTTAAAGAGATTTTTGTTTCAAAATTGTTTTGCAAATTGATAAGAGACCCAGAACGAACTGGTTTGATTTTTATAAGGGTCAGATTATAATTGGTAATATTTTAGAATACTTTAGAAATCAACACCATGGAAAATCTCCCACTGATTGGCCAGGGAATGTGGATAGGCAATTTATATTCACATTTCTTTCCTTCAAGTTTCTTTTCCTTTCTTTCTTTCTTTTTCCTCACAAACATATACTTTCTTAATCTACTTAAATACTTACTAAATAATCTTTCTATCTATTTTTACCTGATAGAAGATCTTGGTTATTCGGGTCCCAGCAGTGCCCAATATGATCTCGAACTCAGTCCCAACCGGACTTGTTCCAGTCTGCAGTAAATCTTCTAAATTTCTTAGCCTTTCTTCACAAATATATTACATCAGCTGAAAAACAAGAATGCAACAATCATGATTATGACAGATGACATAATGATGATGATGATGATGATGATGGTATTTACTCTGTCTTTTGTCCAAAAAGAAGTCAGCCTATTTTTTTCTTTATTATTTCTTTCACTATATAGCAGGCCCGTAGCCAGGGGGGGTTCGGGGGGTTCGAAAGAGCCTCCCCTTTTGCTGGGAAAAGGTCCACTCTGGGTAAAATTTCATCTAGGTACATGAAGTTTTTATGGGAAAAGGTCCACTTTTTCAGAAAAAGAACCCCCCTTTTGAAATTGCTGGCTACGGGCCTGATATAGAATGCTAGTATACATAATGCATAACATGATAACACATATTACTTTAAATGAATCCTTTGAATGGAAAAAAAGTATCGGTCTTTCAGGTATATAATTTTGGAATCCTTAAGAAGTTTATTCAGTGTACTATTTATGGTGCTTTTACTGCAGAGAATAGAACTATAGAGTATCCTGTTTTTTAATTTGTTGCTTCCACTCATTCTCAAAAGAGTTGTTTTAATTTTTAGAATTTATGACTTCTGAAGAAAAATGTAGTATCATAGTATGTGTAAATTACATAATTTTTCCATTGAAAAGATCAAGTCATTAACATATATTACTTTTTTTCAAAATAATTCCAATACTGGGCTCATATAAAATGATGACAAGGATGACATTGTCTCTTCATCACCAAGAGTAATTGTAGTGACTGGTGAAATGTCTTCCAGTAGTTTTTCATTAATTTTTTTTCATACTTATCTCAAGCAGACATCAACAACCTAACAAGAGCCAGTAATTTACAAAATATATGATAATGACTCGACCTTTTCAACGGGCAAAAATTATCAAACTTTCAGATATATAATTTCATAAACACAAAATTATATTTCTATATATCATCTGTGGTGCTTTTACTACATAGAACTGAACTCCAGAGTATCCTGCTATTTAATATGGTTGCTTCCACTCAATAGGAATATATATTCTAATTTTAAGAATTTACTAAAGAAATACGGAAATTCTTAAGAAATACAGAAACTGTAAAATTCACACTTTTCCTCAAAAGAAAAGATCAAGTAATTACCGTTTACACTTTCCGAATTTCACAATACTAACAAATCAAGATGGCATTATTCAGCTGGAAAATAAATCTCTGATCAAGACAAATCCAACCAATCAATAATTCCTGTTAATACAAAAGACTTAAAGGCAAGTGACCATCTATGAAGCTACTCAAGGTTTGATGGCAAGCACAGATTCCAGAATAATTGCCATAACTGTTGTTTTGGTGGTAAAATGGAATTAATTATACGTACTTCTATGAGTTGTTTACAATGTTTTTTTTTTTTTTTTTTGTGAATTATGAATCTCATATGAAAAGTTGGTATTAATACCTTTAAGACTGGAAGGTTAATACCCTCCACCAAAGTGACACAGAGAACTTTTTTCATTAGATATTTACAGATGTTTCCTCACCCTTTTTTTTTTCATTTTGCTGACAAGGGCATATGACACAATCATCCAGTGTCACTTTATGATGACTGCAGTCTAATGGGCATTCAAGCTCAAGAAGTCTTATGCAAGATTTCTAGAGTTGTTTACAAAACCCTACTGTACATGCCAAAGGGCTATTGAAAACCACTCAGGTAAACACGTAATTTTAACTATCCTATACTACACTCCATGTCAAACAGAAGGGAAAAAAACACGAGCTGACAACTCAAGACTTTATGGTGAAGTTCCTTAATAATAAAAAATAAGTTAATGAATTAGACTTTCCTTGTGAACTCTTACTAACACAAGGGTAATGACTCTTTACAGTGAATAACTTCATAATATGTATTGATCATGTTCAGCATGTTTATTTTCATGGGTCTCATATCTGTATAGCGAAACCTGCTTTCATAAACCAAAAGGTCATCTTGACCAGCCTATTAGATTGTATCAAAACAGTGCGGACATAAAGCAGTAATTTCTTTAAAGGCGAATAGTGAAGGCTTTTCTAAAAAAAAAAAACTAAGTAAGCCTATCAGATTGTGTCAAACAGAGCAGACAAATTTGATAAAGCAGTAACTGCTTTCAAGGTGAACAGTGTACTAGGAGACTTTTCCAGCAAAAAAGACAAAAAAATGAACTAATTTTCCATGGGTAAACAGTATTTTTCTCCTGCTACCCAATCTTTACTCCTCTACTAGTAATTAATTACTGACAGTCAACCCTATAACAATCTTGGGATATTAATAAGAACTTAACCCATGCTTAAGATTTTTTTTTTAATTCTGTCGTCCCTTTGGGTTAAATGTTAAATACTCACATCAACTTCCTGATTTTGCGCAATCTGAAGCTGTGTCAATTAAGATGGTATGTAAATGGTTTACGTGTCCTCAGATTAGTTCAACAAGACGTGGTTTTTGTACTTGTATTGAAAATCCTATACTTAAACACTTTACAAGGTCTTGTGTAGTAAAAACAGAATGTACTAGTAAATTTTGACTCGCTTGACTGCACTTTTTCACCTCTTAATTCTTTGACATTGGGGGCAATGACTGGCCTTTATAATATATATTGATCCAAGTTCCATATGTTTATGCCTCTTAAATGGGTCACGTACATCTGCATCGAGATTAAGACTTACTTACATAAAAAAAGTCATCCTGACCCAGCCAAATAGACTGAATCACAACAGGGCTAACATAAGACTGTACGGTAACTCCTGTGAAATTTTGAAACATTTTAAAAACAGATCTTACTTCTGTAAGATTTACCTTTTTTTATTCACTCATCAATACATACAAGCTTACTAGTGCCAAATACAAAGCCAAACGACTTTTCAAAATATATGAATCAACATTTTATGTTGATTATAAGTCACGGTCTCCAGGTAGTGTTACCTCCAAGTTAAAATCACTGGATCTCCCTCTGCTGCAGTATCGGAAGAAGGGACTGCGGCTAACTTTTCTTTTCAAGGTGGTTTAGGAGTTGGTACCAGCCATACCTCTTGACACTTACTTAAAGAGATAATAACTCTTCGTATGATCTATATTTCACAATAAAAACATTGTGAATAACTCACAGAAATATAATATATTCTGTTTTACCACAAAAACAGCAGTTATAGCTATTATTGGGTCATTCCATGGTATTTGTGCCCTGGGCATAAAATTTTCAAATGTACANTTTAAATTTTTGGTCAGAAATTTAACCTACTTTCGTGACCTACTTTTCTGCCTCATTGACATACAGCATAGATTACTAGCAGAAAAATCCATGCAAACATCATTTTCGGTTAAAAATAAACAATGCCTTTTGGTAATTCTCTTAGTTATACTACTTCAAACTATATGTTGGCATTTGGTTGGTTTTTGTGACAAAAAATTGACTTTGTATGCATCTTTAATTACAAAACATTAAGCAGAAAAATCAACACAAGCTTAGAATTGGCATACCTTTCTAAAAATTTTTTTTTGGGGGGGGGGCGATTCAGCTGGATTGTATTAATCTTGTAAGTTAGATAGAAGGAACATTCACTTAATACCATGTTTACAACATTGTTTTCTAGGTTGGGCTGATAGGAGTATCTAATACAATCGGACATCCTCGGGATGATGAAGATCCGTGTGTGTCCAACAAACTGGTGCCTTTCACACTTGAAGTAAAATACTACTTTGAAAAGTTTATCACTGAAGCTGTTAAACAAGATGGTAAGAATATTTATAAAATCCATTGACCGTATAAAATGTATTGAACTAGCAATGAAGGATCTTCTGGAGGAGCTATAACATAAGTAGAAAATTTTAACTTATTTTATGTTTGTGGGCAGTCACTTGTAAACTGAGCATCCACTAATGTTATAATTTTAGCTCCAACCAACCACTCCCTGGGGCTGGAGACGGCGTTCAGAATGATCAGAAGTACACTGCAAGAGCATGAAAATCAAACTATAAAGGGTGAGTTTACTTTTGATTTTCAGCTTCATATAAACAAACACACATTTAGTGCTTTTATATATAATAGAATCAGTGAGGTGTGTTTCTGTGTGTGTAAGCAAGTTATACACAGTCTCAGCATTTTTGTTCTCAACACCCCCATTGCATGAGGGTGGTTTTTAAATTAGAAAGAAATAATTGTATTCTAGAAGAAAGGCTTCTTGATATGGGCCAATCTGTGGTATTTGTGTCCTGGGCATAAAATTTTCAAATGCACAAAAATCAATCAAAAGTTGCATTTTCTGAAAGAAGAGTCTTCAGGGGATAAGAATTTGTAAAAAATTTATCTGTATTTTTTGAATTCATGATTTTATAGCGCATTAAACTTGAAAAATGTGAAAATTAGCATTACGGACGGAATTTTTTATTTTTTGCATATAACACTCAAAATAAATTTTAATCAATATCTTTCAATTGAGACATAAATTACAGCAAGTCCTTGGGGTAAACACATAAAAAATCAAGTGAAATCTTTAAAAAATAGTTAATTAATCATTAATCCAAAGTCATTTTTTCCGTCCGTAATGATTTGGGCTCTATTTTTTAAGTTTTTTTAAAGACTACTTGGCAGAAATAAATTTCCTTTCATATTCTTCTCATACTAGTCCTATGTTTACCAAATATCCAAAAAAAAATTTTTAAAACATATTTGAAGACAAATTAATTTCATAATTAAAAAATCATTACGGACGGAATATTAGCATTACGGACGGAAAGGCATAGCTACCTGGCTATAACATTTTTACTGAGTGGTTTCATGTGGCATACTCAAGTAATTGATTAATGAATTTTAAAACTGAAGAAGAACTGTTTCCCGAATAAAGATTTATTTTAAAAAAAAAGATTATTAAAAAATGCAGGATTTAAAGTCAAAAAGTGCTTTTTCTTACCTGGCAAGACATGTCAACATCTGTCTCACTTGTCAATTAGTGGCATTTGAATTGCGCATTAAGGATCACTTATGATCATGGCTTCTCCTGGATATTTTCAGTTACTTTGATTGCAATTTGAAGATAAAATGTGCTTTTGATCACTTACATGTCATATACAAGTTGCATATACCTGGGAGATGAGCAGTTAAGATAATTACTGACCGCAGTTAATCAAAGATTACTAGAGGCCATGCCTTTGTTCCGGCACCATGCCACTTACCTGAAATTATCCTATATCCTCAGAAAATTTATTTAGGTCAAATTATATTCATAGATGGTGATGATATAGAAGTAACTTTTCTCTGAGCAAAGGACAAGTAAAAAAAACTATTTGCCTTTCCTTCTCAAGAAGACAGAGCATGGATTTCCAGTGACCAAATTATCAAACCTGTATCATTCCCTGTGATGGACCAATGCCAGAGATACAAATTCTATGTTGGTCTTAATGTGTCAGAATAAAAACAGTGTTTAAACTTTAGCATGAAAAAAAAGGACTTAAAAATGTAGCTTTTCTGAATTAGCATTCAACACAGAATTTTAAACAATGACAATATGAGAACACAAGGGATCTCTTATTTCTGAAAGTGTAGACTGTAGTTGGTTTTTGTAATTTGAAATAGCTCACAAAAATATTTGAGTTGACATCAAAAATAACTTCCTATTATGTACATATTTAGTAAATAGTTAACTTTTACCATGAATAAATGATTAATTGTACTTTTTTAATGGCTTCTGTGTAAGTTTTGCACTGTGGACAAATTTTCCGTCCGTAATTTTCCGTCCGTAATCTGACATGATTTTTTAAACTTCAAAAATTTCCTAACAAAAAAAAATTTTTTAAATAACCTTTTACATTTCTAGTAACTAGAATAATGAAATTGTCATGTCAATGCAGTTTTATCTTTAAAAAGCCACAAACAGAGCAGAGTTTTGAAGTTGAAGTTGATTAATAAAAATGCTTGTCCATTTTTTTCCGTCCGTAATGGTGATCAATAACCAATATTTCTCAAAAACTAATAGATGTTATTTCAAGTTTTTTGGTCACAAGTTTAGGCTTGCACTAATCAATATTCCTGCCAAATTTGAACAATGTATGTATTATAGTTCTTGTAGAATTTATTTTTAAAGTGTCAAAATTCCGTCCGTAATGCAAAACGAATACCACGGAATGCCCCATATTTATTTAAGAGATAAAACCACTTGTATATTTCAGAAGATGCAATGATAATGTATATCAGCAGAGGTCTGCTGACATCATTAACTGATGCCAAAGATGTGATGGAGGTGATAGCAGTGGAAAATGGGAAACTAGGCAATAAGGTGGTCATTAACACATATGCCGTCATTGGTGGTAAGTCTCACATTAAAACTAGTATTGCTTACATATGTATACACTCTAATTTTGCCATTATCTGTTAAAAGATCTAAAAAAGTCAAGATTTCTGACATGAAAAGGCAGGATATATTGTGCCTTCTGTGGTTTCCAGATGGCAAACCAGTGATGTTTGAGAAAAGCTTCTTGGAAAATGTGGCTAACCAGAATTTTGAGAAGTACGATGTCCAGAGCAGGCATCCACTGCCAGTTAGGGTAAGTGATTCATGTAGGCATATTCTGTCAGTTAGGGGGAGTTATTCATGTAGGGGCACCCTGCAAGATAGGGGGAGTAGTTCTTATAGGCATACTCTGCTATTTTGGAGAAAATAGCCATCCTATTAATGTGCCACAAAATTGATTAATTCAAGCAATGCCAAGTCAGGTTTGAGAGTAACGCATGCAATATATTTTTATTCTATTTACATTCTTTGCATATTACCATTGACAAATGCTTCCTCTGTGTTTATAGAACACATGCCAATACACAGTGTTAATATACCAACTTTTAAAAAAATTTGCTCTCTATCTTCAGCCTGGGCAAAGCCTCTCTGTGAACACCACCGACTCCCTGAGCACAACAGTGGGTACCTTCTTCCAGGCCTTTAACAGGTCAATAGAGGACAGGCCACGGTTCTCACTGCCCTATGCTGACCAGACAGGGGCAGGTAGGTGTGCTTCTGGGTTATCATCAGATACCTGTCACAATTTGATGAAGAGGAACATTATCCTATTTTGTTTCATTTTAGTACATGTGTTAAACCATAAACTGTGTTTGTATCAGAATGGGAATTACTTGGTGCATATTTTAAGGCTCTGCTGTGTTGTGTCTATTACCCTAAGTCATTTTTATGATTAGTATATTCTGTGTACAAATGGTATTATTCTACTCTGTTTTAGGCCTTGTCATGAGCATCAGTCAACCATGTCTACACCAGGGGAAGGTGTTAGGTGTGGCAGGGGTGGATCTTCACTTTGGAGAGATGGTGGAAGACATCACATACTTTCAGCAAGAAGTATTTGCCTATGCATTTCTCCTGGATCAGCATGGTGAGTAGAGTTAGGGGCAAGACTATTTTACTTTGTCGTATAGACACTGAGATTCCAGTTCATGGTACACTATTGAAGAAAAATCAGAATATGATGCAAGTAGGCTCAAAGTATTTAAACTGATACTCTTGATTAAAATTATCAAAACCAATTGCCAATACCCCTAGCCTTGATTATTTGTTGCTACAAGTAGATTATGATCTGTTTCATATTAAGCTGTATACTTAAGTGATACAGGCTGTACTGGTATAATTCGAGAGATTGACAACTTAATATTGGACCTTAGTGTACATCATCAAAGACTATTTTGTATTGTATACTGCTCAACCTGAAAAGGATATATGATTGAGATTTGAATGTTCAGATTGAGCAGTATACAATATAGAAACACAGACAGGAAACTTCCAATTGCCAATTTCATAGTTTTAAAGGATCATATTTATACAGTGTGAGAAATACCAGCACCATGTACATCACTTGTTCCAGGTTACATGGTGATGCATCCATCCCTGTCCCGTCCCATCTTCACCAAGTACCAGCCTATGCACACAGATGTCAGCCACTTTGAAAACTATGAGGGCTTTGAGAGGGTGAAGCATATGATTTTAAGGTAAAAGAATTGCATTTTGTGTGAAGCATAGTGTAGAAGAGCTAGATTTTATGGTCTTTTATACAGGTATGGAAACTGCATGTTTCAATTGTATTGTTTGTTGCCAGTCTGTGTAGTTTGGACTCAAAAATGCTAACTCACCACTTCAACCCCTTATACAAATATTATGATGGTAAAATTGATGATGAGGATGATAATAACCTTATTTTTACTCACTTGAATTGACATTTTGTCCAAAAGATAACAATTACATTCCAGTATATAACAGTTGCTTACTCATAAGTTTGTTAGCAGTTGTTAACCTGTCTGCTATGTTGTTCCAGTGCCACAGAGGGCAGGACCAGTCTGACAGTACATGCCAAGGAAAACACACAGTCCAACCTCTCCCTGCTGCCTGATGGCAAGACTGTCATCTACAGATACCTGTGGAAAAGGGTAAGGAATAGAACCACATATTAAAGTGTAGTGCTTGCCCTTGGGACATGGTGAATATTGATCTTAAAGGACTCTTTTGTTTAAATTTTTGAAATGCGTTAAAATACAAAAGATCTGAGAAACATGAAAAGATAGCTAGAATTGCTCTAACTGAATTATAAGACACTAACTGGTTAAAGAATGTCAGAGGTAATTTTTGTAACTTCTGTGATGTAAAACTGCTCAAACTATTTTTCTTTTTAGATCGAGAATACACCTTTCATCCTTGTTCTGAAGGTTGCAGTGGATTCTGAGTATTCTGGTGTAACAAATGCTCCAGGTAGGTATAAGAAGTTCAATGAGAAGTAAAATTGGTATTTACAGATATTTTTCTGAAGGCATCTACTTTTAATATTGCATTTATTTTCTTGAAATGCCATGAATTGTCTGTAAACCTAGCAGATTGTAAAATATTCTGCCCGTCTTTATTTCAGTGCCCAACTCACTGTTATATCACCGCCTAGATTTGATTCCACATAATACCTGCATGCACCTCAAACAGCTGGCTACACTAGGTGAGTGAAATACTGGTACTTTGAAAGAAAGATAAGGTAGAAAGAAGAACATTAAATATTTTTATTGTCTGAAAATTGGTTAAAGAATTGTGTTGGTTGCAAAAAATTATGATGTGGATTGTAGTCTGTAGCAGTTTTAACCAACCTATGGAAATGTGTTTAATTTCTTACAGTTCTTACAATTCATATTGAAAGACAGCTGACAGAGTTTCTGTACATTAAATCCTGTGAATTTTTTGTCTTTTGTAGAAGCCAGCACTGTGTTCCTCTCTGCATCAGCTTTCACCAGTCCCTTTGAACATCTCAATAAGCCAGAGAATAAGAAAGATGCCAAGGAAGTGGTGCAGAGTTATGTGGCATATCTTGGAGATGATACAAAACTGATAGCTAATCCAGGATTAAAGGTAATCTCCTGAACTTCTTTGGTTCTTTAGTTTCAGGAGTGGTCTTGTCATGCCTGTTTAAGTTTTTACTTAACCCAAAGAGTAAGTGTTGGGTGTAACTAACAAGTTTTGAATCAAAGTCATATGAGGGCTTTAGTGAAATTATTTTTAAAAAAACATTATTTGAAAGCAATTATCCTGTTTGCCGTGCTGCATTTCCATGATTTCTCTTTCCTCTCCTCACAGCCTGAGGTAAGAGATGATGTGGCTGCAGTTTCCAGAATCAACTCACAGTGGCTGCAGCAGTTCAAGAAGAGCAAACTGAATGATTACATTGTCAGAAGGTAGGTTCTGTCTTGTTTTTGCTTTTAGAGATGACTTTGTAGCAGTCACAAGATCTAGCCTCAGTATAATGTTCACAGGAAATGGCTGAGAGTTTTAAGTGCATAGATTTTAGTCTCATTACTGTAAAAGAACGAAAATGATCTCATGTAGCAGCCAACACCAAAGTTCCTTACATTTTTGAAGAGTAGTTGGTGTGTTAAATTTGTATTTAATTTTTGTGTTGAATATTTCATTAAGTTTGTGTTCAATATTTGTGTTAAATATTTTTTTCCTATTGGATATTATAGATATGTGGCCACCCCAAGTGGAGTGTTCAGGCTGTTTCCAGGTGGTTTGATAGAGAAGAAATTTGACCCAACCAAGAGACCCTGGTAAGTTATTATCACATAGTCAAGATACATTACTTGCATTTCTAGCAGAAATCAAGTACAGTCCCCAATGTTGTTTCCACTGCAAATGAATCTACAGAATAAAAATTTTGGGACTAATGTTTTGTGCCCAGTGAATTTAAATCTATTTTGATGACCTTCAACTCCAGGTATGAGCGTGCCATTGAGAACCCAGGCAGTGTGGTGCTGACAGAGCCCTACCTGGACGTGTATGGAGCAGGCTATATAGCCACCATAAGTCACACAGTATATGAGGGGAGGTAAGAGAATTATACATGGGCTTTATTGAACACACAGTATTATTATATGATTTAAAATATGATTTTGTCAAGTTACTACTGTTTTGATGTCATGATACAAGAACATAATCACAATAATACCAATTTGAAATGTACTAAACTATCACAGTACATCCAGTCTGATGATTACTACTCTCTAGCATTCAAAACGAATGGCTGATTGCTTTTTTTAGCAACTGCTCATTAATTAAAATTCTTTTTGAAATGATCTCAACACGACCCATCCACTGTATTGTAGACCTGGTGGCAAGCACAGTTCCTCTGACCGTATAGTAGCTGTGATGGGTATTGACATCACCATGCGGTATTTCTACAAGCTGCTCAGGGAGGCCATGCCACACTGTGAGGACAAGAATATAAGGTAGGCTGTGGGGGTTGGATTTATATGTCGCGGATTTTATTTGACATACTCATTTTCCTACAGAAATGTGAGAA
>NW_019773768.1:0-19167 GCF_001039355.2 Lingula anatina
GGTGTGCTATTAGAAATTTTCTTTGCTTACTATAAGAAGAAAGTCTACCCGAGGAGGGTGGGTGGGAACACTTAGAGAAGTAGGTAACGCGCTTGTCTCTGAGACAGAAGGTCCCCAGTTCGATTCCTGGCGCTTCTAGGTCCCAGCAAATTACCTTGTGCAAAAATAAACCCAAATAATTCAAACTACTATAAGAGGATCATACGAATGAGGAAAAACGCGAACTGAGACAGTGGCTCAGTGGGTAAGGCGACAGACTAAGAAGCAGAAAAGAGTAAGCTAGGAGTTGAAAACCTAAGGTTCAAGTCGAGCTGAAGAAAAAAATGTCAATAATAAACATGTGACAATTTGCACATCATCTATTACAACTTTTATGTACGTTTATTATAACAAATACAAACAACTACACCATACAGATGTATGCAAAATCCGAACATTACATTTTGGCTCTACATAAAAAGTAATTTTCATAACGACTGCGCAATTTGAGATATAAATTAATCTTAAATACAACTATCTACAACTAAATGTGTGGGGGATTGTATGCATTTTGAATATTGTCGCTCAAGATCAATCATTTTGGTTCTAAAAAGTGTTCAAGAACACTGCATACAAGACGACATAATACTGACAAGAACATGAAATTCTCAGGTTTTTGCTGCGACTTAAAAGAGAAAGTTGAAGATTTGACGTGAAGTATTTTACAACTATCGTTCAAAGTTGAAATTGGTGTATTTGTCTTGTGACTGATCCAATATTTCACCGAGGGACATTTTTATCCAAATTCAAGGGTGGTAACAGCATAGAAAATTCAAAATGATTATGATCTCATGTAAGCGTTTCCACCGCACGCGGGTACACACTCCTGACCCCACAACTAACTGTATGTCCCCATGCTGATGATTACACACAACACCAAACAGCAGTCAAACATTATTCAGTTCTGTAAATTTAATGAATGCTTTCTCATAGATAAATAAATATGTTTTTCTTCTCTTTAAATCTTAAAATAGGAACAAATTTATGCGCCGTGCGAATCAAGAACAGCATGAAGACATGGTCAGTTTACAACCTTATCCCAGTCAATAGTCATTTTAAGAACAATATTACGTAAACAAAATTAAAAAGGTTATGCAAAAACAAGTTTACTTAAAATAACTCTACGGTCACTTGTGTTCAGTGATTCAGAAACACTCAGCAAAAATAACCCAACAGCACGTGCAGGACTGGCACCTAATCAGGCCTTTTGTTCTCAATCACTCCTTGATCCCGACCGAAATATAGAATTAAGAAAGTACCAAGTACAAGATCAACATTAAGTAAAACACTGACCTTCCAATTTTGTGGAAAGCTTTTACTCTAACCAATCAAAGTGTCATTTTTTAAATTTTTTTTTTTCATGTTTGATTAGAAAAAAAAATTTAGGCGATTAACTGACCAAGCTTCTTTAATTACTAGGAAATACCTATTTCCCCCAAATCAGAACTTTGCGACAACTTTAGTTTCGGATTTTTCAAAATTTCAACTTGTAAAAGATTCGATGCCAGTTCTACATGTACATTTTAATTGACACATAAGGAAACACTTTCTGCTAATCACAGTTTCTCTTTGTGAGTATTTCCGCTTTGTAGTGAAGGTATAAAGTTAATTTCCCTTCTTTAATAAAAAAACTTATTAATTGCCAAAAAAACTAACCCAACCCCTGACTTG
Organism: Lingula anatina; assembly: GCF_001039355.2. The sequence continues at coordinate 1,711 of NW_019773768.1, forward strand.
ATTTTCTGAAAACGAACATTTCTACCCCCTCCCAGCAATAAAACTATGGGTCTGTCACTGATCAGACATAGTACTAGTATATCAAAATACCGGGAACCCAAGGAAGTTTATTCTTACCATGCGTCATAACAGCATATTCATAATTTTAGAAAGTTCCGTTTTAATACGTGTGGGCAATTCTGCAATAACTCTTAAAAGTGTCATAATTTGGATTACAGCGTTTACAGTTTATTGTAAATTTACGTTTCGCTCATTTCATCCAGTTAACCCACAATAAAAGATTCCTGAATGCATTTTACGTATTTTTCTTTTCTAAATTTAACTTCATAAAAATTCAATATTTGTATTCAATTTTATATAAATAATCATGCATTTTCAAGTGCATAACAAAGCGTCTTATTACATATTTGCCCACACATAATTTTACAATCAAACATTGAACATGTCGTACTATACTAGCACTGTGCTCTGCCTGGGCTTTACTTAATGATAATTTTACAATTACTTTCATTTTCATAGATCACTTGAGCAAGGCACTTTTTAACCTCAAAGGTGTCGTTTCAGATTCGAAAACTGGTCGGTATAAACAAAAATTTAAATTACAATAAAAACATCGTGCGAGGATAGAGTGCTGTACTACAACTTTTTTACACATGTATAATAATAAACCAGCAACTTGCAAGGTTGACGCTTGGATTTAGTCCATTTTATCGGAAGTTTCATGAAAAAACCACTCGTTACAAGCTGCACTTCATTTGATACACGTTTTGATGCAGAATATTACAACCCAAAGCACACATTTCAAACCAAAGCAAATGTCAACCCTGCAAGTTGACTATACGACAAACTTCGGCACACAAGAAAATGTTGACATGGGTGCGGGCGCTAGCGAACACGAATCTGATGTCTTTTCTGGGAGTGCGTCTATTCTCATCGTAGACGGTTGTTATGAGGCACTGAAATTAAATGAAAATGAAATGGATTAAACAAAATTCATAACAATATCTTAGGATTTGACAAAGTGAAATACATAATATTAATAATAAGCTTGATTGGTTTTTGGCTTTCTTAGTTATACATTATTTTGCGTATTTTGTGGGTAGTGTGATATAAATTCAGGATTTTATTGCTACATGTGCTTATTAAAACCTCTTCAGAATGATTCTACCAATTACTTTATTCCCTTGCATCCACACATAAATAAATTCGTAATCCGAATTCTGGCACTTTAGCTCAACTTTTTAAAAATCAAATACTTTATGCAAACAATTTATTTCAGATTATAATATCAAGGACGGTATGTAATCGAAATTGCAATCAGAAAAAAATGAAGTCAAGGGAGGTCGACAGTGCCAAGCAAATATACGTTTGCTTTCCTGGTCGCGGCTAGTTCTCTATAAAATAATTTGTTTATTGTCAGTTAACTTTAATAAGCAGGATATATTTGTACAGGCCACTGTCAAAAAATAAAAAAGGCACCCATTGGGAGCTGAGAATGTTACAGTAGTTACCTGCTTTGTCGTCTTGCTTTGTTTAAGACGGAAAAACGAGTTCAGACCTTTGGACGGCTGGAATAATCTTCTCACTTCTTTATGAGCAAATACTTTCCTTCTGGAAAAAGCAATATAAAAAGTTATTTAACTTTCCAAGCTCATTTCGGCATTCATGTCAATGAATTTTATCCAAGAGCCATTACGTCTGAAGTGGGAAATGCATACTTTTGGATAAAATATCGTCAACATAAACCGATCAGTGTTGCCTTATATCATCTATACAGTACTTACAACAAACTACATCAGTTCTCAGTGCCAAAATTTCAGTCTACGTGTGGAAATTGTGGCAATGTGGCACGTGAAGCTTCTTCCTCTTCCTTCTGACCTTGGTCCTATCTGAATACCTCTCACCAAAATGCTCACCTGGTTTACATAATAATAGCACTGACTGTGGGATTGTGTTAGAGAAGACACGATGCGGCTTAACGCAATCTANCATAAAAATCAAATACTTTATGCAAACAATTTATTTCAGATTATAATATCAAGGACGGTATGTAATCGAAATTGCAATCAGAAAAAAATGAAGTCAAGGGAGGTCGACAGTGCCAAGCAAATATACGTTTGCTTTCCTGGTCGCGGCTAGTTCTCTATCAAATAATTTGTTTATTGTCAGTTAACTTTAATAAACAGGATATATTTGTACAGGTCACTGTCAAAAAATAAAAAAGGCACCCATTGGGAGCTGAGAATGTTACAGTAGTTACCTGCTTTGTCGTCTTGCTTTGTTTAAGACGGAATAACGCGTTCAGACCTTTGGACGGCTGGAATAATCTTCTCACTTCTTTATGAGCAAATGATTTCCTTCTGGAAAAAGGAACATAAAAAGTTATTTAATTTTCCAAGCTCATTTCGGCATTCATTTCAATGAAATATATCCAAGAACCATTACGTCTGAAGTGGGAAATGCATACTTTTGGATAAAATATCGTCAACATAAATCGATCAGTGTTGTCTTATATCATCTATACAGTACTTACAACAAACTACATCAGTTCTCAGTGCCAAAATTTCAGTCTACGTGTGGACATTGTTCAATGTGGCACGTAAAGCTTCTTCCTCTTCCTTCTGACCTTGGTCCTATCTGAATACCTCTCACCAAAATGCTCACCTGGTTTACATAATAATAGCACTGACTGTGGGATTGTGTTAGAGAAGACACGATGCGGCTTAACGCAATCTAAACGTTATCATCAGGTTATTGCACAAACAAACCATTTTGTTTTGTCCATCTATAGACCTTCATCCCAAATAAATGAGGTTTTTATTATTAAAGCATCCCAATTAAAACATGCTGTCACCTATTGCTCTAGCACTGTAAATATTTAACACTAGAGTTGTGGCGACTTAGGTTTGTACTAAAAATTCTACATGTATATCTAACATTTTAATTTTTATGCAGCAGTACATATGAACCCAAATATGCTTCTTAGAAAAAATAAATCACATAAGAATCAGTTTACTGAGTTACGCATCATTCGTGAAGGTATTGTTTTCTGATTTCATTGTTTGTTCTCTGTTGTATATGTGCGCACGCTTGTTTTTACGTCGCTTATTCTTCTTTGTTACGTTAAAATGATACATACGTTACCGATATATACGTTACCATGAAGCGTGTAAATATTTATTCTATTTTCATTGGTTTTCTTTCGCTTTATGGGCCAACACTTATGTCTTTTATTTGGGTTTCATTAAAATAGTGTTGGCGCACAAAAGGAAAGACAACCAATGAAAATAGAATAAAAAATATTTACACGCTTTATGGTAACGTATGTATCATTTTAACGTAACAAAGATGAATGAGCGACGTTATAACATGCGTGCGCACATATACAACGTCGCTGACTTGATATCTGTAATATTCTGCAGGGAGAAATGGGAGACATGGCCTAGTTTTTTACCTCTCAAACAGTTTGCAATATACTTTGTCTTTCAGTGGTCCCCGATTCTTTAATATTACCAATGTTATCACTTTGAACCGCATAAAACACTTTTGGAAGTAAAAGAATCATATTAGAAACTATCACTACACTTTCTTTATATCATTTTATTTTTATTCATCTTAGTATTGCCACTGACATATCTACTAGTGCCTTAATTTAGGACTCATTCCCAATGACACTATTGATGTATGTAAATCGATCCAGCTCCACAGGGACTCTTGCTGAATGCAATTGGATTGGCTCGCCTCCTTTTGTTTATAACATGCTTGTTTTCCATTTTCTACTCAAAGCTAGGGGGTGGTATGCTAATCTCTTTATCTGATTACATTCAGCAAGAGTCCCCCTGAATTGATCTACCTAAACAGATAAAGCACTGAATGCACTCTTATTTTTATTGGGACTGAGTTCTTAGACCTAAATATTCTTACACAGTCATATAAATAAAACAACAACAATAAATAATAATAATAATATTATTTAATGTTGATTTATAATTAAAAGTTGGTTGGTACATTTATAATGTTGAAATGATAATTCTCAGAAAAACAAAGGTCAAATACATTTTCAAGAAGTGCATTAAAATTGAAAGTTATGAATAAAGTTGATTATAATAATCTAAAATAATATAAGTATGATAAATATTGACAAAACTGCATTGTAGACTTTCAAATTAATTTTCAAAGACTTACAAAATTGTATTTGTTAACATCTGCACAGTACTTTTTAATTACATTTGTGCATTAAAAATTCCCCCTAGTAAATGTATATGTACTTTGTACATATTTCATAAGGAAAGAAAAGTCTGAAATTTACTGCAAAGAGATTGTAGTTTGCCACTTTTAAAATTTTCTCTCTTATTGTAAATCATGTCCACAGTGTGTTCAGTGATTTCTATATGAGACTACAGACACATATTCAACTATGATCCCCACTGCACAATGAATAAAATAGTCACCACATACTGCCTGGTTGGGGTTATGTGTGTAAATGAAATATCTTAAATATGACAGTAAGTGTAAAACTACATGTAACTCTCAAGTGGTGAAAAACTAGAAAACTTTTATTTATCAAGTATCCTTCACCAGTTTTGTATACATACCTGTTGTAAGCATAAGTTTTCCCCCCTACCCAGGTTCTGTATGATATTATTTGTCACTGAGCACATTCAGAACAGTGAACTAACAGATCCCTGGATCAAATATGGCCACCCACTAAATGCTAATACTTGTTGCTTAATCCCTGTGGGGAATCTATTCAGTGTCTAATCAGGCATTTTGATTTTAATTAACAAGCTTTTTAGAAGGTGGCCATATTTGATCCGCGGATCTGTTAGTCCACTGTTCTGAAGCAGCCAATGAGGCATGAGAGAGAAAATATAACAACAGCTACTGTATAGGAGTCTAAAAATTTCTTAGTATTTAATTTCTCTTTCTCACCTCTCTTTATCTATGCCTCTTTACAACTTCAACCCAGTTTCTCTGAAATAAAATTCTGCACTAATGAGCATAAATAAACATTCTATGATTATAAACAGCTCCAGAATTACCAGGTGGGAATTTACTAGGTACCAGTACTTATAACAGGCATTAACAATGTGATGGTTCAGTCATCATTCTGACTTGCTTTATCTAGTATTAGTTTATTACAACTACTTTAGGCAAACTAACTCAATAAATAACTTTGAACATTTAAGATAAGAAAATACCTTGTCTTTTGATTCAATTTCATTAAAAAAAATTAACATAAAATTACAAAGTAAACAAAATCAATAATAAGTACTCATCTTTTATAAAGACTACACTGAGATCACAACAGTAGTATACATACTAGTATAGAAGCTTCAGTATACGAACAGTTACTGCAAAAAGTTGTTGAACTCATAATTTTAAAGGAATAATAATAAAATGATATTCTGCATATTACTTATACAGAATTGCTGCAAACATCTTTTATACCTAATTACCCTTGTGGAAACATTAAAATGAGCACTAACATAAGACAAGACAGCAAAGCTGCCAAAATATACAGACACCAAAACATAAAACATGTTAAAACAAAAGAATTAGACTTTTTTCTGTGACAACAGTGAATATATAAAATTATCATACATAATGTATAAATATGAATATGTGGGTCAAGGTTTATGGGTTTGCAGTTTTACCATTAGTTATATAACAGCTTCTTTCAATACTTATAAAACTGTACACACGTATTTGTAAAAATAATCAAATCCTGCTAATTTTTAATTCAAGCAGCTCTTTAATAAACAAAACCACTCTGTAAATTTGATATAAAATAAAACATGGTTTGGTATCTATGGTAAGACAGTCACCAAAATACATGCAAAAATAAAATAAAATAAAATAAAATAAAATAAATAAATAAATAAATAAATAATGATTTTTTAAAATTTTTTACTCAGTCAAAGTGGGAGGGGGTGCATGCACCATGTTCAGAATGATCACCAGTGGATGTCTGGAGATGGCTACAGGAACATGGACCCTATCTCCTGATGTCAGGGAGGAAAAAGAAATGGTTGGAGCTTGGTTCACAAACTTTGGCAGCCTTGGGACAAATCATGATCAACAAAAGATTTCAGAAGGACATTATGTCAGGAACAAGTATTTTCCCCAAATAAAGGAGGAAAATAATGGATGACTTCACAAACTTATTTTTTTTTTAGACACATAAGAAACAATGTATCAACTCTCATAATTTAATGTACTGTTCTAAAAGGAATTCCTACAAGCCCCCAGCATACAGGCCTCGTAATTATCTGGTAGCCATTGATTATCAAAGTCACAAAGACAAACCAGCGGCAATTGACTTTCAATCAGCTGAAATATGCTAAATGAACAAAAAATTAACATTCCTTTCAAGTAGTGCCAGTGTAATTCTCTATGCACCCAAAAGAGCTACCTGATATATTTGGTAAATTGTTTTTTGCTTTTCACAAGTTTCTGCTTGCCAAGTCAGTATTATGTTAAAGTATTAAAGTCTTTCAAATAGTCTTTTAGTCTTTTAAGGTATACTCATCAGAACAGTAAGCAGCTAGCTGCTAGCATTACTGGTAAATTCCAGTCTTATTATACTTGGAAATTTGATATGAGGCTTTCAAGCATGGTCCTTAGGCAGCAAAGGTGCATTTAGAACCATTGGACCTTGCCAAATACATCCCCTGTTCTTGCACCACACAAGAATAAGAAAGAAAGAGAAAGAAAATCAAGACTAAAGTAAAATCAATTGGAGACATTGTCACACTAGCTGTAAATGCACCGGGCAGAGTGGTAATGTGCAGTTTTATATGATAAGGCTATGAACGATGCAACTGCATGGGTGGACACACATTATAACTACATGTGTATGCAGGGGTGTAAAAAGTAAGCATTAATCCATTACGTATTTGTTACCTTTTATTTAATTATATACCATATTCACAATTCGTTCATTTATTCTTGTTTATTTATTTATATTTTTTGTAGTTTTGGACCCTATGCATAAGCTACATCGTTTATGGACGAGTGACTAAAGCACTCTACTTTCAATATAATAAACTTTCATCATCATATCTACAAAACAGCGTTTGTTTTGCAGTAACACCAGCTATGCCTTAATTATTTCTGAAAGAGGAAAGGATCTCATCTTGCATTTCTCTGTATGTCATAATGATACAGTTTTTCATGTTTCACAACCATATTCTTATTTCTTCATATTTCTAAGAGACTGACTCACTTCAGTGGATTTCAACTGAACACAACAATACAGCTGCATCTCCATAGTCAGAAGGTTCAATGATTCAAAGATATGATGGTTATGTTCCAAGTGTTTTGCATAAAGGTAGACTCCTTTGGCGCCCACCTGACGGACAAGGTGCGACAAGACAGACAAATGCTACAATGGCCATAATACCAGGAGGATGCACGTCCAAGGCACAGCTGCTTGATGTCTGCTTCAACAAGCCTTTCAAGGACCAACTACAAAAGCTATGGACTGACTTCATGAGGGAGGCGGTGAACAGGACTGACAGGAGACTTGTCAAATCTCCATGGCACAGAAGGCATTCATCAGTGACACACCTGCCCAGGCCTTCATTAAAAACATTAAGTCTTTCTCTGGGTATCATGGCTGTGATAAATACACCCAACCAGGCAAATGGGTGGAGAAAATGACCTTCCCAGAGACAATGTCCCAGTTAGGACTGACTCGTCATTTGACGAAATCAGAGATGAAGAACATCACCATGGACCCACTCCACTGTATAAAGTGAATACTCTTGTTTCCCCCTAGACTACATGCATGTTGTTTGGTGGTGAAACATTTACTTCTTATGTGGATGAAAGGTCCCTTGAAATGTAGACTTGGAGGGGGCATTTTGAATGAAATATCAATTAAGACATTTAGTTTTTCTTAAACCAAATTTACCATCTGAATTTTCCAGAAGGCCGAGACCTTTGTCTGAAATTGCTAATTAAAAAGCTACAGAATTTCGCCAGTTGCTGTTATACACTGGGCCTGTTGCACTGTCTGAAATTCTAGACCCCAATTTATATCATCACTTTTTACTCTTATGTGTATCAATGCACATATTACTAAATGACCACTTATGTAAACAGTACAATAGTTATGCAAATGAGCTTCTTGTAGTTTTTGTACAGCAGCTTATGCAAACGTATGGACAAGAAATGGCAGTATACAATATTCATGGGTTGACACATCTCTCATTGGATGCAAACAACTTTGGGAGCCTAGATAATATTTCAGCATTTCCTTTTGAAAATTATTTACAGAAACTAAAACACATGGTGCGGAAACCCTCCTTCTCCATATAACACATGGTGTGGAAACCATCCTTCTCCATATAACACATGGTGCGGAAACCATCCTTCTCCATATAACACATGGTGTGGAAACCATCCTTCTCCATATCACACATGGTGTGGAAACCATCCTTCTCCATATAACACATGGTGTGGAAACCATGCTTTTCCATATAACACATGGTGTGGAAACCATCCTTCTCCATATAACACATGATGTNCTAGCTGTAAATGCACCGGGCAGAGTGGTAATGTGCAGTATTATATGATAAGGCTATGAACGATGCAACTGCATGGGTGGACACACATTATAACTACATGTGTATGCAGGGGTGTAAAAAGTAAGCATTAATCCATTACGTATTTGTTACCTTTTATTTAATTATATACTATATTCACAATTCGTTCATTTATTCTTGTTTATTTATTTATATTTTTTGTAGTTTTGGACCCTATGCATAAGCTACATCGTTTATGGACGAGTGACTAAAGCACTCTACTTTCAATATAATAAACTTTCATCATCATATCTACAAAACAGCGTTTGTTTTGCAGTAACACCAGCTATGCCTTAATTATTTCTGCAAGAGGAAAGGATCTCATCTTGCATTTCTCTGTATGTCATAATGATACAGTTTTTCATGTTTCACAACCATATTCTTATTTCTTCATATTTCTAAGAGACCGACTCACTTCAGTGGATTTCAACTGAACACAACAATACAGCTGCATCTCCATAGTCTGAAGGTTCAATGATTCAAAGATATGATGGTTATGTTCCAAGTGTTTCTTTGGGGCCCACATGACGGACAAGGTGCGACAAGAAGGACCAATGCAACAACAGCCATAAAACCAGGAGGATGCACATCTAAGGCACAGCCGCTTGATGTCTGCCTCAACAAGCCTTTCAAGGACCAACTACGCAGGCTACGGACTGACTTCATGAGGGAGGCGGTGAACAGGACTGACGGGAGACTTGGCCAAATCTCCATGGCACAGAAGGCATTCATCTGTGACACACCTGCCCAGGCCTTCATTAAAAACATTAAGTCTTTCTCTGGGTATCATGGCTGTGATAAATACACCCAACCAGGCAAATGGGTGGGGGAAATGACCTTCCCAGAGACAAATGCTCCAGTTAGGACTGACTCATCATTTGATGAAATCAGAGATGAAGAACATCATCATGGACCCACTGCACTGTATAAAGTGAATACTGAGATGGTCTCTTGTTTCACCCTTGACTTCCTGCATGTTGTTTGTTTAGGGGTGGTGAAATGTTAACTTCTTATGTGGATGAAAGGTCCCTTGAAATGTAGACTTGGAGGTGGCATTTTGAATGAAATATCAAGGCGTTTAGTTTTTTCTTAAACCTAATATACCATCTGAATTTTCCAGAAGGCCAAGACCTTTGTCTGAAATTGCCTATTGGTAAGCTATAGAATTTCGTCAGTTGCTGTTATACACTGGGCTGTTGCACTGTCTGAAATTCTAGACCCCAATTTATATCAACACTTTTAACTCTTATGTGTATCAATGCACATATTACTAAATGAACACTTATGTAAACAGTACAACAGTTATGCAAATGAGCTTCTTGTAGTTTTTGTACATCAGCTTATGCAAATGTACGGACAAGAAATGGCAGTATACAATGTTCATGGGTTGACACATCTCTCATTGGATGCAAACAACTTTGGGAGCCTAGATAATATTTCAGCATTTCCTTTTGAAAATTATTTACAGAAACTAAAACACATGGTGTGGAAACCACCCTTCTCCATATCACAAGTTATAAGAAGGCTGTCTATAAGAATTGTGCATCACAAGTAAAACACCCTTCTAGTAAATATCCAATTTTGTCGAAAAGACATGCAAAAGACCCATTACCAGATTCTCTAAAATCAGGCACACAGTTTAGCAAGGTGGAAACAGAAAAATCCTTAAATGCTAATCACAGCCCTAAATGTGTTGGTAAATTACAGAATAGTGCTGTTTCTTATAAAGACCCAACTCTTTGTGAAAACATCAGTAGCAAGGAAGCTCATGGTTTTGGCTTTCAAATTTATCACTAAATTGATTTAAATATAATTATTTTAGAAAAATGGCCTTTCTCCTGGTCGAGTTCATAGAAGACGCTGACATAGCTATATCGCCTCATAAGTGGATATTAGAGGATATGAAATTGCATTCTGGCCTCCCTTTACAAGAGATAAGAGTGTGCAGACTGCCATAAAGTCCCACCTAGTCCAGGACAGAACCACATGGAAAAATAGGCATTTTAAGTGTTCCAAACATCTAGAATTAATGTGCATACTACATGTATCACATGTTCCAGTCCAAAATGTGACATTTTAATGTCAATTCATTAATTTCATTTTGCAGATGACTATGACAAAGTTAGAAGGAAACTGAACATAGCTCAATATGAATCTGACATCGTAACAGAAAACGAAGAGATTATTCCAGCATCTCAGAGAAGTAAGAGAAAGAAGAGGTTAGAAATGTGTCATAATATTAACTAATATCACATATTTTATATCTACACATGAATTATCTATGCTGAAAATGAGAAGGCCAAGAGCAGACCAAAAAAAAAAAAAAAACTTTTGCAAAAAGAAATGCTAAGGGAGTAAAAACATTTAATTTGGATGTTGGGGATGCAATTTTGAAGAAACAAATAAAAAACGTCAGGAGAAAGGGTGGCAAACTGGAGAATTTCTGGATAGGACCTTACAAGTAAGTTATTTGTAATTTTAAATTAAAAAAAAAATATATATATATATATATATATATATATATATATATATATATATATATATATATATATATATATATATATATATAGTACAGGGTGAGCAAAAACAATAAAAAAAACTCCTGGAAAAGTTTAATTTAGAAAGTTTTGGCCTGGAATTTTTTATTTAGATGTTTTCTGTGAGAACAGCTATGAACAGTTTGCTCCAAGAAGATACGGGTTGCATTCTTATACAAACTAGCAGGTGGCTGAATATGCTCAGATAGTGGAATAGATTGGTTTTAATGGATTCATCAAGGCTAACGAAAAGGGTCTTTATCATAGATTATAAAAATAACTGGTCTAGTGAGATATATAGTTATAAATAAAATATAATAGAGATAAAATTCACCTCTCTACACAATTAAAGATAAAAAAGGAAAAATCCAGGTGGTACATCATGACAGATTGAGAAAATTTATTGAAAGAGAGAGTGATTTTCATTTGAATGAACCACAGTTGCTGGAACCAATTGTAAAAAGATCAAGATTTGGTAGACAAATTAAGATGCCATCTCACTGAAGAGACTTCAGTTTAAAATTATCATGTTGATGTATATGTTGTTTATTAGTTAAGGTATAGTTGTATATAAATACTTCCTTAATTTTTTGGCAGTGCTGAAATAAAAGGAATTTAATTTAATTATTTGTATTTTTTATATAGATGATGGATGAATCAAACCTTATCCATATACTAGAAATAGAATTTCAATGGTGTAAAGACTGGACTGAATCACCAGAAACTTTATACATATACTCTCTAAGAAATTCAGAAGAAGCCCAAATGATAATCTATTTGGCAAAATTATGGAAGGAAATTTTTTTAAGAGAAATTGGATATGATTGGTTTCTAGACCATGAAGAAGAAATCAAAGAGTTATCTAAGGAAGAATGTATAGAATTTTTTAAAATAATTTTTTTTTGTATTAAAATACAATATCTCAAAGACAAACTCTTTTATTAAAACAACATATATATATATAATAAAAAGATTTATAAAGTATCTGATAGTTTGTACTTTATATTATATTTCAGATAAATTGATCAAAACAACAGTCCAAGTTGGTATATGTTTTTTTTTCTAAATATCTGTTTGAATTTTATTGTTGAGCATGATGCATTGAACACTGCATGAATAAGTTTATCTATTTTAGTGTTTTTTGGATTATGGTTGTTCTTTAAAAAAAATGAATATATAAGATTATCATATATAATGTACGGGTCAAGATTTATGGGTTTACAACTTCAGACTTACCTGAGTTGTGCAACTTCATGTATTCTGGATTTTCTGTTTTCTGTTTCTAATATCCCCCCCCCCTTACATGCCAGCAAATTTGCTGGGTCAGCTTTCCAGTACCTCTCGCAGTAACCTACTCCTTTCCTTTCTTAGACATGCCAGGCTGTCTGTACTGTAGGAAGATGTTCACTGATAGAAGCAACTGGAAGCGGCATGAGAGGAGCTGTTTAAATTGCCACAGCAGTTTAAAATTTGTAGAAAACCGTATGCTGGCAGAGCATTATAAATGGAAGCATGAATCGGAAAGAATGAGAAGAGCCCAGCAGTCCTAGAGATCTTGGAGAAGCCTCCTCTGCTGGTTGACGTAACACCTGGGGAGGAGGTGACCCTCACCCCATCCCCTTTCTCCAACCCCAGGTCAACTAGAAGAAATTTGAAAGTAGGACCACCCCCTCAACAAGACAAACACCCAAGTTCGTCGGAGGAAGAGGAAGAGAAACCGCCGAGTAAAGTGAGCCAAAGAAAAGTAAAGGAGGAAGATGGGGAGATAGATATGGTAGCCTTATTCCGAAGGGTCAAGTGACTCGGAAGTGACTCAAGGGAGAAGTCCGCTACCCAAATGGGAGAAGAGATATTGTTAGGAGCTTTTACTTTTAATAGAAAAAGAAAAACAATATAAAGAAAGATGAACAGTTTGATGACTAAAAGAAGTGAAAAACAAAAAGGTCAATAAAGTCTTGTTAAACTTACAACTGAGTCTTACTTTGATTCAGGAGAATCAAATTTAAAAGGTTGGGGGCAGTGTAACACTACCCTCCCTCCTTTTCTGTTTGGATTCAAATACCACATTTGCACCTAATCTCTTTAGAAATTCACTGTGGTAGGGTTAGCGGTTACGTACCTGCCCTCCAGCTTTATTTGATTCCCCCTACTGCAATTGTTTCTGTCAATTATTAGATACTTTAATTTTAAAATGACAAAACTACTACTACAGTACATTGACGATACATGCATGGAAGCTGCCATGTTTGCTACTCAATGTTTTGACCTTCACAGTGACAGCAGCTCGTGCTCCAGGCGGCTACTGTCACTAGTTTACCACTTTATGCTGACCTACACAGCACGCGCAGTCCCTCTCCATGTGACTGCTGACATCACCGAGTCAGGGTATAAATAGAAGAGCGTGCTGATGAGAGGGAGCCTTTTTCGACGTAGAAGACTCAGGAGAGGAATCAGCAAGCAATGTAGAAGCCTTTTTACCAGATGATTTTGCAGTTAAATATTGATTGGCTTCCATTATTTCAGAGCACAAACCAGAATTTCTGGCCCATAGTAGGAAAAATAGTAAACCTCCCGACAAAGAGCCTTTTCTAATTGCTTTATTCCCTGGGGTATCTAAGCCCGATAATTTAGACAATTATTTACAGACTAGTGCCAACAAATACAAGGTGGATTAATCAGCCATGGTAAACATGTATTCATATCCATTCATTCATTCATCTGTGACACACCTGCCCTGGCTTTCATTAAAATCATTTCATTTTTAACTTTGATTTTTGTATCTACAGAGGCCTCCACACAACTCAAAATTACCAGTAAGTTGTGGCAAATTTATTAAGTTTTCTGTTAATGTAAGCATGTAAAGAACTTTGCCTTAAGCTAGGAATTTCACAAATCAATTCACAGTCATATGTGCATAAAAAATGCACGCTCGCCATTTCCACGTTTCAGCCTTGTTTTAGCTTCACATACGTCCGTTTCCATAACCCTTGGAAGGTGATTATCACATGTTCGCAGATTCTTATGATATTAACATCAATTTTCCTTTTACATTACTTACTCATTAGTTAATATTTCTATTTGTTCATTCTTGTTGCTTTCATTTAATGTATCTTGCTGTTAATGTTTTGATATTCTTTATTTGTCTCTTTTGCCGTATTCACTTGTCAATTCTTTCTAATTTTCTTCCATCTCTCCTTTACTTGTCTTTGTCTTTTTCTCTGTTAGCTATATTCCTACTTGTTTGTCTCTTTGCCTTCCTGTCCTTTTGTCCATCCGTCAGTTCTGTATGTCTCTCATTCTGAGCTTTTAACAGGGTCTTCAGGTGTGGTGCCTTTGCCAGTCTTTTGGACTGCTTGCTATTTATACAGTACTTGTTTGTCTGCCTGCCTTACTGTCCAGTCGTCAGTTCTGTCTGTATCTGTCATTGTGAGCTTTTTAATGCCATTTTCCGGTGTGGTGCCTTTGCCAGCCTTTTGTGTTGCTTGCTATTTATACTTGTTTGTCTTCCTGTCAGTGAGTGCTTGAGGCGGATAAAATGCTTGGGGAAAATTAAACAGATTTTTCATCAAATGAACAATGACTTCCTTTTTTTCTAATGGAAATTCATCTGTGTAGTCGTTGGATATGATTCAAGTATTAAATGTTTCAATTTCTACCATGTGAATAAGGCCCTGAAGAGGTGTATAAGTATCCCAGCTGGGCTCTAAGGAAGGTACTGAACAATGTTGAAGCTGATAAGGAGTCAACACCTAAGGATGATGAGAGAAGACAAGATAAGCCCAAAACCAGTATAGTGATCCCATACATGAAAGGGAGATAAGAACAGCTGAAACGAATTTATACAAAACACAAAGTGAATGTTTGCATTAGACCTCAAAGAATACTCAAACAAATTCTTTGTCATCCTAAAGATAAGACTGACAAAAAAAGCAGTTCGTGGCGCAATTTACCATATAAGGTGCCAGGGTAACAAGAACTATGATTGTGAGAATGACTACATCGGGGGAAACAGAAAGAACTTTAAAATCTAGAGTGATGGAACATAAAAGACGGAGCTCCACCACCTCAGAGGTTTCTAGGCACATTCATGTAGATTATCCGGGACATGAAATCCTGTGGGAGACAGTAAAGATCTTGGACAGGGACCCTTCTTGGTATGAAAGGGGGGTTAAGGAGGCCATTTATATCAGGGCACATAACCTAAGCTTGAACAGAGATGGGGGGAGGCACCAACTGTCACATATTTGGGACAACGCAATCACCAAAGCACTGGTGAGCAGTGATCGTCACATATGACATCACACTGAAGAAGATCATGAATGTGATCGAAAGCTCTGTCAGGTATAGCTCTATTTTTAGTGTAGAAATTAAAAAGTTTAATACTTGAATCATAACTTCCTTTTTTGCCTATTTGCTTCAAATAATGTTATCGCAGTTTTTTGAGAATGTTGGTGTAATGACATATCCTTATCATCATACCAAGTATAGCTGATCAAGAGACAAGATCCTGCACAACCATCTTTCATAAAATTTGAATTTTCTACTGTGATTGATTTTATAGCATTTGACTATTGTCATTCTTGGCTTTGGCTCTCTTCTGGCATATGAGAAAAACCACAATTAGATCAGCATGACAACAAATGAAACAGTGTAAATACACACACTAACAGCAGGATACATGTTAAGTCTAAGTCGAAACCATTATCCTGATTTCTTCTTTTCTTTTTAACCCTTTCTAATGCCATGATGTGTTTCATGTTGGTGCTCATATCTGCAGATTTGTTTGTGAACTTTTTAACATGTGGAAAGTTTTGGACATGTGAGTTGGTTCAGACAGATATATTCATACATTTTACCAAAAGGCTATAACTTAATATAATATATACAATAATGCTGTGATCTATTATATACAGAATAAATACATTACTTAAAGAAATATTATACAGCTGGTAGACATATATACTTTGAACATTTTAGACTGCCAGACATAGAGAATTGAAAGGTGTAAATGCTGATCAAGATAATGTCCAGCTGAGCAGACAAGGTATCTACTGACAAGATGGAAGGATGGAGAAGGATTACATGACCACATCAGATCAGGAAAGCCCACTAAGTTCACAGATCTTCATAAGACGGTCATTGATGACAAGATGACCAGGAATAAGGAGCTGGTTGCCAAAGACTTGAAGGAGATTCTCAAAGAACATACAGGTGAAAACACCACCACTTTCAAATAAATTTGTATATATCAAGAAAAAATTTTATAAACTGAAAGTTCATATAACTCCAGCGCTGTACGGATATTAAGAAAAAAATGTTGGCTGGGTGAAGAGAAGCAAAGACTACTGCCAGCTTGTGAGGATTGTCAGCCGTCTGAAAAGAGTAAACTAGTGTTGGGAGGCCCTGGCAGTTGAAGACAAATTTGAGGACAGTGTTTTCTGGTAAATAATAAGCAAAAATCTACAGATCTGCATTCAATATACAACATATATGTTGTTGATTTCGTGCATATGTTTCAGATCTTTTATTCTGCTCACTTTGTAAATTCATATATATTAGCACCATTGTTGAAAAGATATACATACAAACATTTACAATAATTTTTCTTGTATTTAATTTTTGAGTTAAATATTGTTTTATTTAATAATATACTATTTGTTCATTTACTTCAGATGAGTGTACCGTGGAAATGGACTCAAACTGCTGACATATTTTCCAGAAAGTGATAAGAGATGAAAACTGAAACGAAATTAGCCTGCCATACCCACTACACAGCAGACCTAAGCACCCGTACAAGGTCCATGTATGGGCAGGTTAGACGCTACAGTGGAATATTAATACTGATGTGAAAAATGTTTACTTCACTTGTAGAAATGTGATGAATTAAAGGGAAGTTTGGCAGCTGAGTCTATAACCTAGTTCCGATGGGATTCACTATGTAATTTTGGCTATACTTGTACAAACCTCGGATTGAGTGCTGCATGAGCCGATGAGCCTCGGATTCAATGCTGCACATAAAATCGCATGAAGTCGCGGATTCAGTGCTACATCTTTGGCAACTGATTGTGATTGGCCAATCATCTTATCCAATCACAGTAACTAGGTCGTGACATTTGGCCCAATCAGGATGAACTAGGTCAGGCGTTTCCACAAGGTTCGTGCTGCCGCGTTTAATGAAGTGAGCGATAGTATTCTTTCTCACATTGCTCTCACGCACGACATTCGCTAAAGAACAAACAACAGATTACTTTCCAATTCGCCACTGTACGATTTTGATCAGCAAACAAGTAAGTTTTTCCTTTTTCAATCTATTTGCGAGCTTTTGACTT
>NW_019773768.1:19322-43757 GCF_001039355.2 Lingula anatina
AAGACAAGTTTGAGGACAGTGTTTTCTGGTAAATAATAAGCAAAAATCTACAGATCTGCATTCAATATACAACATATATGTTGTTGATTTCGTGCATATGTTTCAGATCTTTTATTCTGCTCACTTTGTAAATTCATATATATTAGCACCATTGTTGAAAAGATATACATACAAACATTTACAATAATTTTTCTTGTATTTAATTTTTGAGTTAAATATTGTTTTATTTAATAATATACTATTTGTTCATTTACTTCAGATGAGTGTACCGTGGAAATGGACTCAAACTGCTGACATATTTTCCAGAAAGTGATAAGAGATGAAAACTGAAACGAAATTAGCCTGCCATACCCACTACACAGCAGACCTAAGCACCCGTACAAGGTCCATGTATGGGCAGGTTAGACGCTACAGTGGAATATTAATACTGATGTGAAAAATGTTTACTTCACTTGTAGAAATGTGATGAATTAAAGGGAAGTTTGGCAGCTGAGTCTATAACCTAGTTCCGATGGGATTCACTATGTAATTTTGGCTATACTTGTACAAACCTCGGATTGAGTGCTGCATGAGCCGATGAGCCTCGGATTCAATGCTGCACATAAAATCGCATGAAGTCGCGGATTCAGTGCTACATCTTTGGCAACTGATTGTGATTGGCCAATCATCTTATCCAATCACAGTAACTAGGTCGTGACATTTGGCCCAATCAGGATGAACTAGGTCAGGCGTTTCCACAAGGTTCGTGCTGCCGCGTTTAATGAAGTGAGCGATAGTATTCTTTCTCACATTGCTCTCACGCACGACATTCGCTAAAGAACAAACAACAGATTACTTTCCAATTCGCCACTGTACGATTTTGATCAGCAAACAAGTAAGTTTTTCCTTTTTCAATCTATTTGCGAGCTTTTGACTTACAGACTTACGATCACCATGGCAGTTCTCGTTATCGGTCATTCATTTGTTCATAGGCTTAGTTCATTTCTCGACCAAGGTCAGGACGTACGTGCAACGAAAGATTTCGGTTTTCCCCAACTCTGTGCACTGGCACGGGATAGGCTGCCGCACGGTCCCTAAACTAGTCAGGTATGATTTGGGGATCCTTGGCTGGGTATGACCTGACTTGGTCGTACTTATCATTGGTTTTAACGACATGTCTGACCGTAGTGTTTCTCCCTCTAACCTTTGTAAGGATATTGAAGAGTTAGCCCGTCGTTTTCATGACGAATTTGGTGTTTCTCATGTGGTGGTGAATCAAGTTCACCACAGACTGCGTCCCCATCACCCTTCTTTTTATGATCAAGTTGACCAGCTCAACATTCATCTTGCAGACTTGCCCTTAAGAAATCCATTTATTTCCTTTTGGAAGAACGTAGGTCTGCGGAAAATCACCTGGCTTCACATCAAACCAGACGGAGTGCATCTTTCGGATGTGGGCCAGTATAAACTGTATCGTAGTCTGCGGGGCGCCATTATTAGGAAGGCCTTCCAGCTTGGCATTAAGCTTTCCTAATCTCTTCCAACTTCATCATAGTAATTCAGTATTATCGTATATCAATTTCTGTTGTGAGATGTGTGAGATGCTTTAAGGTTAATTTGACAGATGTCCTTCAATTATAACCATACGTATATATATATATATATATACCTTTATATATAGGGTGTTTGATGTAAAAAGTGCAAAATTAAGAATTTGGAAGTGGTTATAGAATGAACCTTGTAATTGTTCCATATGATGACTGACTATTATGATTAGAGAAGATTTTGATTTCTAAAAACTTTTTGAAAAGATTGCATTAAAGATATATGCTTATTTTTTTGTTTAGAGAAAAGCAGAGTGGTTGGTTTGGCCAACTGGGCAAGAACTGGCATGTGACTGTGGTGATCTTCTGAAACAATTCTAATGAGGTTTGTGTTATTATACAGTTAAGTAAAAATTTCATTGTTAACTGTAATTAAATCGCTAATATGAAACCTGCTATTTCTTTGTATTAGTATAACAGACAAAACATATATTTACATGTATTTGACCTTAATTTTATTTTATTTCAGCATAGAACATTTACATTTTGCAACATGTGAAACAGGAGTACAAAATGTAGTTTGCAGTTGCCTCCATTTTGGAGAACACACTTGAAAATGTTGCTAAAGGGGTTCCTCAGATTAAACAAGCCAGCATCAGGTACCTGTCCATTTTATTTACAAATGCATGAATGAAAACAGCTAGCTAGTGTGTTTTTCATTCTGTTGTGTGGGAATAACATCAATGCATTTCCACTCAAGGTAGATGTTTACAAAAGATATTTACTTTGACATATGTATTACTAAATTTATTTCTGTAAGTGTACAAGTCATGCATTACCATTGCCTTTTAAATATATGAGGAAGCCGACTTCTGTCAAAATCATATACATGACATATGTTATTTGTATACTAACAATCATCCTATTATAATTACTTGTAGGGGTGGATGTCTGCAGTGAGCAGAGAAGAGTTGGAAGATATTATTGTGGAGGTGTGTGATTGGTCCTCTGCAAATGGCATGGATATAAGAACACTCCCTGAAGAAGAGTGGAGATGTCCCCCCAAGATCCCTAGCCATCTATAAGTGATCAGCCAATGAGGTGTGTGTGCGAGCATTGTTGTGGGAATGCCCAGTGAGGCTGAAAGGATTTGCTGCAATCAACAGCATATCTTCAGGAGTAAGCATATAAATAAAAGAGATACGTTTTACAGAGGCGCTTGCAGACACAGTATTAGAGACACCCCAAAAGATGGCAACTGTTTCTTCTCGGCCATCAGTGACCAGTTGGATTTCCTCAAACAAGATAAAGAGTTAACCCACACACAGCTGAGAGCAAAACTCATTGATCATCTAATGAATTTGCCTGATATGAGTAAAATATTATTATTTTTAAATTAACTAAAGCTTGATTGTATTTTTTGCACGTGCTCATTATGATTTTTTGAAAAAAAATTAAACCTGAAATGTGGTGAAAATTTTAGGACGAGAAGAATGGCTTACAAAATTCCATGACAGAACCCTTGACCTCCTACCTGGAGTAGATGGCAACTGATGGCACATATGCTGAACATATTGCATGCAAATACCTGGCTCAAGCACTTCCAATTAAAAAAAAAATTTACTATACACATACATACCAATAATAAGGGATGCCTCTGTTTGATCACATTTATCTAGTGTTTTTATCGGATGAATGTCATTTAAAAAATCACCTTTCAAAATGGATGAGGATGACATTCAACATTTTGATGGACTTAAATTTGTGACATTAGAAAATGTCAAATTTTAAGCTAAATTCGTCCATTGCCTCTGAAAATGTACACCAAAAGGAAAAAGCATAAAAATTCCAGACCACATACTGCTCCTCCATTTTAATGTATGTCAAAAATGAAATTTGAGCATTTAACAGTGGTCTTGGTGAATTAGACAAAATATATCTGAAACAATTCATTAAGCCTACAGAACATAATTTTATGAATTTTAGATTTGTATTATTACAAAATAAAATTGGCCTGTCCATACAAAGCAACAGGCCTTCTTACCAATAATAGTATTATTTGTAAGACAATTTTCTACACGTTTATTTTCCAGGCCTACCACCACCAACCCAAAATGGGAACAAGAACATACTGACCTTTAGAGACTACCATACAAAATGTGTGGATTTCTATCCTTTGTCAGGCAAAAGTGAAGCTGGAGTGGCCCTCCACATTATTATATAAAGACATTTTACAGGTCTGTTCATGTGCTTTATATAAAGACAGTCTTGCCAGACTCTATGGCTGTGGACGTACTAAGAATATTTCATCCAATTGTTCCAAACACTAAGATACAACCAATTTTTAAACCTTACTTATGGCTACATTATATGATAATGACGTCTTGTCCTCAATTACTTGGTTATAATTTTACGCAACCAATGGCTATTTCAGAAACATAAACTTCACTACTTGAAATAACTTTCAACACCTCTGCTGAGTATTGTTCAATTTGCAAAGCAGCTTAATTGTTATAATATATAAGCCAAGGGACCATGCTGAAACTCTGAAATATGCAGTAGAGGCAGAGACAACTAATAAGACTACATATGGTGTAAAAGCTAGGGTTTAGTGTGATGTTCCGTTTGCCAAATTTTGATGTTATCCGTTCAGTTTCTATAGATTATATGCATTGTGTTTTATTGGGAGTTCAGAAGATGCTGCTCCATTTGTGGTTAGACAGTAGTAACAAATCAGAGCCATATTATATTGGAAATTACATGTCTGGGTTAGATGACAGAATTAAAGCATTAATTAACTCCTCCAAATGTAATAAACCGCTCACCTAGGACTTTTACTGAACTTAAGCACTGGAAAGCTTCTGAATTCAGATAATTTCTTTAATTTCATTCTGTAGCTTGTTTAGTAGGCATCCTACCATATGGATATCTTAAGTCATTACTTTTTTCTTGTAGAGTCAATTTACCTGCTCCTCAAAACTAGTATAAGCACTGCTGATGTAGCAAGAGCAAGAGTTCTCTTGAAATTATTTTGTGCTAAGATTGATTGTTTGTATTCACCTCGAAATGACACTTATATTAATGTACATTGCCTTGTTCATTTATGTGACTAAGCTATCTTGGGTCCCTTATGAACACAGTCTTGTTTTTTCTATGAAGACCTTAATGGGGATTTGAGAAAACTATTCCATGGGACAAGCTCTGTGGAATTACAGATTTCATCTGCTGTACAGTTGTTATTCACCAACAATTACCAGATCTAGTGAAGCAATTAGTTCCAGGTTTAGAAATTGAGACATACTATTTGAAATTAGCAAAGAAAACATTACCTCACAACAGGTCACTGCTTTTTGGACACAGTTATGCAGTAGGGCATTTTGTCAGCTGAAATCTTTTGGATGGAACTAGAGAATTGATAGAAAATATTTGTGTCCCAATCAAAAGGGTACAACAATTTTGCCGTCTTCTCACGAATGGCATTACTTTTCAATCTATTTCGTACAGGAACTGTGCAGACCGCAGAAAATTTCTGATACGTGTAATAATTTTTAATGAAGTCGCGGGCATGGACATGTAAGTAGTAATGTAATTGTTCCTATCACTTTAATTGGTCCCAGTCAACTTTAATTTTATCTCACTTTATTACCCTTTATTTAAAGTTGGGATAATTTGCAGCCACATGGTCTGTCACTCCAATATATGAGGTATAAAACCAGGCAGCAGCCTAGAAATAAATTGAGTTGGGAATCGTGGACGGAACCTTGAATCTTCAGCAGACAGATTAGACACCTTGGAGTAACATATACCCCGCGGTATCTGTAAGAACTCAGTACAGATTTCGCACACGATTCCATTTTGAGATTTTTGTTATTGTCAGAGAGAACTGAACCAGCATGCAGTGAAGATGGCTGAAGGACACAACAATCAGGAACAAGACGCAGGACAGGTTAGCTTATACTTTGGACATTTTGGCTCGAGATTTACAAGGTTAGCAACATAGAGTAATTAGACAAAGTAGGATAGATGACGCATCATCAGGCAATAAGTCTGTGACGGAAGCATCCTGTCAGAGGTCTGGTCTTACATAAATGAGTTAGATGTCTAAAGCGAAATAGCACATGATATTCCAGGTAGGGTAGTAAAACTTATTACGAAATCCGCAAAAGGGGTCTTGCGAAAGAATTTGGAAAGGTTTTTAAACTCTCAACCTGACAGAGATGGGACAGCCTAGCACACGCTACGCGAGCACATACAAAGGTCCTTTCTTTTGCCACATAAACTGGAAAAGTTAAAATCGGTGTTAGAATTATTATGCAACCTGGGTACGAAAGCACAATCACTTTTAATCAGCGTTTTCTAGGGAGCAGCAACAGGGCCTACCCTATGCCGTGAAATGAAGACGCAGAATGAACGATTCTTAGAGCTGACATCAGAGCTGTTTTAGATAAACAGTAAGCCAAAGACCTCGTCAGAGGTTGCCCTAGGGCCTTAGTACATGCCCAAAACTGGGCCGTTCATGAAGATTCCGGGAGGGAAATGTTTAGGCAAGTCGTCAGGCACCAACAGTAACCGCTACAACAACAATAAACCATCTTTCCACAAACAAACGTGCTAGCTCATAAAACACAAATGCAAAAAGTAGAGAGACATGTAGAACCAATAGACATATCAGCAGTAGACACAAAAACCCTCTTACTCAAACAAATGAACAAAACAGCAAACTGCTTAGAAAAATTACAAACAAGGATGGCTAAAATTTACAAAAGTGCATGCATAATACTCCCTCACCACGATCAAACAACAAATGAAAGTACTAAAACAAACAACGCCAACATGACAACTCGAGACCTTTTACAAAAAGAAGCTCAGGGTGGACAAATGACAGCACAGTGATATGTTACCACTGTATCATAAGCTCACTGTGGGAGATCGTAGAGTGATCCCCTCCTGTTGTGTGTGGAGGATACGGGACTAATTCCCCTCCCCTACAGGACAGTACACAGGGTTTCTCCCCTGGAGGCGGGTCTTAAACCAGTGGGCAGATGAGAAAGGGGGTTCATCTCACACTCACCCAATATCATTTTTCTGTCAAAAGTACTTGTCTCTAAACTCATTATTTTGCTATGTTTTGTTTACAAATGCCACTGTTACTGGAAAGTAGTTCTTTAGTACTTGTCTACATTTTTTAAAACAATAAACCACTTAGCAAAATATCAGCAAAATATTAGTCCCGTCGCAAACTCTCTCGCAAATTCAAGGAATTCCTGCAAATAAGCTGCAAGTTTGCTGGTAATTTGCAGCAGATTTGTTGCAAATTTGCAAGAACTTGAAAACTTTCTTGCAAACTTAATATGTTCTTGCATTTTTCCGCAATATTGCTGCAAAATTTTCATTTTGCTTAGGGATATCTTATATTTTGCAGACAGTTTAACAATATCTTGACATCTCCCTGATGTATAGGATTGTAAATTTTTGTCATTGAAAATTTTTGAAATTGTTTATTTTTTTCGCTGGAGAAAATCTTTACCACATTTGCAAAGATGGTAAACAGCAAAGAGTTATTTTAGATGTAGATGAACCCAAAGATATATTACCAGTGCTTATCACCCACAGGACTGGATGAGAGGACCAACCAAACTCTTAAAAGCATGACTCAACTAACTGGTAAATGACCACCAGCCCTGAGAATAACTGGGACCAGTTTTTAGAAGATGACACATATAGATTACGAACACAAAAGCAAGCCACAACTAAATTCACTCCCTTTTTTAGATGCTTGGGCGACATCCAAAACAAGTAGACAATGAATTATGCTAAATGCTTTATTTTAACGTGAGAACCGGCACCTAAAAATAGGGTCTCTAGGAGTCATAAATCAATTTTCAGATTCTTTCATTTTCATCTTCCTAAGTGTGTATATTTTCGGAATAAACAAGTCTAACAACCAAACTGAAAGCGTATGAGCCTTATTTTTGCTCATTTTTATGAACAAGGTTGAAAAAAATTCAAAAATATGACCAGATTATCTCGTAATTAGTGCAAATTGATGCTCCTCAAACTCCGGTATCCATGTAGGAATGGAGTTTTATTTGGTATGGCATGAGACGTCAATCACTCGTTGTGCCAGCCTCTATGCCCATATATGGCTGTTATAAATTGAATTCGCGTGAAAAGTGGTCAATTCCAGTGAACTTTTAGCTCAGTCGGGCTTGCCCACGCCTGACGGAAAAATATGCATGTCAATTTCGAATCTGATTAGATTAGCGTAGCCACGTGACCGCTTCGGGCAGTTCCGTTCCTAGCAACGCCTCGAGATCGATTGCGTCATTTCTATTGTGTGAGGCACTTAGAGAACAATAAAGGTGAATAAAGGTGAATATTTCAAGTTTTTTAACAATGCCTAAGGTTTAAAAAGTTACGCTGAGGCGGAATAAACAACTAGCTGCAGCTAGAGAGTTACGTAATACACAAAACGAAAGTAAAACGGGGACAGTTGAGGGAACATCGCGACGGAAGATAACTCGCTGTCGTAGTAGCACTAGTAGTAGTAATTTTGACTCATGTGTTAGCAATACTGCTGATACTAATTCTCAATCAAACATTTGTAGGTGGATTATTGATATTGCTCAACTTAATGACCTTCTGTCTGATTTGTTGTGTCCTCAGTGCTCTACTGACACCCTGAGGGCAGAGCTATGGGTTCAGTAATCCTTTGCAAATAAAATGTCACACCTGTCAATTCAAGAAGGAGGTATTTTCTTCTAACAGAATAGGAGGGTCTACAAGTCATAATGTTGGGTTTGAGATCAATGACCTTATGGTACTCTTTGTACATGAGTTAGGTGCAGGTTATGCAGCCCTGGAAAAATTTTCTCAGTGTCTTGGGGTATCTAATATGCATCTCAAAACATACCAAAAAACAAACAAAATAGTTTCTCAGTCACACATAGTTGAGGGCAGCAGAGTGTTGGAAGAAGCAAGGGAGATGGTAAGATCTGCTTACATTGAGCTTAATCCTGATCATGATCCTCACAACCCACTGGACATAATGGTAAGTTTTGATGGCACTTGGCATAAGAGGGGGTTTACATCTAATTATGGGGTGGGAACATGCATTGATGTCCTCACAGGATATGTAATCGATTATGAAGTGCTCTCAAAGTACTGTCATGCATGTGCCATTAGTGAAAATAAATTGAAAACAAAGGTAATAACCCAACAGCAGTTTGATGAATGGATGGAAGAGCATGTAGAAGATGACCAGTGCTCAAAGAATTTTGGAGACTCTTCTAAGGCCATGGAGAAAGAGGCAGCTCTTCGGATATGGAACAGATCTCTGCAGTTTGGTTTGAGATAATATACTGAAATGCTGTCAGATGGAGATTCTGTGGCCTATTCAGCAGTTTGCCATGCCAACCCCTATGGAGACGTGACCATATCAAAACTGGAGTGTGTGAATCATGCACCTAAGAGAATGGGCACTGCTCTGCGGGAAATGTCTAAAGAAGCGCGTCTAGGAGGCAGAGCATCAGGAGCTCTCACAATAGTTAAATGCCAGAAACTACAAAATTACTATAGGGGTGCTATTTTTAGTAATCTCAGTGATCTTCCTGCCATGAAGAATGCCATATGGGCCACTTTGTTCCACTCCATGTCTACTGATGATGGCCCACATCACAGCAGGTGCCCCATGGGTGAGGACTCATGGTGTTTTTATAACAAAGCAATAGCCAAAGGGGAGGAACCCCCACCACATGAAGGGAAAAATTCCACCTACTTGTCTTACAATCAGCCCAAGCCCTTGTGCCTATTTATGAAAATTTGCTTTAAAAAATGGCCCATGGAAAAACAAGTAATGCTAATGAATCCCTAAATAATCTAATCTGGGTTCATTGCCCCAAAACCGTGTTTGTTGGCAAAAACAGAGTGGAGTCTGCAGTTGCCCAAGTTGTAGGTAAGTTTATCAGAGGTAACATGCACCTAGCTCAAGTCATGCTAAACATGGCTATAGAACCAACAGAAATCTGCATGGCCTCTCTGGCTAGGGCAGATGAGCTGCGAATGAAAAAGAGCGACCTGCAAGCAGACCACCGGGCATGCCAGGAGAGGAAAGCCAAAAGCAAGCAGAAGAAAAGAAGTTTAGCTGAGCAGGAGGCCCAAGAAGGACCAACATATGCAGCAGGGGTATTTTAAATTAATAATAAAGTTCTATGAACAAAATGTAAAAGTTTGAAAATAAATTGATGAAATAAAATATAATTACTATAAATAAACATCCTCAGGTGTGGAACCATGACGAATCCTGATCCACAGACAGTTTTTAGATTTTTTTTTTCATAAACATCACAAATTTATGCCTTGGGCTTTGCAAATGATTTCCTCTTTATTCAGTGGTATCAAAAATATTAAAAAAACATGGATGAAGACCTTAAAATATTGCTACTGTGCATTTATTACGTAAATAAAACTTTGTAATGCAAAAATCTCGAAATTGTGTTTTTGGTCTGAATCGTAAAATTCATGAGCTTATATCTTAGAATTGGCTTGTTATATATGAATAAAACTTGAAAAAATATGTGTGTTATGCTTCTTTCTTAATTTTGTCAGAAGGAATTTTTATTTTAAAGTAAAAGGTCAATTTTATAGGTAATTTTGTATCAGTGACCGCTACAAAAAACCTGGAAAAATTTAAAAGTTCAATTAATTTTATAATTAATGTATAATTTGAGAATTCCTTCTGACAAAATTTATTTTAAGTTGTTTTCTGCAAAAATAAAAAAACAGAATTGAAAAAGGTGTTACGGTTTTTGAGATATACTGATTTTAATTTTTCCCCAAAAATACGCATAATTAGCCTAATTTGCATAATTAACCTAATTTGCATATGATAATGAGCATTTAAAATTGTTAATTTTAATATTTTTCATCATACCCAGACATTTGGTAAACATTTTGAGGTGTCTCAGCTAGGTCCAAAAATCCCAATTTTTAGGTGTAGAGCCTCACCTTAACATTCAAAATAGGGTCAAAAGACTGATCAAATATCTAACTGATCAATCAAATATCTAACATTTTGAAATGTGGTGGCATTTCTGTGTAATTGATCCAAATGGTTTTTGTGTTTTGTCAGGTGAGAAGCTGGCCAAGAACAGACAAAAGGAAACTTTGCAAAAAGAAAAGCAAGACCAAGCTGTGGACGCCTTCGTACTGAACAGGATGAAACAACATATAACAACATCCTCCGCATCAATAAAGCCCTTCTCAATCTTTCAAACAACAAGACAGGATACACTTTTGGAAACAAACTGGCACAACTGCAAAATGGCAGGACATACTGGCCCAGGATGGCACCTACCTTAACACTGAAGGCAACACCAAGTTATGGAGGTCAATAAGAGGAGCCATATTATTGTTTAGGGCCAAATGTAAGTTACATGGCATACAAATCACACTTATGATACGCAATTCACGTAATCAATTTAACTTTTAAAAATTAACCTATTCTAATAATCTCTAACCCATTAATATCACTTAGCACCTACATCTATGCCACAATGCTTCTAGGTTTTCTCACAATGTCTCATTCTCAACTTGACACAGCTATATACTGCCTTAACAATATTTATAACATATATGACAACCTAAAGCAGTGCTACCTATAGGGCCAAAGAGAAGATTGTCAAAGGTGTATGTGTGAAGTGTCAGTGGAAAGAGCTAGGGAAGGTCAAAGGAATCGTCCTCCATACCACCATTCCCTTTCCCTCTACACTACCCGTATCCAGTCCCTGCCCTGACTTGCTCTCAAGACCACCCTCCCCACACCCACCCGTTATTCCCAACTGAGATCAATTAGCTCCTTGTCCTGAAACAAAACTCCACAGGGGTGACCAATTTTTGCGTAAAGCTCACAGGGCAGCTGTTCAGCAGAGAGGAAAGGACTGAACCCACCAAGAACAGCAGAGGGGCCAACAAGCAGGGCCCTATGGACAAAGCTAGGGTAGAATTTATTCAGAAAGCAGTTTATCGGTACTTTCTGGAACAACAAAGATTGACTAAGAACTTTGGGGGGAAAATGTGACCGCCAAGAACACAGCTAACTGAAATTTGCGAGCTTATAATAAAAACTAGTGTAGAGTTAACGACAGTCTCCAGCTTTTGAACATTCATTCACCGGTTGCTTTTTTAATATGATTCAATACGATCTCGGCCTTGAACATTAGCTGGTCAGTGACCAGTGCCACAGACAAATGGACTGGATGAGAGGACCAACCAAACTCTTAAAGCACGACTCAGCTGTAGTGTTTTATGTCACTGCTGAGAGGATCCCAGGGTTCCTGTGCACAGGGGTGGTCACATAAATAAGTACATCTCACCAAAGATCCCTCCAGATCTACACAAGAAAGCTGATATCATGCTCTCTCCTCCACTTGAAGAAAACCTAAAGAAAACTCAAGCTGCGCTGTCCCTAATATACACCCACCAAACACATGGAGAAATGTGGTATATATGCGCCGTGGGAAATCATTGTTTTAACAACGTGGTATCAATGTTATCAGTGGAGCACCAAAATGAAATCCAGGTGTCCATTAGGTCTCAGTAGACAAGACACTTGTAGTCACATGCTTTTAAACAACAAACAGCAAATCTCTTAAAATTTCTACTCAGTCAGCGACTCGGACTAATTTGGAACTTGGTATAAGCTTATTGTGAGTAGCGGCAGTGAGGACACCCGTATCTGGATCATGAACTAGAAATGAAATTTTCTTTAAGTTCAGTGTCTCAGGCTAGAATCACGCTAACAGAAATAAACCTGTATTATAACCAGAGCCGTGAGTTTGTTAAGTGGAGACATACCAGATCCCCAGCATACGGTCAGAGGCCTTTCACTGGACCATCATACACCCATCTAAGAGACTCTATAAGAAGAATGATCCAAAAATTGGGATCCAACAGATTGTGGGCATACTTAGGCCTCAAAGGGAGAAAGAGAAAGAAACCAATTGGCAACTTACCTATTTGTGCAGTAATTATCAGTAAGCATGTTTATTTATAGAATACAAAGCAAAATTTTATGGTCAATCATTACAAACTTGTTTATGTTTCATTTATTACTGTGTGATCAAGATTATTTTTATTATTATTTTAATAATCCAGAGACATATAGGAAAAACAACCCCAAGGTACATGTAACCTTGTTGGTGGTAGAAGAGGCCATCAGTGAGACTTTATAGTATGCCCCCAAAATGCAAGATGGCCCAAAGTACAAGGTATGTGTATCAACTAAGGTTAAGAATGAAATTAAGGCCATGTGATAAGGATATTATAAAAAAATTGTGTACATTTTGTATACAAAGCAATTGGCATGCTATAAGGGCCATTAAGGAGCCACAGTACCTTAATTTATAAATACCTCAATGAAGGAGTAGGTGAGACAGTAATGGGAAATATGTTTTATCAAATTCCATCAAATGCATATTGTATACTTAAAAAAGAATAGATAATAGTTTTGGAAGAGGTTATTTGATTACCCCTTTCACTCACTTGAAATAAATATATCTTTGGTAGGTGCCCTCACAGAACATTTATATACTGGTATATTTGATGTTACTGATGTTGCTGCTAAGACTGCATTATTACCTTTGAAGGAAGAGTATGTATCTATTCCATTGCTTTAGTTTGTGAAAATTAAATTATTGAGATCTTGCACACGTGTTTTGTCATACAGAAGGAATATTTGTACAAATTCAGTTTTTTTTATTACATGATGATTTGTTTCTCACCAGCAAATAATTTTGTGTGTGTGTGTGTGTGTAAATGATATAAAAATGATCTAAATGAAAATGTTATGCAATGAAATATGAAGCTAAAGGGAAGTACCTTCACTTCACACCAATATTATAAATCTTTCTTACAATCAACTTGTATGAAATGTGCATGTTTTTTGGGAACAAACTTATTCTGAAACTGCATTTGATAATTTGAACAGGGTAGTGTTCCATCATGTATGCTGTTGTTCTTTTTGACAAAACAAATGAGGTTGAAGTGGTGCCATCATCATGGATAGATGGTGACAAGTGTTTGTGGACTGACCATCTGAAAAGTACAACTGTTACAAAGGCCACTGAGCCTAATGTGTCTCCAACTGCTGATTGGAGGCCATACAGTGTTACAGTACGAAGACAACAAGGTTAGTCTTTAAAAATTGCCAAAATTGTGAGTGAACTTGATGTTCTATAATTGTTGAATGCTTAACCTTCTAAGCTGGATTTGCAGATGACAATCAAAAGGCATGCCAGAAGTGTAAAAATTTGGAGTCCAGGCTGTCAACAGACCTTGAAACAACAGACACAGAAGACAGAAGAAGAAAAGTAATTTGTATCACTATGCCGTTGATATTCTTGCAAGTGACAAGTGTCTGTTCACCTCATCATAATAACGTTTTTTTGAAAATGAATAGCTCTGTGCATATGTTATATTGGTTAAGTATCAGGTTACCACTTTAATATACTTGGCAAAACAAGTTAAATACCCCTCAGTTTTGTTAATGTACTGTAAATGAATCGAGTTATTTGTATTATTTAATATTTTTATGGGATTGCTCATTTTAATATTTTGTTTTGCATTTTAGAAAAGACTGAAGAAGAGGATTATAGGGCCTTTAATGTTGAGGGCAAGGTAGGTATGAAAAGAAAAGGTAATTTCCCTTCCTTGTCACTTAAACAGAGAAAGAAACTTTCATACAGTAGGTATGACATTTCTTCTAAAACAATATTAAGTCAAAGACATGCCTGGTTGACTAGTAATGAAATAAACTTAGTCCATGGAATTTTATCAGATATGTTCCCAAAGGTAGAGGGCTTTCATGGTACTTGTGCCCTTGAGTTTGTTAAAAATGGTCATATCTTATCCACTCCCACTTCTTCATTTGTGCAAATAGTTTATCTTAACTCCCATTGGCTTACTCTTTCCAACATTAATAGCAATATTAGCAATTGTGTTCAAATTCCAGACCTTAGAGACCCAGACTGAAGGGTAAGATTGCTGAGATCGTTGCCTCATTGCATTTTGCTCCATCCAAGGAAATTGTTTTGGAGCACATAGATGTTCAGGAGCAAACTGGTGATAATGACAGTGGTCTTTATGCCATTGCTGTGCTTTGGAACAAGACCCGAGGACTTCATTTGGGAGCAAAGGGCAATGAGGGAACATCTCAGCAAGTGTTTTGAAAGGGGTAGTTTGGAAATGTCCCCATATAGATCAGAGAACAGCCACCATACAAGACCAAAATTGTCTGAATTTCCAATATATTGTCATTGTGGGCAGGTCTATGATAGAAACCAGGACTGGATTGAATGTGAAGACTGCCTGCAATGGTTCTATCGCAAATGTGAAGGGATCCAGTCATCTGCCCTGGAGAATCTACAGCACACATTGGCAGTGTTGCAACTGCTCTTAGGGTGGTATTCTATAGAGCTGTAATCTGTCAGATAGACACACCATACCAGTTGGGGGAGATTCTTGCTAAGTGCGATCATTGCAATTAGCTTAAATGGCTGAGTTACTGAGGAGAAGGTATGCATGTACGACAGAAACCAGGACTGGATTGAATGTGCAGACTGACTGCAATCAATTAAAGTGCATCTCAAGTGTGAATGGCCCCAGTCATCCACCCTGGAGAATATGTAGCTGTCACTTTGTGTTTGTACATAAAAATCACAGAATATTTATTTATGCCAAATTGTATTTATAGTAATGACATAAAAGTCACTTTTAGTTTCCATTAAGTATGTCATGTAACTCAGACAAATAAAATACTTCACTGAAAGGAATTACTGTTTTTAGCTTTCCGAATATAACTCAAATGTGTTGACATTAGTCTTCATCTTTACAGCAGCAGGCAACAAGACCATAAAACCAAATATTTGTGTTCAAGAAACAATGAAAATCACAGATAAAGTAACACATGTCCAAAGCTTGGACATTATGGAGTCATGAACAGTAAGTAAAACATAAACAAATATTATCATTGCTATATTACACCATACACATTTCATACTCTCAGACTAGTGAACCTTTTGACTAGCAAACCTTTGAAACAGCTGGGCATTTGCATCATCAAACTATNTGAACATAATGAATGATTGAATCTTACAAACTGCAATAATATGAGTTTATTTCCATTTTTGACACTTTATTACACAATACACGATAACAAGTTTACCATCATTTTTACATAATCAACTAACAATGTTGTAAAGATGCAGGAAATGTCAAACAAACACTTTTACGTATCTTATTAATTAAATAATGAGACTGTTAACATGCCTAAAAATTGAATCTGAAGAAATGTGAAAAAACAGCATAACTTATAAAATAATGGCCCGATTATGCTGATTTTCGAACTTGACCTGCATTTTAGTAAGATTGATTACTCCTGTGAGCTTCATGACAACAGGCCTATCAGTTTTCTTTGAAATGTGTTAACAGTGTTGCATATATGCTGAAAAGTGAAAAAAAAAACAGCATAACTACTAAAATGGTGGCCCGATCATGCCGATTTTCGAACTTGACCTGCGTTTTAGTAAGATTGATTACTCCTGTGAGTTTCATGACAACAGGCCTATCAGTTTTCTTTGAAATGTGTTAACAGTGTTGCATATATGCTGAAAAGTGAAAAAACAGCATTAATTCTACAATAATGGCCCGATCATGCTGATTTTCGAACTTGACCTGCGTTTTATGAATATTCATCAGCTCTGTAAATATAAAGCCAAAAAGTAAAACTGTCTTCCACTTATGGTGTTAACGCTGAAAGTGCACGGCGACGGCGACGGCGACATCGACGGCGACATGAACGGCGACGACAGACGCAGGTGATGGCAATATGTACAGACACATCTGTGTCTGTACATAAAAATTAAATGTATATAGTCAGAACATACCTTAAAGTGATAATAACTCTTCGTTTCGGCCAAAAAATGAATTTTCCTGGAGTAAACAACAATTTTCCCGTACTTACCAATGGTTAATGAATCCATTTTTACATTCAAAGTTAGTCCCTGGTTTTTTTCTAAAAAGTTTGTTTTTCTGTTAAAATCTCTTAAGAGATTTTAACAGAGTATAGCCATCAATGGAGGTCACGTGGTCTAAAGACAAGCTCAGATATCAGAATAATAGCTATAACAGCCGTTTTTGTGGGAAAACAGAATATATTATATTTTCATGAGTCATTCACAATGTTTTTATTGTGAAATACAGATTTCATACGAAGAGTTATTATCCCTTTAAGTAGATGGCTTTGTGTTTGAATATATATATATATATATATAAGTTCATTTATTTATATCAAATGATTACTATATTGTTTCAGGTTGTGTCAATTATTGGTGAGACTACCACTGCTGGATTTCAAGGAGAAATTGACACATTCCAACAACAAAATCAAAATGGCAAGTATACCAAAATTATAATTTATCTTCTATTTGTTGTATTTCATTGTGTTAGGGACAAGCTTAATTAACCACTGATGGGGACAGCCGAGCCCAGCTGCATATGACAATGTTAAAAGTCTTTGGGACACATGACACTTTACCAAAGCTCTGAAGAAACAAATAGAAAAGGCACCATTTTCTGGGCAAGTGTTTCCAGGAAAAACAAAATGCACTAGAGACAAAATGCAAAAAAGGCAACAAGAGGTCAAGCAAACAATTCAGTCTGGTTTGAGCAGAGGGAAGGCTCCTTGACAGATTCATGTTTTTATGATATTTACACAAAAATGGAGTCATCCAAAAAGACAGAGGTTGACTTTAACCCCCTCATAAATAGATTACTTTATATCAGCCCCACTTCTGATTTACCTGCGTTAAAGTATGGGCGTGACATGGAACCTGTTGCTGCCACAGAATTTGAGAAGATGATGCATAGGGAAGGGCACAGGGACTTGAAAGTTACAGGATGTGGTCTCTTTACAAGTGCAAGTTTTAGTTTTTTAAGGGCCTCTCCTGACCACATTATTGATGATGCTTGCTGTGGCAAAGGGACTGTAGAAATTAAATGCCCAATCTCTGCAGCACACACAGTCCCCAATTCAGATAGTTAGACGTGGCAATAGAGACATATTGAAAGAAAATCACAAGTACCTAACACCTAACACAGATTATTGGCCAGATGGCAATAACAGATTGTCAGTATTGTGATTTTTTTTGTTTATTCAAAGTTTGGCTTTTTTTATCTGAGAATTATATAGGATGAAGTAAAGGCTCAGTGGGTTTTAATTCTCCAGAATCTTGGGAATTTTCATTTTTTATACATTGCACCAGAGTTGATATCTAGGCGTATTTTGAAAAGCAGAATCGAATCCATCAATCGTGACAGGGCACTAGTTTCTACCAGTACAAAATTAAAGTAAAAGCAAAGAAGTCTGTGAAAACAAAAACCAGAAAAACCCCAGTGTACAAATGTAAAATTTGCAAGAGTAAATGTATAGAAAATGCTGAATATGAAGAAGCATATATAGCATAATGTGTTCAATGTGTGATAAGTGGTTTCACTGGACTTGTGTTGGAATTGACAAAGACTCTGAAGAAGCAAATGATGAGGATGTCCTGTGGTTTTGTCCAATTTGTTCATAGATGAAATAATTGCACTTTTATGCTTAAAACTTATACATAAATGTTGACTTTTTCTCAAATTGTGTTGCAATAATGAAAATACTATCATGTAAATGTACTATACAGCATCAAATATATTGAACAAAATTGTGGAAAATGATATATACTGTACATAGAGCAGGTGCATTATGAACAAGAGTATATACAATGCAACCTATTGTGAAAATAAAAAAGTAAATAGGAAGCTGCTATAAAATTAACCAGATATGCAGTTCATTAGCGTAAGCACCATTAGATAAATAAGTATTATTATTATTATGATATAATGCAATGAACACCTATTTGGCACAGATTCAATTTGATATTCCCAGAGTCAACATACATGTTTAGCAGAAATACTGCATTGAAATATATGAATCAGCTATAGACAATGATAGGACACAAAATGAAGATGACAATCTCACTGTTAGAGGTGTCAGGCTAACCAAAGGGGGGTATAAATACACTGTTAGGAAATGGATGGCTGAATGACAGACATATTTTAGCAGCGCAAAGACTAATCAAATTGGAATTTCCTTTGTTGTGGGGGGCTTTTAGATACACTCCTCTTGGACTGTGGTTTGGAAACTGGTGAGTTGAAGCAGGGACATAATCCAACAGCTGGATGTTGGCCACCGACTTTACTTCCCAGCTGTTCTAACAGCGAAGTTGGCCCACGATGTTAAAGTGATTAGTCTCTTACGAGAGGGGACTAAGAAACAGCAGCTCACAAATACAAAAGAAGCTTCGTGTACAACACACAGACCCCTGGCTCAGGAAGGTTGTCCAGTATGGGTCAGACTGCGATCCCTTCCACAAAGCTTCCCAGACAGGTCTCATTGCCCCTCCAGTGTTTGTTCAGCCTCCGTCCAGAGAGCATGTTCCCCAACCAAGATGGCTGATGCATGCATATGCCATTATGTCATGGACAGGCTTCCCGAACTGAAAGCAGTGCTGACAAGTCAGTTTGGAAATATATTAAAGCTTGATTCAACTAAAAAGGTCGTCAAGAAATTAGCTGGTATGGCAACCTGGCAACCAAGACCGCTATTTGGTGCACAAATGTTGGAAATGAGCACGGTCAAGTCCTGAACTCTGTAATGACTGCAGGTGAGGGCCATGGCTTGACCAAAATGGCACAGGGGCTTGTTACTAGGTACAGGGATGCAGGAGAACCCCCTCCAACTTTGGTATATGTGGATAGGGACTGTTGCAGTAAAACAAACCTGAGGAAGATTTTTCACGGTTTGGAAGATACAGTCATCAGGCTGGACATCTGGCATTTTATGAGGCGACTATCTACTGTCTGCACCACTGATTCCCACCCTCTATACGGTGTCTTCATGTCCACTCTCAGCAAGTACATCTTCACTTGGGACAGAGACAACCTCCAGCTCTTACTTGATGCCAAGACAAATGAACTGCATCCATCGACTGACAGAGATGAAAATATGAAACGACTGACTAGGAAAGAGCTTGCTTTGCCTTGCAGACATACCACCAGGGGTGAGAAAGAAACATTAAATCTAATTAACCAGCTGTTGGCAGCCTTCAGTGATCCTGCAGGACGGGACACACTTGGTTAAACACAGAAAAAATTACGGAAATGTGGGAAAGCCAAAAGAAACATGTGAAATGTCTCATGTACAAGAACAGGTACAAGAACAGTCTAGTCTCTTGGTAAGAATAGATATTTTTCATTTTTTCCAGTTCCTTACAGTTACTGTACATGATGTTTTCCTTGATATCATCTGATGAAGTCTCTATCCACTAAACAGGATTTATAATTATAGTTAGCTTGATCACAAAGTGTCCACTTTATTTACCATTTTTCCATTACGGATGAAGAGCATGAAAAAGAAGAGAAACAAACGTCTAGTCTCTTGGTAAAAATATATTAATATGACTTCACCATTTTACTGAACTATAAATGTTTTCCTAAAATATCTTTTCAAAGTCTTCTGGTTTATAAATGCAATATGTGGTTGTGTCTCACTAGATAGAATTTGAAATATGATATTTAGCTTGATAACAAAGTGTTTACTTAAATCCTTCAGTTTCCCATTCCTGAGGAAGAGGCAGAGCAAGAAATAGGAAAGAACACACAGTCTAGTCTCTTGTTATGTTTAGATAATTATAAGTTTTACTTTTGCATACAGTAATATACTGTTCTATTTGTTTTCATTGAAAGTCTATAAGTTTGTAATGCAACATGATGACCTGCCTGCGAGGCCCCTGAAAGGTGGATGAGAGTTAATAATAATCACCACTGTGTTGTACTGATTTGATCCAACAAGCCAAATATATGAGAGGAAGATGCTTTTTTATTTTTGAAAATTAGCCCACAAGTGCTTATTTGTGCACAAACTTATAACAGTTAAAGTTCATCACATTTTAGTTAATTTTGGCCAGAAAATGGCAACATAACCAGTCAACTTCATGCTAGTACTTATGGTTTTTATTTGATTCAATTATTTCAAACAAGTAGCTAAATATTAAAAGCTTTACACTTTCAACACTCAAATATGAAGATTTTTCCCCTTTTTATTAGTTCATGCAATATGGATCAGCGTGACATATGTATGTCTCTGTCCATCTTGTGACTGTGGGCATTTCATATATAACATCAGTACCTAAAATTACCAAAGAGAAAGCATGTTTTGCTGTTTGATGCCTGTATATTTGCAAGTTTTGCCACACAGTTTCAATAATATAATTACAAAAACTAGTTATTATTTTTATAATAATGACATTTATTTTTTCCATTTGATAGAAAGCCATAGTTGCTGGGATAGGAGGTATTAACAAGTGTGATCACACTAAAAAGGCCATGCAAAGGTAGGACAAATACTAATATATATGCATTTACTTAATTTTTTCCTGTGTTTAATGTGTAAAAATACATTTCATTATCTGAAACCTAGAACTCAGGTATAAGTTATGATCAAACCTTTATGGAATGATAACTAATACTTTTACACTTGACACATTTCTGTCCATGTTAGTAAATTAATTATATTACAAAGTCGAACCTACATGTGTATAGCTACGTTATACTGGTTTGTTTGGCAGTATAAACCTTTTTATCAGAATTTTAAAAATAAGTGCAGGTTATTATTCCAATTTTTTGGACTTTTCTTGATCAAACCAAGACATTTCTGATTTTATTCAATATATCCTTTATTTTATAAATATTATTTGTAGGTGTATGACCAACAGAGTCATGGCTGGGATTAATTTTTCAGGGAAGAAAAATAAATTTCCGTTTGGGCACAGCAACTTCTTTAAAGTGATCAAAGGTAATTAAATTAATGTTGCATTGTGTTTTACATTTACTGCTGTAATTTGTGCCTGATTTGATTTTTGTAATAAACTTATCAGCTATCTATCAGCTCCAGTTTGGGCAGCTAAGCCTAAAAAAAAGTTCTTACATTTTGCACCCTAGTTGGAATTTAACACCCAATCTTAACCTCATTCTTAGAATCCCTCAATGAGCTATGATAGGCACGCCTGCCAGCGTACGTTCGATACATATATGCTTACATTTCTACTTCACTTTTTTTTCCAGATGTCATGATGTCAAGATATAGCTGTACAGAGAAGGAAGTCACCGACAGCATCGTTAACTATCTAAAATGGGCACCAGAAAGAAAAGATGGAGGTGGAAGAAAGTAACAATTAGGAACTTGAACTATTATTTTGGCCTTGTGCTGGACATTGCTACAATACTTACAGTTATATCTCTGAACTGTGGAGTTCATCAGATTACACTCATATCTGTCGTGTGTATATGAACCTCATTTTCTACGTCTTGTTGCACAAAAATTCATTTTATTGAAAACGTTTTGAATGTTGTAACTGCACCTTACAAAGCCGTATACTTTACCTGGGTAGGTCTGCAACCTGTAGTTCCTGCAGGAATTCACATTCATCATGTTGGATCACGTTGGGTTGTGTCTGCAAGTTTTAGCAACAAAGAACTTGTGTATGGCTCTCTTACTCCAAGAATGACACAGGGATATGAACATAAAGAAATACCACAATTACAGGTCCTTGAACCAGATGGAACCCTCATGGACACAAAAATATTTAAGAAGGACCTAGAAAAGTGTAAAATGGAACTGACCCAGGATAACACACAGATTTTTAGATAATGAGATAATTTTTTTAAATCAAGAGAAGTCTTCGTTTCCTCTATTTCCCACAAATACCTGTTATAGCTGTTGGCCAGTTTGTCAATTTTGCTCATTAGTGATTGTTGGCATTTTTTGTTTAAATCTAGGGTTATGCATACGAACCACCCAGCCACTTACACTTACAACACAGATGATACAAAAAAGTTTTTCATGTTGACCAAAACATGAAACTAAAAGTTTAAAATGCCATTTTGGCTAATTTCGCCCATGCAACTGGATTTTCCCATATGCATTAGCTAAAGTGAACCTTCCCAAGTTTTTCTGATACGCAGACATTTAAGCCCTGTGCTGAATACATGTAGATTCTTGCAAAACGAATAAGGTATCTAAAAACTGATTTCTTCACAGCACACAGCCAACAGAAATTAGAGCAACTGCAAGTGATGACACTTTGTCTAGATCATTCCCACCAACAAGTTCTCCTTCCACTGAGGGAACTACCTATCCCATTTCAAACTTGGAGACACAACAGGAAGAGGAACCCTTAGGCAAAGGCACCATTTCACTCTGTGTAAGAGAAACAGTAGCTGAAATGTAAGTGTAGCAAATAGAAGTCCCTCCTCAAATTTTTTGTGAAGTCTATTTATCATGTTGTCTACCGGTACTGTACATGTAATGAAATAACGCAGTCCAAAATTGTTAATTATTTTAACAGGGAATCTTGCAATGACCCAGTCACAATTCTCAGGGCCATCACCAAGAAATATTTAATGGGTCGCCCTATTGATGTTGAGCAGGAGAGATGAGTTCTGTGAAGGAGACACAACATTAGCCCATGTTTCTCGCTCTACTATCTTTGAAGATGGTATGGAAATACTCACAGATTCAACTGTCAACTATCACCTGCCATTGGAGATAGTATATTATGGGGAGGAGGCAGCTGACCTTGGAGATCCTAGAAAACAGTTCTTGACCTCAATGCTGCACACCATAAAAGATAGATTATTTGAAGACGGTGAAGATGGTAAAGTTTTACTTGTTGGAAATCCTTACCACCAACGTAAAAATCATTACCGTGGTGCTGGGATACTTTTTGGTAGGTTGATGGATCATTAAAATCTGTATTTTTCAAATGCATGTAGATTTAATAAGTTATGACCTTGTTGCAAGTGGATATAAGTGTTCAAATAAAATGTACTAGACATGACTATCCAAAACTGCACTTGGCTTCTTTTCTTAAAATTTACTAAATCTTTATTGAATCTAATTTATATTATTTTTCAGGGAAAAGTGTGTTAATGATGCTTCTTATTACTCATTTTTTTATTCTATACACCTAAAAAAACATTTTGTTTTATTGAAATTCACTGAATAACAGGTACCTATTTTAATAATTTACTTAAGTTTATTGGACAAACTATAAAATGGTGTTTAAAATTGGAATATGATATTGAACTAGTTTATTGTTTCAAGTGAACCATGCAGTCATGTGATAAGGCATCCCTTCGGTCTTTATGTCACAAAGTATTTTCAAGAGTCACTGGCAAGATGAGCCAGTTGAAGCATATCACAGAGCTTGTTACCAAGATTACACCAACACGGAACACCTTACAAGGCTGAAAAAGAGAAGGTCAAGAACTGATGATGACAATTTTACAGACAAGTGGTTGAGTACCACCTGAGGCATGGTCTCAGTAATAGCTTTAAAATACATAGCTTTAAAAGTACATTGCTCTTGGTCTCTGATTTGGAGGTTCAACCTGTGGTTAGAAATGGTATTCAAGTCCATTATGTTGGATCACATTGGCTTGTCTCTGCACATTTTAGCAACAAAGTAGTTGTGTACAACTCTCTAACTCCAAGAATGACACCAAAAGGGCAGCTGTTGAATTTGTATCCAAATTCCTGTCAAGGAGCTGATGGTGCACTGAGTGTTGAAATGTATTCTCCACAGAGACAAGTTGGTGGTCAGGATTGTGACCTATTTGCCACTGCAACAGCTGTGTGTTTTGCTATAACAAGGTTGACCTGTATGACATTGTTTTCAGTCAACACTTGGATAAGAGTTTTTGTGTGTGTGTGTGTGTGTGTGTGTGTGTGTGTGTGGGGGGGGGGGGGGGGAAGGGG
>NW_019773769.1:0-50994 GCF_001039355.2 Lingula anatina
CTGGTGTATCTAGTGAGCGCATTTTTTTCATTTATATGTTATAGCTCAAGTAAACACCCAGGCTTTCGGCCTTACAATTTATTTATTTACTTATTCATTTATTTATTTACCACCTCAAAGATGAAAGAAGTAAAAAAAAATACATACAAAGAACTACACACATAATATACACGTAATAATACTGTATGTGCATAATCGAATATTGTACTAGTACATGCATTACGGCAATAAATTTTATCACTTCTCTAAAATTTCCCATACTATATCCCAAAGATTAAGTTTCATTAATTTTAACATTAAGTCCGCCTGTAGTTGTATGGCAAAACACTACTATACAGTACGCCAGTACTTAGTGTGTTTACCGCGCCCGTCATTAAGGCATTGTGTAGCCAATGGGGCAAGGACGGCTGCATGGAGAGATCGTAAATAGAGATTACGAGCGACCACCATAGATGGGTGTTGCTGTCCACTCGGGACAACCTAAAAACATCTGCAAAATTATCAAGAAGATTACGATAGCTGCTGCCCACAAAAGGAGGGCAGTTGGTGTGGGTTGGTGGTTTGGGGTACATTTTGGTGCCAATAGCAAAAAAAAGCAAAGATAAGTAAACACATATTAACTGTGGGTACATGTATAAGGTCAATTTGCAACCAGATAACATTAACGTTTTTTTTACATCGTGTCGCAGTTCAATGACCTCTGTTAAGGAACGCAGTGGTCAATTAAGAACCACTAAACACCGTGCCCATCACAAAATTGGCCCATTAAGGAAACGACCTCTATCTTCTATTATCGTTTCTATCATGACAAACTATGATTAAAAATCACAAAGACCTGCTGGACTATCTAACGAACTAAAGGACAATAAACATAGCCCTGCAACAAATTGATTTTCTAATGACTTATTTTAACTACTGTACCAACAGGTTAAACTTACCAATGGATTTTCAACTAAAAAACCCAACCTTTTCCGACACGCGGAAGACCTCCAAACGTTTCCACCAGTCATCCATTCTATCAGTTTTCAGGATACCCAGTTGATGCCCAGTTGACTAGTGTGCTGTTATCAGTTAAAATGCCGTATTGACACAGGTGTCATGTACCAGAATGTCCCCGTGACACAGAGTCCGCTTCCTTTTACTTTGTACAGATGAGCCTCACCCCAGATTTTTACCCACTTAGGTCAGACTAACCCTAACCATTATAACTATTTGGTTGGCAGACTTTCTGTCACACGGACCCTCAGTTTCGTGAAAATGTCATGACCTGCATATGGATATAATATGTGTCAAACATCCCTTGTAGTCATGCAGGGGAAATACGAATAGGTAGGCATAAATGGGACAAATGTATACGGGTCGAGACTCAGCTTGTTTTTTATGTGAGTTTCTTTTCGGATCAAATATGGCGCCGCTCACTTGAAAGCGTTCCTAGATTTTATTACTCCGCCCCTGCTGGGATGGCGCGCGCGGGAGGCGGGAATCCATTGTCATTTTTCTTTTAAGTCATAAAGACCTTAGTCTCATTTAGTTTTAAAGAAAACATAGCTTCTTTGTGTTTGTGAACATTTCGCAGCATAAACGAAATTCTACGGTTTTGCAATAAGCAACCGACTTGAAATAAAAATGATTATCCGAATCATTGATCAGTGTACTACAGTGTGACGTAATTAGGAACTTTTGGTAATCATTTAAATTATAAGCGTCATCTTCTCTGTGATGGGGGAATGCTTAGAACCTGTTCGTCTAGTCCAAAATGTAAACATTATTTTTTTTTTTCATTTTTTCATTTCTGAAGCCCATCGAGATCTGCGCAGCATGCGCCTACAAGTAGCCAAATGGGCCACATTCAGTTACCCTACAAATATTTAAGTGCATATAACTGTAACTCTTTGTATGTGTATCTTTCTATCTCGCTGTCTCTCTATGTATTTTCTTTCTCCATGTGTCTCTCTCTGTCACCTGTTTTATACTTTATCTAAATTTCCATTTAAAATTAACTTCCATAC
The DNA here is from genome assembly GCF_001039355.2 of Lingula anatina. Next base: position 2,010 of record NW_019773769.1, read on the forward strand.
GTGACATGCTAGCTGCCACGCTTATATATATATAACTAACTTGTACATAAATTTGATAGCGTCCATCAATTACAGAGTGCACAGAATTATCTTTTCTAGCTTACAGATTGAAGATTTAAAATAACATACTATTTTCCATCAGTTACAGATTGCATTTTAAAGTGAATTTTAATTTAAATTGTGTCTGGTTATATCTTAAAAGCTTACATCAATTATCATAACTATTAAGGGTTCATTACAATGTGTATAAATTCAAGAGTGTATTGCGCTCCTACTGCGGTGCATCAGTATCGATTACATGATTTACATAGATTTTTCTTAAATACAAATTACGTAGACAATATTGGTTTTGATTATTAGTTACAATGGTTTGAGATTGACTACGTACCGCTGGTACGGCGCCCGCCACTTTCATATGATGCAAACTAAGCTTGCTCGAAATCTTTAAGCTCTATACTTCTTTACTTCTATGTGAACGTTTATGTAGGATTTGCACAATTAAAAGAACATTTCTTTTGTGTCAATGTGAGCATTATCACAAGGAGCACTGACATATGCTCAGGTATGATGCTTGTCACGTACTACGATTCTTATCCAAAGATAGTTGCGAACATATATTTTTGAGATCAAATTCTATGGTCAAATTCAATTATCAATTCAAGCATCTCTATTTGCAACAATTACGATAGTTTTAAAGTTATACACAATAAGCGAGGGCAGATGTAACGCATGCAAATCACTCCGTGGACATTAGCCATCACTAATGTATGTCATCAGAATGTTTCATTTGTAACTTTACTTGACGTGGTACGATGAATAAGGAAATGACAAACTCAGTAAATATCTGCTGAAAACACATGCAAAAGTCTATTGCCTTTTAGGTTCAGAATTCAGGCCCGGTGGGGGGGGGGGGGGATTCGGGGGGTTCGAAAGAACCACCCTTTTTGCTGGGAAAAGGTCCACTCTGGGTAAAATTTGATCTATGTACTTGAGGATTTTACGTTAAAAGGTCCACTTTTTCAGAAAACGACCCCCCCCTCTGAGATTGCTGGCTACGGGCCTGGAATTTTTTGCTTACGGGGCATAATGAACTGTTAATGACTTAATTTTCGGTGGATGTTTTCTATCTCAAAACAAATAAATTTGACTTTTAATGGTCTTCTTTAAAAATCTCTTGATCTGATTTTGATTTGACGATGAGGTTGGTCCCGGGGTGTAGAAGAGACGAACTTTCTTTCATTTTCAGGCCTTCTAAATCCATGTCGTCTGCCTGCCATTTCATTTGTCCTGTCTCTCTGTCGCCAAGAATACATCTGGCTGTCTGGTCGCGAGTCGATTTCAGGAAGGAGACCAAATCTGAAAACAAGTAGGTTCTAAATATCTATGTTACTGTATTCAACCAAGATCCTCTGTCGTCAATATCAAAAGCCTTCATGAAAAAGTGTAAAAAGAATGGGGAAGAAAATACTAAAGACATTGCACCAGCCCAGCCGTTTTTTTTCTCTAGTTCAAAGAATACATGAATGATAATATCTGTCATCTTGTATGAAGTATTACTCTGTTTATTATTTGTTCAGCATGAGCGTTGTTTACGTTTCCATTCAATTTACTTACATGTCCCGCCTGCTCCTTGGGCGTCCGTATTATTACTAGACTTTCCATTTTTCTTGTACGACTGCAGTAAAACATATCTACAAATGTGATAAAGTGATACGTTACAATAACTGTTATAATTATAATTAATTATGTATACATAACATAGCTGACGAAACCCTTTGCTAAATGGGGCAAAGCTTTTGAATCATATTGAGATTTCCCCTTCTTTTTTATCTAAAGTCAGTTTAAAAGTGGATTTGTTTCAATTTTCAACTGTGTACGTTGTTAAGTCGAGATCAAGTTATTGATTCGAATCTTATATTGTGAATCACTTTTAAGGAATATCAGAGAATGAAGAATGTGACCACTCCTATCTGGCCGCTGTTTTCGCTAACTACCCTCACGATTTTTTCATCAATGAAAATGATTCAGACTGACTTCCACGCGATCTTATTTGACTTTACAATAAATGAAACGGTTGGTTTTAAATATTTAATATTCAAGTAAGGCCTGATACCTACTTAACAGTAACCGTAAAGTGGTATGATCGAAACTCGGTAAGTGCTTGGATGCATTTGTTGTATGCTTTCCGTACACCATCGTCGCGAGATAGTCTCACTAAAAGGAGCAATAATCAAATATTTATCGAACCATATATTTAACTCCAATTTTATTTACAATGAGGAATAACGTCGCAGAACAAACACAGAATCAATTGCAACAGCAAAAAAAAAAAAAAAAAAAAGGCGGTAGAATGGAGGTGGATTGGGCATGTAAGCAGGATGGAGAAAACAGCAATTCCAACAGAAGCATTCAGATGGGCACCGGGGGGAATAAAAAAAAAACACAGAGGAAGATCGAAAGAAACATGGACCCCATTCCCATAGATTTTAAATCGATCTATCCCTGTGGGGAGTGTCACTAGATTACTGTCAGCTTAGCCGGCTTAAGCGTCTGTCCCGCTTACTAAAAGCTGTAAGGAGGTCATTAACTATGGTGCGCGCTCGGCTGACTGCAATTTAGCGTGAACCCCCAGGGAGTTAGGTCGATCTAAATCTTAATCTCTGGATCGATCTAAGGCTTCGTTCACATGGAAAGTCTATTTTCTAAAAATCTATTTTCTATTTTATGATCACGGTCTGTGCCCTGAATATCCCGCGGCGTAATTACTGGCAGCGCGAGCCAGTTACTTATACAAAGCTGTAATTAATTATCGGCTGTGTTCGCATTCTATAAAATCTCATCCTCTGTTGCCGCATCGCTCGCCATCGGATCATGACGGTTGCACTCATATCTGTCGTGTGTATAGCTTCTTCATCTTCTTCGTCTTGTTGTTGCACAAAATCGACAAACACATTTTTCAAAGCAACCGCGACCGCCATTAACTTTCTAACTTCCTACTGCGCATGCGTCAAGGTAGCAGAATTTTCTCCGAGCACAGCCGAGAATTAATTACAGCTTTGGAAGTAACTGGCTCGCGCTGCCAGCAATTACGCCGCTGGATATTCAGGGCACAGTCCGTGATCACAAGATATACCGCGAATAGAAAATAGAATTTTAGGAAATTGCGCCCATGTGAACGAAGCCTAAATCTCTGGAAATGCACCCATGGAAACGATGCGTTGAGAAGATGAAACAACAAGGATGGACGTGGGGACAGCTTGAGGGTTTATGTCGCAGACAGACAACACTGGCAAGCTCTGGTGGATACCTTATGTGCCACATCGACCAGCTTACAAGCTAGCTGGCCAATAATGACACGTGTTAATTTAAGGTTTATTCCACCCACCGTGATTTCTGAGAGAAGGTCCGTTTTCTATGGCGTTCAGAAACTCTCTGTGACCTGCAGGCATATATTCTCTTATTTTTCTGAGATATGGAACTGCTTCTAGATTGAAAAAGTCATTAAAGGGTTACAAATTTCAAAACTGCAGATTTATACTCTCTCCCTCTTTACCTAATAATGCCAGTTGGCAAGCAAATTTATTAATATCAATTCAAACAAAAAAATGCTGACCTCATTTTATCGATAGGTTTTTTTGTATCGTTTATTGCCCTCCCTTATCTGCGTATTTCGAATAGTCATGCACATAACTTTAACCAAAATTTAAAAACTTCAAAAAAATCTTTATCTTAAGTGGACGTTATAAAGTTTGTTTTTCAAAATTTAATTCGCACGTGCTCATTAGCTGATACAGTATAGTACTAGTCCATTACCTGCCGTGTGTTTAACCCCTAGTATGGCGTCAAAGGTCTGGATGGTTGAACTCTGGGCGGCGCTCCCTCCCAAGTACTTTAAAAAATAATAATCATTTTATACTTATATCAAGATCCTGTTTCAGCAAAAAAATCTGTGATGAGTCTAAAATGTAGTTGATTAACATGTAACGAAGCCTAGTACACTGTTGACGGTAGTCAGCCAAGTGCATGTTTACTTAACAGACAGGCCCGTAGCCAGGGGGGGTTCGGAGGGTTCGAAAGAACCGCCCCTTTTGCTGGAAAAAGGTCCACTCTGGATATTTGATCTAGGTACATGAAGTTTTTATGTGAAAAGGTCCACTTTTTCAGAAAAAGTACCCCCCTTTTGAAATTGCTGGCTACGGGCCTGACAGACAATATAAAATTTTGGTTTTGCTCTCTATTGCCTGCAGTCCTTCCTCACGCGCTGTTCATTATACCAAGGCCACAATTAGATATTTTTCACCAGATATTTACATATATTTTCTACACAGTTTTCTGTTTGCATATAAATGACATAAACATTCTGCTGTCCCTGGAACAGAGCACTTCAAAAGGAGGGAGACATTTTTCCACGACATAATTTTCTCTACTGTACTTTTCGTCTCACTAAAAGAGAATGAATTGAGAAAAAATAAAGAATGGAACATATTGCGTTCAAAAAGTGACTTGCGTCAATGGAGTTAATCGGGAGACAAATCCGCCAGGAGTCGCTGGTGTTCTGGTTGGTATAAATCCATTACGCATGCGCTACTTACTTGTAACGGTGAATCGCTGACACCTTCGTATATCAGTCCTTCCGGGAGAAATTTGCTTTGTGCTCCCCAGCTGCAAAATTGTATTATACAGTGTACACGTGGGTCAACATGAACATTTTTTTTTATCAGAGAAGAAAATTAAAACATTTTACGACACAACTCCTAATACTTCGCCAGAGACGCGCGGATTCGCAAAAAAAAAAAAAAAAAAAAATAATAATAATAATAATAATAATAATAATAATAATAATAAATAATAATAATAATAATAATAATAATTAAAAAAAACAAATTCATTAATTTACGATGTATTTATCATAAAAATATTTTCGTGTTACCAAACATTCAAGACTTATATTACCCTTCGAAAAACGGTCGGAGTTTATTATAAAAAGGCCAAGGGTCTTGTTTTTCTGTAAAAAAAATGAAAATACTAGCAATTAAGGCGTATGATAACTATATATTCATTATAATTCTTGTAGAATCCTGGGATTTTAATGTGTCAGTTACTATTATGTATATTATGCCTGCGTTTTACTGCCGCTCACTATAATCACTTGATATAAAGTGGCCACGAAGGGCAAAGTCACAATTATTTGTACTGAAATAGAAATAAACCTATAAACACTTAAGTCCCTACAATTTTTTAATCCACATACACAAAGCAAAAACAAACACAAACTAATTTGCTACTGCTGAAATTTTGATATCCAAAATAAGTCACCACAACTGTATTTCTAGGTCTCTGATTCATCAGTTGCAAAGCTCCATTTAAACAATTTTCTTTTAACCTCTAAATGTGTACTGTTTCATGTTCTTGTATAGACCTATATCAGAAGAATCATCTTGATGTGAATTAAAGTTCACTATTTTTGATACAATATTATAAAACAATTAAAAATACTTTTAATTCTTTGAAAGGGTAACGTTTTTTAAGTTTTGAATATTTGAATCGTCAAAAAGTAACGATAAATTACTTACCACTACATGCATTTGTTCAACAGAGAGTGTGTCTGTGTGTGTGTGTGAGAGAGAGAGAGAGAGAGAGAGAGAGAGAGAGGACACACATCTATACCGTGCATTCTGGACAGTGTTTGTTGCATCCTCTTAATGGTGTCAGCAATCCCTTGCAAACCTTCTATCAAACCGTTGTCATCACCTGTTGTCAGTGCCTGATATGTTTTAATTATATCCTGAAATTTAAGAAAAACAATTACAGACATCTGTTGTCAGTTGTTAGTGGCATATCGTCCTAAGTTACGTCGTCTGTATTCTCGTCTTTAGACAAGTCCTTGTTTACAAATACAGGTATGGACATTTCTATCTATCCTTCCCATTCAACGCAACTGGTGAACTCTAATCTCGGTAGCGGTCTCCGTCTGCGAGACAAGTTTTGTATCTTTGCGCGTGTTATTCAAGTTATTCAATTAAGAGAGTCATGTTTGAAAAAATTCTAATAATTTACGGATGGTCCATTTTGTCAAGTTAAATCTATGTATATAACAGTGGGGATCCTTATGTTTACTCCTGAAGTGACTAAGCTAGAAAACGGGGCCACTACCCCAAACGTAAATACCTTGATTCCCTTGCCAAAGTCAATTTCGATTTGAATTGAAACTATGAAAAACCAGTCGGTGTGGGGAGTGCCGGGCGCGCCGCAAATAAGTTCAATATCGCTGGAATGAGATATTAAAGAATAAAAAAAAAATTGAGGTTAGCAACGCTAAAAATATATTTATGTACATTCATAAAGGTAGAATCATATCATCGCAAAACGCTGTTAACGCCCACAGATTTATTACGAATCAGAGAGCAATGTGTCCGATACCACTAGTATCCAAAAACCACTAAACTCGAAGTCACGAAGACAGGCAAACATTAAGTGCGTGTGTCTTTAGCTCAAAGACGACGGCTTTGGTTAGGTCTAAGAACTGTACAAAATTAGGTCTAACCAGCGCCACATCAAGTTGTTAATTTGGGCGTTCGTGTTCACAAACCTGAGGCTCGTGATGGCAAACAGCAATTTTTGTTTACGGAGCCTACGCTTAAAATATGTGTTTATCAAATGAAGTTCACTTTGGCACTAACGCATACCCACAAAAGACGTAATCAATAAAAATAGATGATGTTGAAGATTATTGTGAAGTAGAGACAAACCAGCTGTCTTCCGATTCCTTTTTCCAGTTAGCAAGCATACATGCCAAGTAGCAGTAGACGGGGTTAAGTCCTAGATACTGGGACACGTGATACCATGGTACAGCGACAGCCCTCGGAAGAACCTGCAATATATATATAAACAAAAACAAATATTTATATACGCACAAGTCTTAGGTTGCATTCAGAAGAGATGATTCTCGGATATACAAGTCAAGTCTGTAATATAATATAATATAATATAATATAATATAATATAATATAATATCTTTATTCATACGATGGTTCAAGATAATCCAATGTTTAATATAATCATACCTCAGGTACCACGCCCTTATCTCTGTCCTGCCAAACATAACAGTGTGCAATTGTAGACAGCAGGCTGTGGGCTAAACAGTATTCTTCATAACTCCTCAGGTGAGTGTAGTCCAGACATGGTAACTGAAATAAAATGGCGAGTTTGAAGTTAGAAAACCTAAGCTTAGAGTCATGGCTGGAAAAATGGGAATAACAGGTGTGAGTTTATACAGTTACACTTCCAAACGAGATTAGTACAGAAACCAAACTGAAAACTGGTTCATGGATGATATAGTGTTACCTCTACAAAAGCATTTCAATGAAAGGTTTTACGACAACAAATCTCTCTCTCTCTCTCTTTCGGTACCTTTTCAACTTGGTCTTTCAGTTCTCCTGCATCCATCAACTTGGCAGCTTTCTTCCCGAGCTGCTCCCAAGGAAGTAAATATTCTGGCAGGAGGTCCTGAAACAGAAGGGTAGAAGGCGCTATTTATTTATTAACCCCATAGCGCCGGGAACCGCACATATGCGGTTTCTGTGTTTACATGCTTGTACTGTCCCCTGTCGTTTGTAACAATTCATGCTTCTATCACAAGAATAACTTAATGTTAGTTTTTTGTTAACTACCGGCTTTTGAAAGACGTGTAGCGAGAATTAGATAATGAAAAAGCGATTTATTTCAACCATTGTCGAGACGCTAAGAAGTCAAAATGGCGATGAGAAGTCAGCAGAAATTATGGGTTGAGAAATGTTCTAGATTTGTTAGAAAATTCAGACTCCGGGGAAGCGTCCTTGATAGATTTTGATACTCCGATAACTTCAAAGATTATGTACCTTTGGCTAGTATGAGTTGTCAGAGAGCAGATTTGGACGTGGGGCTTGATTTATAAAAAACGCTGATGATACTAACGGCAGTAACCAAGCAGACGACAATAGTAATTGGAAGGGCTATATTGCTGATAAAATGACTGTAACCGTTCCGTGGCAAGTCAGGCTAAATGTTGCCTTGTGTGCTGTATCAACATGTCTTTTCCGGCTTGTGCATAAATACAAATGTCATATGTTACGTTGTACTGCATCAACATGTCTTTTCCTGCTTATGTATAAGTACAAATGACATATGTTTACTTGTGTGCTGCATCAACATATGTCTTTTCCTGCTTGTGTATAAATACAGATGTAATATGTTTACTAGTGCGCTGTATCAACATACTTTTCCTGCTTGTGTATTAGTACAAATGCCACGTTTGCTTGTATTTTTATGATGCAATTTTTATTCACGAAAGTGTAATATTTGCTCATGACAATGTTTGTATTCTTGTATATGATTTGAGTGCAAAACAAAATTTTATGAGTATCCTGGTTCAGTTGATTAAAAAAAAAACTATAGAAAAACTTTTGAAAAAGGCACTTAATTTACAATCTATTTGTAATTATAAACGTAATTGGGTGGAAGTCTTCCAGTCAGCTAGCCCGCCTGTATATTGTTCAACTAGCTGACGTGATGAAGGTTTTTAGGTACAGCACGCATCCCAGGAAATTTATTATAACTCAAAAACTAAATAAGATATCTTTCTGAAATTTTCTGACATTGTTTAAAACATATTTCGAGTGTTTATGAGAAAATTTCAACAAATTATTTGGTAAAGTGAAAAAGAATGTGCATGCTGAAATTAAAGTTTTGTTTTTTTACTTCTCTTCGAGAAAAGCAAGTCTCATATTTAAACTCCTGCTATTTCTACCTAAAATAACAAATATGAATAAAACTGATATGACTTTAAAGCTTACATTGTTGGCTTTCTAAAAATGTACAGTTCTTAGGTGTTTTCTAGACAAGTGAATACCTTATCATTGATTAAATGAGGCCACCTGTAAAATTGAGTGCATCCGGGTAGAGGGCTCAGGACCAAGGGCACTTTCTAGGTCAGATGCTGTCAGGCGCTATGGGGTTAATACTCCACTTGCCAAAGCCTTGATCGCCATTTTAACACTTCTCTTTTTGGAATTTCCACTGGCATCCCCTTTAATTTATACTCTCACAATGCTTGACACAGACGCGTTACAGAGACCATGGTTTGATTTTCGTTTATTTAGGCATAACTTAATTGTGTTGTCCACGTGCATTAGTTTTTATATCAAACTACCGGCACATGTGCATCTAGATGAAACGACAAGTGGCCTAGTTTACTAGGCCGGTGTGAAATGAATGGTAGTCCTAGTAACGCAAGTCACACCGGACACTAAGTTCTGTAAATTCAAGCCCTAGGTCTAGCGTTTCTAGGAATGGATGCCCTAGGACAAGCGTTACTAGGATTTTACGTCCGTGGGACAACAGTTCCTGAGGAATGCAAGTCCCATGGCAAGGAATGCAAGTGCAAGTCCGGATAGGTCCTCCCAGCGGGCAAATCATGTTGTTTCAACGTTGACAAGACGTTGGATTAACAATGGATTTGAAAATTGGATCATCGTCAAATTACGACGTTGTATCAACGTCAGATAACAACGTTTTATCAACCCAAGTTGTTAGACAACATTCTTGCATGAAAAGACATAAAAACGACCTAAAATGTTTTTTATTATTATTCATTTATAAACACAGGTACACAATTATAACGTTCACTGTAAAACAGCGTTTAGCTCCTAAACACATTTCTAATAAACACACAACTAATATATATGTCACAGGCTTAGTACCAATCTGCATTTAGTGTGAATTAACCCTTAAGAAAATGCAGATATTTTTCAAAGAGGTCAACAAAACATTTATGGGCAGAATTTTCCTATAATCTGTACAAAACCTAGATAATTAAAATTTAACATTTCTTTAGTAAATGTTTAAATGTAAACTAAATCAATCTACATGCCTTTTCTTTAAAAGTATCATCCTCGGATGTATTTTGCAAATCACAGGTAATGAAATACAACTATATCTCATTTGCCACACCTGTAAGTATTATAATATGTGCTTTAATCTAAGGCATTCCCTACACATGCCATACAAACAAACTGGCAGCTTGGCCAGTTGACTTGTTCAATTAACTGGTCCATCATGCGGTTGACAATGCAAAGACACCATTAAGACTGGAACCGGTTTCGAACTGGAACAGGTTCTGTCATGGCTATATATACACGCTCAAAATATTCGCCACACGTAATGAAATTGATAGACCTTGTCAAAAATGTCAACTTTTCCTTATTGCACAGTTGTATCATTGTAGACACAAAACGTTAAGTCATAAAGTCATGCAAAAGGAACACGGTTAGGTTAGACACTTCCTGTGGACTATACTCATACGTAGTTATCTAAACATTTAACCTGTTTTAACCACTTCCCTCTTATCGATTTTTCTATTAATATAGGCTCATGCTGAATTTGTTGATACACTGATCATAGGGAACTAAAACATTCAAGGTGTTAACCAGAAACAAGTCGTCGTACAACGTGAGGTTTTTGTCATCCTTACAAATGAGTAGTATTGTAAACATTGTGTGTGGTCTTGGTCTTTTTGCAGAGATGAAATGTCTAAATTGATACAGCAAAGCTGACACTTTAATCATTATTTTCACAAGTCAACAAACCATACTCCATAAGTCTACAAACCATACCCCGGGGTGTGGGGGGGGGGGGGGTAATACCCGCTGTTCACTTTTGGAAAATAATAAAATGACGATCTTGGCATTCAATGGGTGTGCTGGCCAAGGCCATCATATTTAGTTTTTTTTTTATCTTGTACGCTCTAAAGAGCGTGGAAGGGGTCTGTAAAAAGTTTACTCTTTGTAGACTTGTGAAAATGATAAAAATGGATTACCCCTAAACAAATAACGTACTGAAAATATCACAGATAATTTTTGCGCGTGTCGTACATGTACCCAGTATAAAACACAATAATTAAGGAGTAGGCCTAGTCTTATGGCAATTTAAAAAAATCGATCCTTTGGGACATATCTTTAAAATCAAAAGGCCTGATATAACAAGGACAACAATAGCCTTACTAGCAATGATTTTTAATAACATATAGCCAACATGTTACTTACCAATGAGTTTTCTACCAAAAACCCAACCTTCTCCGACACACGAAAGTCCTCCAAACGTGTCCACCACTCATCCACTCTGTCAATTTTCAAGACAAATGCCATACTCTATTCGTTCTTCAAAAGCGTACTTGTTTTTATAGAAAAACAAACGTCTCCTAGTCATTATATGCTTGTATGGTATATATGAATGATATACGCCCAACTTAATGTCCACTCGTGTGATGAAACATATCCGGATGGTCACATTGATGACGTCATTTGCACGGCATGAGGATCACTGAACAATGACGTATTCAAGACTATCCGACAAGCAGTAACGCATTTATGAACAAACTGTTGGGCGACAAAAGTCTCAAAGATTATTACGGGTTAGCCTTGAACTAAAATAGATCCGATTTTTGGTCAAAAGTTAAAGATTATTTTTTTCTTTTTCAAACGGCCACAGTAATTCACCCATGGCCAAACTAAAACATTCAAGGTGTTAACCAGATACAAGTCGTCGTGCAACGTGAGGTTTTACTCATCCTTAAAATGAGTAGTATTGTAAACATTGTGTGTGGTCTTGGGGCGTATTCCCATAGATTTTAGATCGATCTATCCCCGTGGGGAGTCTCACTAGATTACTGTCAGATAATCTGGCTTAAATGTCCGTCCCGCCTACTACAAGCTGTAAGGGGGTAATTAACTTTCGTGCCCGCTCGGCTGACAGCTATTTGGCGTGAACCCCCAGGGAGTTAGGCCGATCTAGTTTAGATCGATCTAATCTCTGGGAATGGGGTGTTGGTCTTTTTGCAGAAATGAATGTCTAAATTGTTACAGTAAAGCTGACAAAGGCGCATATACTAGCAGTTAAGGGTCATCTACTTTGATCATTATTTTCACAAGTCAACAAACCATACTCCATAAGTCTACAAACCATACCCCGGGGTGGGGAGGGGGGTAATACCCGCTGTTCACTTTTGGAAAATAATAAAATGAAAATCTTGGCATCCAATGGGTGTGCTGGCCAAGGCCTCCATATTCAGTTTTTCACCTAAAGAGCGTGGAAGGGGTCTGTAAAAAGTTTACTCTTTGTAGACTTGTGAAAATGATAAAAATGGATTATCCCTAAACAAATAACGTACTGAAAATATCACAGATAATTTTTGCGCGTGTCGTACATGTACCCAGTATGAAACATAATAATTAAGGAGTAGGCCTAGTCTTATGGCAATTTAAAAAATCGATCCTTGGGGACATATCTTTAAAATCAAAAGGCCTGATATAACAAGGACAACAATAGCCTTACTAGCAATGGATTTAATAACATATAGCCAACATGTTACTTTCCAATGGGTTTTCTACCAAAAACCCAACCTTCTCCGACACACGAAAGTCCTCCAAACGTGTCCACCACTCATCCATTCTGTCAATTTTCAAGACAAATGCCATACTCTATTCGTTCTTCAAAAACGTGCTTGTTTTTATAAAAAAAAAAAAAAAAAAAAAAAAAAAAAAAAAAAAAAAAAAAAAAAAAACGTCTCCTAGTCATTATATGCTTGTATGGTATATATGAATGATATACTAGTACGCCCAAATTTATGTCCACTCGTGTGATGAAACATATCCGGATGGTCACATTGATGACGTCATTTGCGCGGCAAGAGGATCACTGAACAATGACGTATTCAAGACTATCCGACAAGCAGTAACGCGTTCACGAACAAACTGTTAGGCGACAAAAGTCTCAAAGATTATTACGGGTTAGCCTTGAACTAAAATAGATCCAATTTTTGGTCAAAAGTTAAAGATTATTTTTTTTTCTTTTTCAAACGGCCACAGTAATTCACCCATGGCCAAACTGACCCCTTTGTTCTTTTTTTTTCAGCATGTGCAGCTGAATTACACATGACATGACAACTGTGAATTCCGACTAAAATGAGGAATAGCAGCTTTCTGACATAAAATTACATATACTGTACACCGTCATACTCTTAGGCTTCATTCACATGCAATGTCTATTTTCTAAATTCTATTTTCTATTCGCGGTATGTCTTATGATCACGGTCTGTGCCCTGAATATACCGCGGCGTAATTACTGGCAGCGCGAGCCAGTTACTTATACAAAGCTGTAATTAACTCTCGGCTGTGCTCGGAGGAGATTCTGATACCTTTACGCATGCGCAGTAAGAATTTAGCAAGTTAATGGCGACCGCGATTGCTTTGAAAAATGTGTTTGTCGATTTTGTGCATATTTCGCGTCTGTATGTTTGAGTCGTCACACCCAAGAAGTTATAAAGAGAAGGAGTAGAAACAAGGGGTTTCCTTTCANTGAAGCCTTAGTTTACTCAGTACTGCTTGCTTTTTCTGTTCGTAAAATGAATGATTGCATCATGGGTAATTTGAAGAAATAAAAGAATCTGATGTATCTAGTGAGCGCATTTTATTTATTATAGTGCCTTGTGTTATATTGCTTAGGTGAACACCCAGGATTTCAGACTTAAAATTTATTTATTTACTTATGTATTTATTTATTTACCGCCTCAAAGATGAAAGAAGTAAAATAATACATATAAGATCACCCGTGTACGTTATAAAAGTATAAAATCATTCTCGTCTTTCATCATGTAGTAATACATGCATTGTGGCAATAAATTTTATCACTTCTCTAAAATTTTCCATAATATATTCCAAAGATGTAGTTTCAACATAAAGTCCCTCTGTAGTTGTATGGCAAAATACTACTCTCCAGTACGCCAGTACTTGGTGTGTTTACCGCGCCATGTCATTAAGGCAGTATATTATTGTCAGTGGGCAAGGACGGTCGCATGGAGAGATGGTTAATACAGATTACGAGCGACCACCAAAGATGGGTCTTGCTGTCCACTTAGGACAACCTGACAAAACATCTGCTAAATTGTCATGAAGATGACGATAACTGCTGCCCACAAATGGAGGGCAATCCCATATTTTATTAGCAGATGACAACGACGAAGGTGTTGGTGGTGGTTTGAGGTACAATTAGGTGCCAATAGCGAAAAAAAGTGAAGATAAATAAGTAAACACATATTTACTGTGGGTATATTGTCAGTTTGCAACCAGATTAAATTAAGTTTTTTTTTTCACATCGTATCGCAGTTCAATGACTTTTGTTAAGGAACGCAGCGGTCATTTAAAAACCACTAAACACCGTGCCAATCACAAAATTGGCCCATTAAGGAAACGACCTCTATCTTCCATTATCGTTTTTATCATGACAAACTATGATTAAAAAGACCTGCTGGGCTATTTAACGAACTAGGACAATAACATAGCCCTTCTAATGACATATCTTAACTACCAACGGGTTAAACTTACCAATGGATTTTCAACTAAAAAAAAACAACCTTTTCCGACACGCGGAAGACCCCCAAACGTTTCCACCAGTCATCCATTCTGTCAGTTTTCAGGATGCCCAGTTGATGCCCAGTTGACTAGTGTGCTGTTTCAGTTAAAATGCCGTATTGACACCGGTGTCATGCACCAGAAAGTCCGCCGTGACACAGTCCCCTTCCCATTACTTTGTATAGGTAAGCCTCACCCTAGATTTTGACCCACTTAGGTCAGACTAACCCTAACCATTATAACTATTTGGTTGACAGACTTTCTGTCACACGGACCCTCAGTTTCGTGAAAATGTCATGACCTGCATATGGATATAATATGTGTCAAACATCCCTTGTAGTCATGCAGGGGAAATATGAATAGGCAGGCATAAATGGGGCAAATGTATACAGGGCGAGACTCAGCTTGTTTTTATGTGAGTTTCTGGAAGCTTTCAAAACCAGTTCTAACTAGTCTGCGGATCAAATATGGCGCCACTCATTTGAAAGCGTGTCGAGATTTTATAACTCCGCCCATGCTGGGACGGCGCGCACAGGAGGTGACAATCCATTGTCATTTTTCTTTTATAATTCATATAGACCTTAGTCTCATTTAGTTTTAAAGAAAAAATATAGTTTCATTGTGTTTGTAAACATTTCGCAGCATAAACGAGATTATACGGTTTTGCAATAAGCAACCGACTTGAAATAAAAATGATAATCCGAATAATTGATCAGTGTACTACAGTGTGACGTAATTTGGAACTTTAGGTAATCATTTAAATTATAAGCGTCATTTATTGTGATGGTGGCATGCTTAGAACATGTTCTTCTTATCCAAGATATTAACATTTCTTTTTCATTTCTGAAGCCCACCGAGATCTGCACAACATGCACCGAAAAGAAGCCAAATGGGCCACATTCAGTAACCCTACGAAGTCAATTGTGTCAATTACCACTGGTCTAAAGTTCCATTTAAAAGTTAAATTACTTGAGTTTGAACACCGTGGAATATGTCTATCCGTGGGCATTATCAAATACTAACGTATGTCAGCAGAATGCTTCGTTTGGAAATTTACTTGACGTGGAACGATGGACCAGGAAGTGATGTAGGGCCTACTCATTTGAAAAAATCAGCTCAAAAGGTATGCACAAATCAAGCGTTTTTTAAAACAGAATTTTTTGCCTATGGGGTACCATGAACTGTTTATGTGCTATGGATGTTTTCTATCTCAGAGAACATAAATTTTACTTTAAGTGTCCTTCTTTAAAAATGTCTTGATTCGATTCTGAGTTGACGATATGATTGGTCCCGGGGTGTAGAAGAGACGGACTTATTTCCATTTTCAAGCCTACTAAAGCCGTGTCGTCTGCCTGCCACGTCACGTGATCTGTCTCGCTGTCGCCAAGGATACACCTGGCTGTCTGGCCTCGAGTCGATTTCAGGAAGGAGACCAAATCTGAAAATAAGGTCAATTATAAATTACTTTATGTTACTGTATTCAACCAAGGTCGCCAATACTAAAGGCTATAAAAAATGAAATAACAGAACTGGGAAGAAATTTGTGGACCCTGCACCATCCCAGTCGTATTCTCCTTTAGTTTAAAGAATATGTGAATAATAATTTTAAACAAAGTATTACTAATGACAATTTTCAATATAGTACCGTATTACCCTGTTTCATATTTGCTCAACGGGAATTGTTGCTTACGTTTCCTTTCAATTTACTTACATGTCCCGCCTACCCCTTGGGCCTCCGTGATATTACTTGACTCTCCATCTTTCTGGTATGACTGCAGTAAAATATATCTGCAAATAAGATATGTCACAAAAAACTTTTACAATTACAATTACTTATGTGTACATAGCATAGCTGACGAAACGAGTTGTTACATGTAGTAGAGATTTTGTTTCATACTGAAAATTACCCATTTTGGCTAATTAATAAGGTCTCTGCATAACCTATAGTCAACCAAATAGTGCATTTCAACTTGAAGTTGCGGATATTCTTTGAATCCAGATATAACTTAATGATAAGAATGTTTTATTGTGACTCACTAATAATGTGTATCAGAGAATTAAAGAATATCACCATTCCAATGTTTCGCGTGACCTTTATCGATTTGACAAAAATGTAACAGCTGGTTTAAAGCACGGATACTAAAGCTTTAGTGCCCGTATTTTTTGTATTGATAACCATATAAGGCTTCATACTTACTTAACAGCAATCGTAATGTGGTATGATCGAAACTCGGTAAGTGCTTGTATGCATTTGTTGTATGCTTTCCGAACACTATCGTCACGATTTAATCTCGCTAAAAGGAGAAATATTCAAATATTTATCTAAATATAAGTGTAACAGCCAGAGAGTCTCTCTCCCACGCAATGACTACTAAAAGTAACTCATGGAAATCGATGAATGACACCAGTTTAACATAATCCAGAAATAAAAACTTTTATGCGTGGCGTCATAACGCCACTAGACGGAGACGCCGTGCCTGCAGAGGATTTCTTTGCACATCAATGAGACAACAGAGCAATAAGACGACTCATTCAAAACCGTCAGGGAGGTTTTCAGATGTATGACCCATTTCACATGTGGGTTCATCTTTCATCCTAGAATTTTGTCACTTACAGATGTGCTGTTTACGGTGTACATTGACGCCTGCTGAAAATGAAGGTGGTAGACCTGGTGGTACACAATGAGAGTGCTCTTCAGCTTTTAAGCGGCATTATTTGTACACACTCGTTTCCGACCAACTGCGTGCTAAGTGGCCAATATTGTCACATGCTTATTAAATATATTATTTCACCCACCGTGATGTCTGAGAGAAGGTCCGTTTTCTATGGCGTTCAGAAACTCTCTGTGGCTGGCAGGCATATATTCCCGAATTTTTCTGAGATATTGCTCTGCTTCTAAATGAAAAAAAAAAACAATAAGAAAAAGAACAGGCCTACTTGGCTCTTGTTATTTTTTTTAATTATTATTTTTTTTTTTTATTTTTTGCCTATCGATTACGGCCTACTCTTCTCTGCGTATTTTGTACATGCCATTCCAAAACAAATACCATGTGTTGACGACATAGAACATTTTCCAAAATTTTAATCGTTCTTACTCATTTACTTATATAGTTTAACTTACCTGCTGTATGTTTGACCTCAAATATGGCGTCAAAGGTCTGGATGGTTGAACTCTGGGCTGCACTTGCTCCCAAGTACTTCAAAAGCAAAATAATAATCATTTAAGCTCTTTGGTTCTTATCATAGCAAGCAAATCGAATATCAAGGAACTGATTTCGATCAATGAACCTACCCGGTAAACAAAACCACTGGGGATCGCTAGTGTACATTGTACGTTGTACTGGATATAAATTACGCTTGACATAACTTCAGATCTCATTTTGTCCAAAGAAGGGACTTCTTACTTGTAACGGTGAATCGCTGACACCTTCGTATATCAGTCCTTCCGGGAGAAATTTGCTTTGTGCTCCCCAACTACAAGAGAAATGTTTGATTGTCATACTAAATATCTCCAATGAGACCCACAGGTTAAATCAGTTATGACTGTATTACTTATCCACTTAGATATTGCAGAAATTAACATCGCTATGTTATGAGATAATACTGGTACGTTTGAAAAGGAAACACTGGGGTGAATTTAATGACGTAACAAGAACGTTATTATTTTGCAAATTTCGGTGCCATTTTGTAAATGCCGTTCTCTTATTAAGTTTCATGGTGTGCGGCATTTTCTTTAAAATACCATTGGCTCTAGTCGCACATACATTACAAAACTTCCATGACGTACCCTTCGAAAAACGGTCGAAGTTTATGATAAAATGTCCAAGGGTCCTGTTTTTCTGTAAAAAAATTAAGATAATTGATTGAGAATCGCGGAAACTGCTAATATATGTACAAACAGTTTTAAAGAGACATTTTTGCGTAAATACACATGTTAATATAGATATTGCATTTTGAGAGAGAGAGAGAGAGAGAGAGAGAGAGATGGGACAAAAAGACAAACAGACAAACCGTGCATTCTGGACAGTGTTTGTTGCATCCTCTGAATGGTGTCAGCCATCCCTTGCAAACCTTCTATCAAACCATCGTCATCACCTGTCGTCAACGCCTGATATGTTTTAATTATATCCTAAAATATAAAATAACACTCAAACCTGGTGCAAAACTATGTCTTTACCTACATATAAGTACCGACTTCTGTATATACGCCTTTTTCAAGTATGGATACTTTTATTTATAAGTATCTGTCCTGCCCATTTGACGTACCCTTCAACAGTAAAACCGTAACCGTACGCGTGCCTTTTGAGTCGAGTTTGTGCTTATGCGTGGTGCACGTGTTTTTGTATTGAGTGCTTAAGAGTGGGTGACGAAAGAGAAACCAAATTATTTGAGCAAGATAGGACAGTTGGAAACAGAATCCAACCTATACAAACGAGTGTTTAGGATATTTATTTGTCAGCTGTTGGATCAACTTATTCCTGAGCGACTGCACTTGACAGTAAAGGCAGTAATTTAAACGTACCTTGACTCCCTTGCCAAAGTCTATTTCGATTAGAACAGAAACTATGAAAAACCAGTCAGTTTGAGGACTGCCGGGTGCGCAGCAAATACGTTCAATGTCGCTGAAATAAAATTTTGTAAAAATTATCACATTATACATTCAACAAAAGTATAATCAAACATTCATAAAACGCCGGTTGACGCTAAAAAATTAGTCTAAGTCGTAGAGTAACGTCACTTGTATCAAATACACGTCTCAGCTTGCAGTCACGCATCTCAAATAGTGACAAATACAATGTCAGGAGAAACGACCATATTTTGAATAAAGACGGTGGACTTGTATAGGTCTGAACCTAGTACATCTGTTCTTACTAGCGCCTGATTTGCTTGTTGTCAATTAAAACTCCGGATTCAAGTGTTTACCTACAAAAGGCAAAATCAAAATATGAAGAGAGTGAGCGCCGTGAAGAGACGAAGTGAAGAAATACATACAGCACCTGCTGTCTTAGAATTCACATTAAGCAAGAGACAAACCTGCTGTCTTCCGATTCCTTCCTCCAGTTAGCCAGTATACCTGCCATGTAGCAGTAGACAGGGTTAAGTCCTAGGTACTGGGACACGTGGTACCATGGTACAGCGACAGCCCTCGGAAGAACCTGCATATATAATATAATATAATATAATATAATATAATATAATATAATATAATATAATATAACATCTTCACTCATACAATTAAACAATTATTAAAATCTTGTGATAAACCACACTTCTTGCCATCACTCGTTCTTCTGGTTTCTTCATTCTAGGTGTATTTTTTAAACGCTTCCTTAAAGGGATAATAACTGTTCGTATCGGCCAAAAAATGAATTTTTCTGGAGTAAAGAACAATTTCCCCATACTTACCAATGGTTAATGAATCCATTTTTACACTCAAAGTTAGTCCCTGTTTTTTTTTCTAAAAAGTTTGGTCTTGTGTTTGCATGGTCTTAAGAGATTTTAACAGAGTACAGCCATCAATGGAGGTCACGTGGTCTAAAGACAAGCTCAGATACCAGAAAAATAGCTATAGCTGCCGTTTTTTTTTTTTTTTTTGGTAAAACAGAATATATTATATTTCTACGAGTTATTCACATTGTTTTTATTGTGAAATATAGATCTCATACATAGAGTTATTATCCCTTTCAGCTTGATAGAGAACGTGGATGAACACTGCCATGTTTTAACTAATCATACCTTAGGTATCACGCCCTTATCTCTGTCTTGCCAAACGTAACAGTGTGCAATTGTAGACAACAGACTGTGGGCTAAACAGTACTCTTCATAACTCTGCAGACCGGTGTAGTCCAGATACTGTAACTGAAACATTAAGGCGATATGGGAAATTATGGCGAGTTAGAATTAGGCAAACTGTAGATGATAATTTATAGAGAAATAATCATGTTTTTCATTTAAACTAGAGTGGTACAGAAATTGAATGAAAGAAATTCTAACATTAATAGGGCTATGACAGTTTTATTCCACAGTCGGATTACACACATATGAAACGGTTGAAAAGGCGGTTAATTTATGTATATTATTGTTCAAATGGTATTTGGTCTTTGTTTTGCCTCTCATGGCCTCATGTTGGTGGCCTTAAACTTTTTCTTCAGCACTACCTTTTCAACTTCATTTTTCAGATTTCTTGTGTCCATCAACTTTGCAGCTTTCTTTCCAAGAATTTCCCAAGGAAGGAAATATTCCGACAGATGTTCCTAAAACAATTCAAAATTCGAAAGGACGATATATTTGGACAACATATACCACTTTGCAGTTGACCGAAGATCGAGGTGTCAAAAAAAAAAAAAAAAAAAAAAAAAAAACGCCGCAAACTTGTGTTGCACCCGGGTGCATAATCAAAGATACAATTAGAAAGATCTCATCTATTTTGTCTTACCTTCGGAGACAACAACGGTCATATTTGGATCAATGCCTTTTAAGTTAAAAGTTAAAAAGTTAAAACCCCCATTGAAGTGTCCAAACATGTTAGAAGCGACTTCTACGAGCCTGAATGCTGTTTGAGTGACCTGCGAGCTGAATGTCGTGGTGGAAAAGCAAGGAGAAAATTCAGAGATGATGCTCTTACCAGTTAATTCGACTTTTAATGCCAGAGCGCTTCCAACGAGAGTGGAAGTGCGCATAATGCGGCCGCCGAAAGGGATAGGAATTTAGAGCTCAAAAGCAGTCCGCAGCAGAAGTATGTTGTTGAATTGTTAGATGTATTTGTGAAAACTTGAATATTAACATGTTACTTGTTTTCGATTTTTTTCTCGGCGCACTACTGCATTGACCACGTGTAAGACGGAAGTACTGGTAAAAGTTGCAAAGGTGTAAAAATATGTAAGCTGATAGCAGCCCTATATTTTTTGTCTTTGTCGACTTGCCTGGCTTACCTGACAGGTGGCAGTAGGATCCACAGGTGTAAAAACCTATACCATCTGCCAAACCTTTGTATTTTAAGGTACTTTCTAATCGTGTAATTCGGAATGAAGCACGTAGCCTACATGTCGGGTGACAGGTCTGACACGTGTGAAAAACTATTACAACTGCTCTTCTACCTAACTTTTAGTGTTAACATAGAGCTGTAGTGTTTATTTGTGTTTGTTTTAAAATAATATCCAGGTTCAGGGTTTTCTTTTTTTGTGTGTGAAAATACTTGTAAGACTGGAGTATAAGTAACCTCACCCGAATCGACTGGAATGGCTTCACACGCTGCTTACGTCACTATATAGCCTACATCATCGTGGCGCCTCCACGCGGGCGTATCTTAAACTAGATTCAATTCAATCCGAGTAAAAATGATAAAATGTAATTACTTTTTAATTGATCAAAAATGCTTTTATGGGCACATAACCGACAGTTTTAACCCCTTTATTCAACACATATGCCTCTGGTTAATTCATGTCACTTCTCTCTACTCACGTTAGAGAAAAGTGCACATAATTAATCTGCGGCCCTGTTAAAGGGTTTCTGAAGACGACAGAAGTTAGAAAATCTACTGCTACAAACAACATGCCGCTGGCTTTTTTGACAAAAGTTTTATTGTCATTAAGAGAATATGCCGTTCCTCTGAAGGCACGCCTGAATTATACGGACAAAATTTACGTTGACTTTGATATACTCTTCTTTTGGTATACATGTCGCTCTGATTTCTTTGGTGATAGTTGCTGTGGGACAGTGTGGGGTTTTTCTTTAGTTCTCAGAAATACAGGTTGTATATAGTTTGTAAACAGATAATAACTGACATTCACGTTTACACTGGTGAACAATGTATTTAACACAGAAAGGAAAAGTATCAAAATCGCCATTAAACGTCATGGTAACTATAAAGAATATTAATATATCTCCCTATTCAATTATTCCAATGGGCAATTAAAGCAAAAATCTATTCACAAAGTTTTCCAAAAGTAAGAAGGAAAGATGCATATAATTAAAATCACAACAAGGACAATGAACATCTCCCTAATACCAACTGATTTTCTAATAACATATCCTAACTTCCAATGGGTTAAACTTACCACTGGGTTTTCTACTAAGAACCCAACCTTTTCGGAAACACGGAAGTCTTTCAAACGTTTCCACCAGTCATCCATTTTGTCAGTTTTCAGGACGATACCAGTGGACTAGGGTGCTGTAATAATTCAAAATGCCGTATTGGCAGCAGTCATATCAACATCATGACAGCGACCAAAACTCAAAGCTAAGCAACCAATCAGACGCCAGCCTCGCTTTCACCTATGACAAAAATTTTCAAATCCTCAGCCGACCTTCGACTCCCGAGCCGTTTACATGTTAAATGCTTACCTTCTAGCTCGTATCCCTTGAGTTTTTGGCAGACACCTCCCAAACACAGCAGCTCGGAAAAACGGTGATTCGAATATACCATCCAACTTGACACGAGACACAAGCGAGACACTTGTGATCAAGCATGATACTATAAAGCCGAGATGGCTTTGTCATTCACAATGGTGAGATGCCATTGATGATAAAATCACCGGACAAATTAAGGCGAGACATCTTTGTTAACCGACCACCCCCCTTTCCCCCTTTTTTATTTTTCCCTTGGATTTGCAGCTGATGAAGGTCACTTGTTGACCGAAAAGCTCTCTCTGCAACCAGTCCATCTGGCGTTTCTCCCGACAGGCAGTGCCACTACATTGCCGTGTTTACCTTGGTCCACGATTACAGGCGAGACACCTCAATCGTATTAATCACTTAATACCCTTTTCAGAGCTCCATATAATGTCCTCGGTACATACCCTGTAGATACTTAGAGACTTGGAATACCTTTTCAAGGTACCCAGTGACATCCTATGAACACGGTTACCTAATGATCTTTCAGAATCTTCTCAATCCACCACTATGTTCTGTCATTATCAAAAATGCACTGAATAAATCTGAAATTATATCTGAACAGAGCGCACCTCCTAATAATCCCGCGATATCTCGCTTGTTTTTAAACTAATTTATGAGACTTTGGGCTGTCACGGATGGTTCCCATTTTGCCCTTGCGCTCTATCTCTTACGTGCAGGTACATAATTTATATGCATAGTCTCTATGATATTGTTCTGCAAAGCACAAATATTTCATTGCATATAACTGTAACTCTTTCTATGAGTATCTTTCTATCTCGCTGTCTATCTACAGTACGTATCTCTTTCTCCATGTGTCTCTTTCTGACACCTCTTTTATACTTTATCTTAATTTAAAATTAACATCTATAAGTGACATGCTACCTGCCACGCTTATATATACTTACTTGTATATACATTTCATATCTTCCATCAATGCATTTTAAATTAACTTTTCTAGCTGAGAGATTGTAGATTTAAAAATAACATACTATTTTGCATCAGTTACAGATTGCATTATAAAGTGAATTCCAATTAAAATTGTGTCTATCTTTAAAGCTTACATCAGTTACCATAACTATTAATATAAGGGTTCCTTACAAACAATAGACTATATTGGTTTTGATTAGGAGTTACAATGTTTTGAGATTGATTACGTACCGCTGGTACGGTGCCCACTGCTTTCATATGATGCAAACCTAAGTTTGCTCGATATCTTTAAGCTCTATACTTCTTTAGTTCTGAGTGAACGTTAATGTGGGACTTGTACAATTAAAAGAACATTTCTTTTGTGTCAATGTGCGCATTATCACAAGGAGTACTTACATAATATGATAGGTATGATGCTTGTCACGTACACTTCTAAGATCCGAGGATCCATATATTTGTGAACATATATTTGTAATATAATAATAATTTTTATTGAAATATTGCAACCCGAAGGGTTATATAGTATATATATAGTTATTTACTTATTTATTCATTTTTTAATGAAACTTATTTAAGCTTGGTCATTTTTTTGGCCCTGTTGCACTCTATAGTCGCTCTCACCTCCTTGGGAAGGATACAAATTCTATAGTCAAATTCAACCATCAATTCAAACATATCTATTTGCAACAATTACAATATACATAGTCAGTGAGCGCAGATGTCACTACTTCCAATTACTTTTGCGACTCTAACGCATCCACTACTTCTACGTACTGAGTGTTACTGTTGATCGTTGCATTCAGTTCAGTTCGTTAGTCTTCTAGCTCTGTTCAGTACCCGTGTGCACGTCAGATTAGAGATTAGGTGGGGACGTTGGGCTCTCCACCTGGCGTGCGCAGTATTTAATTTAATTGCGCGTTCCCCGCACGGGAAGAGTATATCGGTAGGGAAATGCACGATCGCAAAAAAGTCAAATTAAGTCAACATGCTAAAGGAGAAAGTTAATTAGTCGTTCCGTCAGCCAAAGTTAGCTTAAAAACTGAAACTTTTTTTAATTTCTGGTAAACACGACTACCTTTTAGTTTCACAGTTTTTTTTCTGCTTACGGGGCATCCTGAACTGTTTATGACCTCATTTCCGGTGGATGTTTTCTATCTCAGAGCACATAGATTTTACTTTTAATGTATTTCTTTAAAGATCTCTTAATCTGATTTTGATTTGACGATGCGGTTGGTCCCTGGGTGCAGAAGAGATGAACGTTCTTCCATTTTCAGGCCTACTAAAGCCCTGTCGTCTGCCTGCCATGTCACGTGTCCTGTGTCGCTGTCGCCAAGGATACATCTGGCTGTCTGGTCTCGAGTCGATTTGAGGAAGGCGATCAAATCTGAAAACAATGTCAGTTCCAAATAGCTATGTTATTGTATTCAACCAAGATCCTCTGTTGCCAAAGGCCTTCATGAAAATGATTTAACAGAATTAGGAAGAAAATATTGGACATTGCACCATCCTAACGGTTCAAAGAATACATAAGTGATAATAGCTGCCATCTTGTATGTAATATTACTCTGTTTCCTATTCGCTCAACGTGAGTGTTGCTTACGTTTCCTTTCAATTTACTTACATGTCCCGCCTGCCCCTTGGGCCTCCGTGATATTACTTGACTCTCCATTTTTCTTGTACGACTGCAGCAAAATATATCTACAAATGTGATGAAGTGATACGTTACAATAACTATTATAATTATAATTGATTGTGTGTACATAACATAGCTGACGAAACCCTTTGCTAAATGGAGTAAAGCTTTTGAATCATACTGAAAATTCCCCTTTTTTCAAATTACGGAACTCACTGTTTGATCTAAATTCAGTTTAAAAGTGGATTTGTTTCAATTTTCAACTGTGCACATTCTTAAGTCGAAATCACGTTTCTGGTTATAATGTTATATTGTTAGACACTATATATTTACCAGACAAATAAGATTGTGACCACTCCAATCTGGACGCTGTTTTTGCTTACCACGGTCACGTTTCTCTTGATCAATGAAAATGGTTCATACGGACTTCCACGTGTCCTTATTTGACTTAACAATAAATAAAACAGATGATTTTAAGTATTTGATAATCATATAAGGCATGATACTTACTTAACAATAGTCGCAAAGTGGTATGATCGAAATTCAGTAAGTGCTTGGATGCATTTGTTGTATGCTTTCCGTACACCATCTTCGCGAGAGAGTCTCACTAAAAGGAGGAATATTCAAATATTTATCGAATCAAATATTTAACTCAAATTTCATTGGCCATAGAAAATTTCCAAAGAGGAATTACGTCGCAGAACAAACACAGAATCAATTGTGGATCAGGCATGTGACCAGGATGGAGAAAACAGCAATTCCAACAGAAGCGTTAAGATGGGCAACGGAAGGAAAAGACACAGAGGAAGACCGAAGGAGACGGTGCGTTGAGAAGAAGATGAAACAACAAGGATGGACGTGGGGACAGCTTGAGGGTTTATGCAGCAGACAGACAACACTGGCAAGCTCTGGTGGATACCTTATGTGCCACATCGACCGGTTACAAGCTAGCTGGCCAATAATGACACGAGCTAATTAAACATTTTATTTCACCTACCGTGATTTCTGAGAGAAGGTCCGTTTTCTATGGCGTTCAGAAACTCTCTGTGGTTGACAGGCATGTATTCTCTTATTTTTCTGAGATATTGCTCTGCTTCTAAATGAAAAAAAAAAAGAAAGAAACAAGAAAAAGTATGCTACATGTAGTCTCTTGTAATGGATGCATTTTCTTTTCGTCATATCAATTAGGCCTACAGCCTACCCTTCTCAGGGTATTTCGTACAGGTCAATCCAAAATTTAAATCGTGTGTGGACGGTATAGAGCATTTTCCATAATTTTAGTCGTACCTACTCATTAAGTGATGATAAATTATAACCTACATGTACCTGTCGTATGTTTGACCTCAAATATAGCGTCAAAGGTCTGGATGGTTGAACTCTGGGCTGCACTTGCTCCCAAGTACTTCAAAAGCAAAATAATAATAATTAAAATACTTTGATTCCTAACCATAACAAGCAAATCTAGCATCACGCAACCGCATGGTCTCGAACATTGGACTTACCCAGTAGATCGCCAGGGATTGCTAGTGTACACTGTAAATTACGCATGCGCTAACTTCAGTTATTCTCATTCCGTCCAAGAAGGGCCAACAGGTACTTACATGTAAGGGTGATTCGCTGACACCTTCGTATATCAGTCCTTCCGGGAGAAATTTGCTTTGTGCTCCCCAACTACAAGAGAAATGTTTGGTTGTCATTCCGTATTATTTTGCAAATTGCGGTTCCATTTTGTGTAAATGCCGTTCTCCTTATTAAGATTCATAGTGTGCTGTATTTATTTATTTATGAAATATGAGAAAGGAATCACACAGTCCCACTGACATGACAAATTATGACCGTGATATGTCGTACTGCCAACTGGTCACGATTCAAGGTGTTGGTTTACCTGAGAGCATCAGGGTTTGTCAAACAATTGGTCACAAACGCATGCAATGTACACTGAAGAAAGTTTAAAACAAAATTCCACATCATTTTGCCTTTGTAGCAAGGATATGTTGAGATAATCTTTATCATAATGCGTTAATCAATGTGTAATGTTTTCGTGTTACAAAACTGCCATGACGTACCCTTCGAAAAACGGTCGAAGTTTATGATAAAATGTCCAAGGGTCTTGTTTTTCTGTAAAAATAAAGATAATTGATTGAGAATCGTGGAAACTACTAATATATTTACAAACAGTTTAATACACATATTAATATAGATATTGCATTTTGAGACAGAGAGAGAGAGAGAAAGAGAAAGAGGGGGACAAAGGACAAACAGACAAACCGTGCATTCTGGCCAGTGTTTGTTGCATCCTCTGAATGGTGTCAGCCATCCCTTGCAAACCTTCTATCAAACCGTCGTCATCACCTATCGTCAGAGACTGATACACCCTAATTATGTCCTAAGATACAACATACAATTCATCACTCTTCACTCGGAGGTTCAGGTATCACTTGAAGCAAATCTCTACACTAACATGCCCTTGCTGTTTCAAGTAACCTCTGACCAAAGTTATTTTAATTTTTCCTTGTTTATTAAGCTAATCCATGTTATCAAAAATTTGGTGAAAATGCTGATTGGATGAAGGTCTAGAAATATATTCAATGAGCCTAGAGTGACGCAATATATCCCCACAATCTTTGGTTGGTCCAGATTTGACTTTAACTCGTTCGCATTTATAGGTTAAATCGTTCAGTGAGTAATTAGGGGCAAGGTTTAAATTTGATTGCTCGCAGCCAAGCCTAACTAAACTCGTCAGAGGTAACTTGAAACGGCAAGGGTATGCTTCAGTGTAGAATTTTGATACAAGATATTTCTGAAGCTCAGAGTGGCCCTCTATTGCCTAGTATAAAACTGCGTCGTCACACTTAATGACTTCTGTATACACGCCTTAATTATAAATAAAAACATATCCTTGTTTTTAAGCTATGGATTTTTTTTGTGTACAAGTTTTGAGTTTTGGGATTCGTTGACTCCTGAAACGTGAAAATAATAGCAGTATTTGACATGTACCTTGACTCCCTTGCCAAAGTCAATTTCGATTTGAATTGTAACTATGAAAAACCAGTCGGTGTTAGGACTGCCGGGTGCACAGCAAATGAGTTCAATGTCGCTAAAATGAGATGTCGCAAAAATTATTTCAAAGGTGATGCTGGCAACGGTAAATTTCAGTACAAGGTAGAATCAAGCATTCGTAAAAACGCCGGTTAACGCAAGAAAACTAACTATGAATCGAAGAGCACTATCTCTGTTGTCATTTGTATCATTTAAACGTCTTACTTTGCATTCACAAAGTTAAAAGAGTGACAAAAATTTAGATATCTGTGACATGACAAACCACCGTTTTTTTTTTTTCAAATAAAGACGATGATCTTGTTTAGGTCTTGGCCTACTACAACTAGACAGACTTCACTTTTAATAAGAGTAAGTACTGCTGTCTGCCAGACTTCAATTTTAACAATAGACAAACCAGCTGTCTTCCGATTCCTTCCTCCAGTTAGCAAGAATGCAGGCCAAGTAGCAGTAGACAGGATTAAGTCCTAGGTACTGGGACACGTGGTACCATGGTACAGCGACAGCCCTCGGAAGAACCTGCAATATATATAAACATAAATATTTATATAGGCCCTACGCACAAGTCTTAGGTCGCATTCAGAAGAGATGATTCTCGGATATACAAGTCTGCGGGTCAAATATGGCGGACCCTACTTGAAAGCAAGCCCGCCTAATCCTTTAATGGTCTCCCCGCCTCCACACGGTTTAAATTGCAGCTTCGAGGTTTAATTGCTAGGCTCCTGCAGAGAAGGTGCGTTTGGAGGCGATGATGAGGCAGTCTTGCTCTCATGTATGGTCCGCCATATTTGGTCCAAGGATCCCAGAATCCCAGGATCACCTCTTCCAGATGCGACCTTTCAACAGTTCGGCACAACATAATTCTTGTTATTATTATACGATTCTTTGATTCGTTCATTCAATGCGTCCATTTTAAGTTACCCTCAGCCTTATAGAGAACATCATTACGTAGACGAATCCTGCCAAGTTTAAACTAACCATACCTCAGGTACCACGCCCTTATCTCTGTCCTGCCAAACATAACAGTGTGCAATTGTAGACAACAGGCTGTGGGCTAAACAATACTCTTCATAACTCTTCAGACGATTGTAGTCCAGATATGGTAACTGAAATATTAAGCCACGCAAGTTTTGAAATTATGTCGAGTTAGAATGAAGAAAATTGTACATGATGAATTACATAGAAGAAATTATATTTCTCCTTGAAAATATAGTGGCAATTGCGTGGAAGTTGGAAATTCAAACCGTTAAAATTCTACCATTTATTAGGGAAAATAGCACATACCTGTACACAAAATCAATGCAGAAAGTTTCCATCAGTTGCAGAGAATTAGATAAAGTCAGATATGCCTACATTACCCCATGATTTAATTACATACAAACATATTATTAACAATTATTTCCCGGTAAAAAAGGGTTGAAGATAATTATGTTCAGAAAGTGTTTGACCTGGAATCTGCCTCTCATAGCCACTGGGACGCCCGGGAGCCACGTCTGCCTCAACCTCTCCCCATTCCCTCACTCAATATCCTTTCCGCCCCCCCTCTCTCTCCTACCTTTTCAGCTTCGTCTTTCAGTTCTCCTGTGCCTGTCAACTTCGCAGCTTTCTTTCCGAGAATTTCCCAAGGGCGGAAATATTCCGGCAAGTGCTCCTGAAACAGTTTTAAGGTACTTATAGAAGGGGCGATATATTTGAGAAACTTTTTGCAGGTTTGTGGTCGACAAAAAAAAAAAAAAAAAAAAAAAAGGATTGATTTTTAATTATTCTGCGTCAACTTTACTTATCTAGCCATTCAAAATGCTTAATAAAAACACGTTCTCGAGACCAGTGTATGAGTTTCGCCCGTTCCATCCTTTGAACTTTAGACCTTCCTTCTGTGATCTCAAAATTTCCCCTATTTCACATTGTTTGATGTTTAAAACACTCTTTTGCTTATTATGTGACAACCACGGATAAACACGCTTTTTTTAGGTGGATTATTTCAATATAGGTATATCCTAGCTAACACAAAACATGTAAAGACATTTTGAAAAGGCTAAAGCAAAAACACTATGATTTAAAGATATTTAAATGCTTTTTTGAATGTGAAATGTAATTGTAAAAACAATAACTTGATTTCGGGGCATCAGCTACGTCTGTAGAATTCTTAAAAGTTCACTACATTAAATTTAATTTTCATCATGTCTTTTTTTATATAAATAGAAAAATAATTAAGTTTCATATATGATTAAAATATTTTTGGTTATATATATTTATTATGTTAATTGTTCTTTCAATATATTTCGAACCGAAAGAACGTGTCAAGTATACACGTGTGATTGAGAGGCAGTGCTACTGCATGGTTTTGAATTCGTGATGGGCAAACAAGGTGACGAGAGATACCCTCATGTTGTTAGCAGGTTTTACAAGTCAAACAATCATACAGGCTTCAATTAAAACTTCCATCATTTGTTATTAGACAAAAAAGACGCTGTAGCTTGCAGATAATTTGTTATTAGACAAAAAGGATGCTACAGCTTGCAGATTGATGACGTGGTTGGACCATGTTATTTTATGTAATACATATTTGCATAACTTTAATTTGAATGTATACTGTGAAGACAAAATATGATCATTTGCTGCTACCATGACTCTCTCTGTCTCTCTCTGGGTTAACGAATTGTTTGTTGGAATGGAAATCATATGCTCAAAGAGCAACTTATCTAATATATCCGTCAAAAACTAATATGGTGTTAAAATATTCAAATTATATTCAGTTTTTATATATATGAAATTGAAGTCAATAAAGTTTGTCAAATAAATACGTTATTGGAATGTTCGGGTCTAAGGGTGCATTCACATGAAAAATCTATTTTCTAAAAAACTAAAAATCTATTTGCGGTATCTTGTGATCACGGTCTGTGCCCTGAATACCCCGCGGCGTAATTACTGGCAGCGCCGAGAATTAATTACAGTTTTGGAAGTAACTGGCTCGCGCTGCCCGTAATTACGCCGTGGGGCATTCAGGACACAGAACGTGATCACAAGATACCGCAAATAGATTTTTAGGAAATAGATTTTTCATGTGAACGCAGCCTAACGCACCATTTCAGTGACAAATAGAATGCAATTACATTGCCAGAATATTCATACTGGTATGATGGTATCACAGGGAACACAAGCTACCAGTAGGTCACTTCTCCAGCATGTAACACGTCAAACACACCGGCCATTATATGTTTTTCAGAATCAAATACAAACTGACTGGCCTCTACGTTTATTTCACTGGCTCGGAGACCTGGGCCCCGTAACTCGAAAGCATCGCGCACTGCGATCGAGCGCAAGCGTCTCGATTCCATAACTCGCCCATACTCGCCCCATATAATACATTGTAGCCTCCATGTGATATCGCTATTCGCAATACGCGATGCTTTTGATTTGCGGAGCCCTGGAGTCATGTAAGACAGCACGGACAATCCAGCTATCGATTCGACTGACGAAACTTAATCTGCTGACAATACAATATATATACCGGTAAATGTATATTATACATGAGATGAAGCACAAAAAATACATCAAAGAGATTACGATAGAAAGAGATATTGAAGCCAATTAAGACACATTTATTATATGTCTATAACACAATAAAACTGAGACTGATTACACTTTAACTGGGAGATGAAGCAGAAAATAAACCGTATCAGTCCTTTTACAGTTAAAGCGTCCCATAAAAGTAAATTACAGTTCTGTCTTATGAATAAAATACATTAACAGATTCAATTTATAACAACTGAGACATATCAAAATATCTTTACCAAACAAAGACATAATTTCATTATAAATAGGATATTTCTGAAATGCAAATGGCCATGAAATCAACACTATGGCACTGGTACATCATTTTGAACAGCAAAATAAGTATTACGCCATTTATCCTACTGTAATTGTATTACAGTAAGTATACAGTAGCCTTGGTACAAGTCAGTTTGGACAAGGTTGAGTTGTGTAAAATGAACATAAAAACTACATTTTTGTCAAACACGTAAGCTAAGTTTGGGAAGGGCTTTTATTCCTTCTCTTTTCTGCCATCATCTTCGTTAGAAGACCCAGAAGTTAAACTGCTTTATAAGGTTAACAACAGTGATGAATCTTTAAAACTGAAACTGTATAAAGGGGAAAATTACGCATTAGTGTATAGAACACAAATAAACTACCGCGGAAAGAAATAACACGCAATATCTGTGACATCTGTTAATATGGCCTAAATTGTTCAATATAGTTTTTTTCCGCGTTTCTTTTATATGAAAATACTTACTTAGATATCAGTACAAAAAAATCAAACACTTTTAGAGCAAAAATTCCCATCTTTGTTTTTTATTCACCACCCCATGCGCTTCTACGATTAAGCTCTGTCCCCGTTTATTCTTAATTTACTGGTTACTGCTTTGTAAATTGATGTAGGATAGTGAACGATTTGCGGCGTAACTCCATGGACACTGGTATGGTTGACGACAAAGGTGTAATTTACAATTTGTTACCAACGTTTGCTTTTGTGATTTTCCATCGAACAAAGGCATTATTTCACCTCTATACAGATTAAATCAAAACTAACCATTTCAAAAAGAATCTTTGGCAACATTTGAAGCGTAGTACTTATAGTAAACTGATAATTAATGATTAAATAAGCGTTAAACGGAGTTGATAGCTGTTCAGGTGAAGAAGACCTGCTTAAATTCGAAAACAATTTCCACCACAAAAACGTTGCTGTTACGTCATCAGCTGGAATGAGCGGTATCTTTGATGTGACAGCTCTGTCTCGTAACAAGGCAAGGCTAGACAAGGTCCATGTCTGCATTATACAAACGGATATGAAAACATATCCTCACGTATACACCCTCCTTAAAGGCAAAACCAATTCGTGGTAGCATATTGTCCCACCCTTGAAAGGATTCACATTTAAAATCAGAAAAACCTGCTAGACTATATAACGAACTAGGACATTTAACATAGCCTAACCTCCAACTGATTTTCTAATAACTTATATAATTATCCTGAATACGAATGGGTTAAACTTACCAATGGATTTTCAACCAAAAATCCAACTTTTTCCGAAACACGGAAGTCTTCCAAGCGTTCCCACCACTCCTCCACACTGTCAATTTTCAAGACAAATTCCATGCTTGATTCGATCTTTTGAACGTGCTGCTGGCAGTAAAATACTGGAACCAGTTATCATCTGTATGTATATATATATATAACATCGTGTAGCTCTGAACCCACACGTACAGTCACGTAATAAAAACAAGACCCGCACGGCAGTATTGATGGCGTCATATGGGTGGGTTGCCCGGCCATCTTTGTCACAATTTGAAAACACGAGAAACGGCTCTCTTTAAAGGATAGGGCGCTGAAATTAAAGTCTAGTGTCTAATTTCTACTTTCATTTTTAATTAAGAGGACTTAAGGGTCCTGGTGTCTCGCCTTGTTGCACAGGCCCCGCATTTTTTTTCTTTTTTGCTAACTCAAACCAAAACGTCATAATACGAACCGTACTGCCACGACCTTTTTGCAACACCGCTCAGTCTCTTGCAGGCTTTAAAACCACAATGTTTAATTCACAAAACGTTCCATACACTGAAACAGCGACGCTGCTACCTTCGATGTTCACTAGGCGTTATCCGTTAGTGCTGGAGGGTCCACACATGTTAATTTAAATGGGACTCCTTCTGCACGAGTTTATGCAATTATCTTGAGCAAAAATGTTCATTAGCTAGATAGTTGGATCATATATGGTGATTGTAAAACACAAGCTGAAATACTTTTAACAACAACTACCCACATCCGTCTGATGAAGGCTTACTTATTAACTTGTGTTTTATATTTTCATATACAAAATCACCTTGCTATGAATATATTTTCATCACATTTGATAAAATACTTAAATTGCAAAAAGAGGTGTTACACGTTTTTATTCTTAAATATTCCAAATAAAATGCTGTACATGTCGTTGTCGGTTTAAAGTCTATATCTAAGTCCATCACTTCCAGTGTTTTTAACGGCACTGCATTACTCATGTGTCAAAAACCTTCCCTATACTGTAAGGCATTCCTCTAGGTATCAAGGTTAAATTGTCTCCTTAGGCAAATATAACACAGTTGAGGCATGCCAAGAGTTCTAATGAGAATCAGCAATGAAATTTGATTGATCTGCAAGGAACCAGCCCAGGAAAGATCACACAACTAATCTTCATCACAACATTGTCCCAATCTGTGAATGCAGTTCTTTTAATTCTTCCACCACCCAGTGTGGAAGTCCTGAGATGGACTGGACATGTAACAGGTCTTGAGTTTCTGTTCTCATGTTTGACAATATCTTCTTACATCTCTCTTCCGTCTGAAACTGCAACATATACTGATATATTACTTTGTCTAAACAATTAAAGTTTCAAAATTCTTTTCCTCCTGTAACATATACATATATGTGAAATTGTCTAGAAGCACATAAGTTTCAGCTTTCTTTTCCTCCTACCTAGATTAAGTTATTGTTATTTCAAAAGCCAAATCTATAACTCTGTTTTTATAAACAAGGAGGCCTTCTATTTGATAAAGTAAGGTGACTTTCATTGTTTTTTAATATACAAGCAAACACCATATAGATCTTTACTGTGTATTTAAATACCAAGAACTGATTTGTTTACCTGGTTTTGCCCATCAGAATCTTGCCTCAATCTTTTTGCTGCTGGCTAAAATGGAAACAAAAGAACCATTACTATCACCATTAGAATAAAATTTAAAAATAATTCCACAATTTTCACAATAAGAATATTAATAACCAGGATGTTCCAAAATAAGACCTAAAACCCAAATCTTTTTTTCCTTCCTGACAATCAAAGATTAGCCTCTGCAAGAAACCCGTTTTATTGACCAGTATAGTTCATCTTTCTTTCTCCGACACAGAGACCATTAAAAGCATCTTCATCTTTACCAATCCTGCATCTTCTCTATGTGGAAGCAGTCTGGTCCTACATTATACTACATGTCTACTTGATTTATCATTAGTTTCACCTTTCAGGGTCCTACTACAGATAAAGTTGGATTTTTGGTGGCCTTAGCCTACAAATATGAAGACATTGTCTTAGACCCCATTCCCACAGATTTTAGATCGATCTATCCCTGTGGGAGTCTCACTAGATTCCTGTCAGTTTAGACGGCTTAAGCGTCTGTCCTGCCTACTAACAGCTGTAAGGGGGTAATTAACTACCGTTCGCGCTCGCCTGACATCAATTTAGCGTGAACCCCCAGGGAGTTAGGTAGATCTAGATGGATCGATCTAAATCTATGGGAATGCACTCTTATACTGCTCACTACTACCTCATGGTCTGACTCCAGATTATCTTTCATATTTCTTTCCTCGGGGTTACGACATGTCTGTGTAGAGGGTGGCGCCTTTAGAATGTTATCCACTTTATGCAGGTACTCCACTTCACTATATGGTAAGGCAAGCGACCATGGCACCTAGAACATGATAGTGAAATCATTACATCAGGAATGCTGAAAGAAAAGACAAAAATGAGTTCATCACACTTGCAGATCCCTTGTGAAACACAACTTCAGTGCATTAATTACCAAACATGGTGGAAGTCCATTTTCAAAGTCATATATGATACTTAAAACTTGGCTAAAGCAGATTCTCTGACTAAAGTCATTTAGCGACCTAAGTCCCAAGCACATACCTTGTTAAGGTAGCTGACTACCTCCCCCTGTATCTTCTCATTCTGTTGAAGACTCTCAGGGACTATAGACTCGTGAGAGGTTTCTTCAGCAAACTTTGAAAATGCTTCCAATGATTTTTGCTTCACCAAAGGGTTCTGGCTCTGTAGAAGATGACCAAATAACTTGGGGAGGAGGGCCAGAAGCTGAGGTTGCTGAAAATAATTCAGAATCTGAAACTAAGACAACTTAATGTAGTTTTTTTTCTGTTTGAAAATTATAACACAACTTTAAAAATGCTCTCAAAGATTGTAGGGTTGGGTTCTGCTAGGAACTGCACTTTTTGAGATTTATAAACTGTGTCAACAAAACTGTTAACAGTGTTTCATTGAAAAATAAATACCTCAGAAGATGCAGGGAATGTCTTCTTTCCCAGATTCCTGGTAAAATCTGCCACTTCACACAGTATGTCACTCGTAGGACTGATTTTTATAAGGTGAAGCAAGCACTGCACAACCTGTCAAAGAGAAATGACAAGAAAATATTAATATCTGAAAACATCCATGATTTTTTAATATACTTGAGCCAAAAAAGACTTCAGTCCATTTCTTTAAAAAAATCTATGACATGCCAAACTCAGGCATATCTTCTTTGGCTTAAAAATCTAACAAAGCTTCAAAATGTGTGATTATAATTACTTGGTTTTAAACTTAAAATTCAGATCTATTCTTAATCATCAAAATCATCAAGTTAACATACACACACCTTTAAGACCTCTGCATTGTTCAGCCCACTGATTAATTGCCCTGTGACTCCTATAAGGTTGAGTACTGTTGATTGCACTACTGGGTACCTTGAAACTTCCTGCAAGGGTATACTGGACCATAGGGTGCAGCACTGGTCTATCAAGACAGCCTGATGCTGAGCTGATACATATTTTTCTCTAATTTGTTGAGTGCTTAACAGGTTTCTTAGAAATGCAAGTGCTGCAAACTGAAAAAATAATATAATATAATTATGTATGAAATATAATGATTCAGACTAATTTTTGTCATTTTCATCAGTTTTCTACTTGGATTGTTTTCCATTGCAATCACAAAATATATAATAGAATTCCGTGCAAAAAAGCAAAATCCAGGTGAAATCTCTCTCTCTCTCTTTTATCTTGTGAGGCAACCTTATTTACCTCAATAAAAAAGTACATTCCCAATTCTTCAAAGCAATGGTTCAAAAATGAAATATCTATACATACCAATTCCCTTGTTTTTCCTAGGGTCTTACTGCTACTGCTTTTCCAATCATTGATGACCTTTGTGCACTTGATGACCCCAAGATCAATGACCTGCTGCAGAAGTATAGATGGCAGTGCAGTCAATGGCAGGTGTGACCACAGGACCAAGTGGTTTACTGGAGGGAATGTTTGCAAAAATGCCTCCTGGAAAGTGTAGTGCAATACATATAATGTTATTCACATCAGAAACTCTGCATTAATTTTGGTCAAGTACTTAAAAAAGATTTTGTGCTTAAGCCTCTTAAATATCATATGTACATATGTAACAGAGAACTCCAAAATACATCAGTCTCTATCAGAAATTTACTTGCCTACGGGCCCTTGAAACCACCAAGATCTTACAGTGTACAGACCCAAAGCAGAAACATTGGCATTTTCTGAGATATAATTTTGGTTTTGTAGCCTCACGACAGGGGCTTTGGGGGCCACTCAAGACTGATTTCAGGCAAAAAAAAAAAAAAAAAAAAAACTTTTCGGTTTTAAACAAGCTCTGCTAATTGGACATATTTCTACAATTTTATAGGCTGGCTAAGATTTTTCGTGGCATCTAGCATGGGACCAGCATGTTGTCAGACTGATACATTATGCAGATTTCTTTTTTCAAATTAATTATTATTATTATTATTGAATATACGAGCCTTACCTGGTGTTCCTGTGCCTGGAACTTGACCAGTCTTGTGAACAGTGCCACCAGGTGGAGATACTGCACACTACAGTTCCACTGAGGGTCGTCTATTAACCTGGCCACCAGACAGATGTGGGCGTGGCATACCTCTGCTGTCCCATACCTGATAATGATGGAAATACCAATTAAAATACAAAGTGTAAAAGAAATACCTCTGAAACTTTGGGGCTGGCAAATTTGTTCTAGTCACTGTAACACAAAAATTCAAGTCGGGCAATATTTGTAAAAGTTTAATAAAACCCAAAGAAAAAAAATCTATTCTAAGTATCTATTCTTCTATATTGTTCAAGATAAAATGATAATGATTTCTAAGTTGACAAGCTCAGTTATGCAGAATCTACTGCATTAAGAACTGTAAATATAACAGAGGACATTCAACAAAATAGCAGTATATAAATCACTCAATATCAAACCATTCTACTTACCTGGCTACAAAACACCAAACGTCTATGGCAAGTAAAGCACAATATAAGTTTCTGCCAAGAACATTCTCTAAAAGGCATTTTTCCTGAAAGCAGAAGCAAATCCTCGTGATTTTCTTTTTCAAACACAACATGTACTAAAAGTTTCTTACGGGCCAATCTAGAGTAGTGGAATGAAGATAGAGGGAGGAGGAGAGAGTGGGCAGGTTAAGGGTCCTTTTTAAAAAACAAAATCCCCCCCAAAAAGGGACACACATTACAGAAAAATATATTTTAGGTATATACATTCTCATTATTCACAGCAATACAAACAAGTCACCACAAACAACAATGTTTATAATACACAGTACTGTTTAAATATTTACAAAATTTCAGCAAACACCAAAGAAAATATCCATACCGCAGCATTTGTTTCTTCAAGATAAAAGAATTTGAGCTGTTAGGCCACAAGTTATACACAGTGTAATGTATGCAGAACTTACCAACACAGTGAAATGTCTGGCGGGTAAGCTGCCCACAAAACCACACAGCCTGCTGCAGATATGCTCATAAAGACTCACTTCCCTGAATACAAAATAATCAATTTCTGATGAAAAGAAGTCCATTTTACATTAAAAAAATCCTAGTTGGCTTGGTATTAACAGGAGGTATTTTCATTTATTTAGCCAAAATAAAATAATATCTAATAGCATTTTGCACAAAAATTATGTAAGTGTTTGTTTTAGTCTTGATTTACCTTTGGGGCTTTCCATTGCACATAATCCCAGGTAACTTGACTGGTAATGACAGTTCTACAAAACCTTAACAAATCAAAATATTCTGGTCAACTCCATTATTCACAGTTCTCATCATCACATTAACTGTAGCAGCCATACAAGTAATTAAAAAACAATCTCAATATTACAGTTTTGAAGGTGCTTCATAATGACTGGACAGTAGGCCCAGCATGTATACAGAACTTTATAAAAAATGTAAGATACAGAGACAATAATATCCAAGCGACATAGGTGTTTACTGTTTTAAAAACATCTTACAAATAAGGGAGCTCAAGTTTAACATCTAACCTTATGTTTAAAATTAATCATTCAATCATACATCTCATTAAGCAAGAGCCAGAAAGACAGAAACAATCACGATACAGATCATAAACCACAGATTCTTTTGTCCTCTGCCAACAACAAAGACCATAGAAGTCGCTGTGCAACCAAGACAAGATATTTCCAGGCTACAGTTTACTCCACTTACAGTTTGCTACAGAGCTGAAGAGTCCACTTAGGATGTTTTCCCTAGGTTTATCCTGTGGGTAGAGCCTTGGTGATGTCCACTGGTCCTTTACACCATCTGAAATATTTGAAATCAAAAATATAAATTCAGCAAGACATGAAGATTAATATGCACATGTCAGCATTTTGATATGAATTCCATAAAACACGAATGATAATTTATTTTGACAGAAAAGTAAAAGAAAAGGGAATTCCCTCATTTCATAAATAAGGGAAACATTGAAAATTTTGCAGTAATTAAATGTCTTGTAGGCCCTCAGCTAAAATGATTAAATACTCAGTGACTACTTGAAAAGAAAATAACCATCCCAGTGCAATTTAATAACGTCATCTTTCAATGAGACCTTGGTCAACACTGTGGTAGTGTAGCACTAACCTGTACATCTAGGAAGTAGTCCCATTACTCTGACCTGCAGCAAACACTTCGACAGACACATTTCTTTATCAAAACCTGGAAAAATTGGCAGATTGCAAATATTTCAAGCCTTGAAACTGCTTGTGCATATTGACAAAATATAAAATGACATGAATTTTAATTTTTTACACATTAATTGCAGTATTTGTAGGCATTTTTATGTTCCATTTCAAGAAAACATTTTTATGTCCATACAACAACCATCTTTACTTTTACCGCCATGTTGAAATCTGTGCATAGCATAAAGCTTTCTTCATCACTTACCCTCAGTATCCATTAGGCACTCAATGAACTCTCTGTTACCAAGGAGATGTGTTAACATTGGCTCTGTTGCTATAGTAACTTGTCTCTCTATGTCTTCTGTGTATTGTTTAGGTATGCTGGGTGCAGAAAGTGATGGGGGCATGTGCCTGGTAGGATATAAATAAATAAATAAATAAATAAATTTCTGAGCTGAAAAAAGTTTATCCAAATATCGGGGGATTTTAAATGTTAAAATTTTGAATTATACCGTACTGAGTATCCACATCCAAACAAACCTGTGTAGCTCCTGTAACAGCTGATACAGCTCTCTGACACAGTTGCCAAGGTAACCCTCAAATTCCTTCACCAGCGTCACTAGAACTTTCATCTGGAAACCAGCGACCTTGACAGACTTGGAGAATGCTTTGGGGTCCCCGCAGCTGATTTTCTGATGTATAAATAAATACTTTTGTAGGTACATAAAAAGACTGGCACTCTTAGTATATTAATTGCAATGTGGTTACTGACAGAAAACTAGCTTAAACCATGTAATTACATACATACTAAAGGCCCCAGTTATAGCACAAATTTCTGGTTCCATAAATGTGATAAAATTTTTTTTAATGATTTCAATAGAAGACAGGCTGTTTAAAAAAATATAACATTAATAAAAGCTGTATTTTTATATAACATTTCTGAAGGCTTTCTTCATTTTGAAGGCTGTATTTTAAAACATTTAAAAAGATGGTACTTCCACTAACATTTCCCTCCTTATCAGTCTGTGGTGCAAGTTGAAACAAGTGCCTGAACAAAGTGAGCACCTCCAGACAGAGTGACGTCACCAGCACAGACACATCTAGTCTGTTTCTTAGAGAATCTTTGTGCTGACATGCTAGTCTGAAAAAAAAAAAAAAAAATAAATAAATAAAATAAATAAATAAATAAAAATATTAACCGTTTTATTTCCATGTTCTTCACTATGGGTAATACTGTGCTAGTTTATGATTTTTATTCATCTTTCAACTTGGTTTATAAATAATAATAATGCAGTGATTGCGAAAGAGATTGAAAACTTACCAGACATGTGGGCTGGAGCAAATTAAATTTTGTCAGCCCACACCTTTTTTTACCGGCCCACAACAAAATAATCAAGCTGTATATTTTCACTTCATTTTTGATGAATATTATTGTCTGGCATTTTAAATCGTTGCTTTTTAATTTTCAGGCCAGATGTAATAGGATGTTTAAAGGTTTAAGTTTAAACGTCTTTCATTTTGGTTGCTTTCTGGCATTTAAGTTTTATCCTTTTTACATCTGGGTTGCCTATCTTAATTTCTAATCTTTTAACACAAGATCATGTATCCTTTGTAAATTTTATTCCAATTTTTGACTTAAATTAAAACATAAGTCATAGTGAAGTGGAGCTTCCAACTTTTGTAACGTTTTTTAGATTTTCACTCTTGGAAAAATGCTTGTCTGTTAGCAGGGATTGTCCTGGGTCAAAATCTGGTCGGGCCATTTTGGCCCACTTGGTCAAAAAAAGNTGAAAAAAAAAAAAAAAAATAAATAAATAAAATAAATAAATAAATAAAAATATTAACCGTTTTATTTCCATGTTCTTCACTATGGGTAATACTGTGCTAGTTTATGATTTTTATTCATCTTTCAACTTGGTTTATAAATAATAATAATGTACAGGGACTTTCTGCTGACATAGTAGTTTGGAAATAAAACAGAGAAAGCTACATGGATTAAAATGATTGGTTTGTGATGTCATTAATTTCTTCAACACTCACTTTGACACTGCCTTCCACGTGGTGATGGTGATCTTGACGTCCAGGGTGTTTACAATAGCACATAATTCATGCAGATTGAGGAGAGCTGGAAAGTAGAATAAACCAATCATTTAGTCTGTACATAGTTAATATGGCCATTCTCAACTCCAGTATCAGGTGGATAGAAATGCACATGCTGATCAAGTGGAGGAAACTGAAATATTGAACAGTTCAAATAGAAATAGAAATGAAAAACGTTGTAATTGCCTTTCAAAGCAAATCTAAGTTGAAAAATTAAAAAATTTAAGCTAAGCTGCCTCTCACAAAATATCTATAAGGTCACTTCTCTCATTTTACTGACCTTTAACTAGGCCCCTACAGCAAGCTCTGATCGTCTTACCAATAACTTTACTCTCTCTGGTGACAGCAGTCCATGAAAAAATGTCTACTACATTTATGAGGAACCAATCATTCATAAAACACCCCTAGACAAATAAGGCAAAGTCCACCTCACAGAGTTAGCTATACCCTTTTCTGTCTAGGATCAGCCCACAACTATTGGGCTTTGTACAAAACCAACCTGATGTCTAACCTTACCAGCACAGAAATGCTCAATGTCTTCATCACTTGAGGTGGACCCCAGCACCACCTTATCAAGTAGGGATATGAAGCTCTGAAACGATATCCAATTTAAAGTTGGGACTTTATCTTGACTGAAACTTCACCCCACCCATCACCCAGTGTAAAAATAAATTTTCAGTTTTGTTAAAGACCTACAGGCAAATTTTAATTTAAAAAAACTATACTAAAAGCTCTCCTCTATTTAACATTTTGATAAAAAATAATAAAATAAGAAAGCATGTACCACATCCATATTTTCATGGTGACAAATATAATATCCATTACAAAAAGGCTGTGTAAATGTGGCAAAAAAAGGTAAGCTCTATACTTGGCTGCACATACCATCTGCAAGCTGTGTGTCTTCTTAAATATGGCAGACAAACCCTCTGACAGCATCCCCAGCAGGTCTCCATACACTGATGAACTGGTCTGAAGAAAATGATGTTTTATTTCTTTCCAAAATCAAAATTTTTTAAACTGCTAGCGACGTGGATTTTAGAAATGAGATATGTCACTGTGATCTTCTAGTTTTATAGTCCTGTTATCTATTCGACTAATTGTATGCAGAAATCTACTTTCCAATATACATTTATGTCTATGCTAAAATTTATATAAACACAGATGAAGTTTCATTTCTACATTAAGAAGTAGTTCCATCAAACTATGGAAATTGTCTTCAAAACAGCAGCATACACTCATGTAATTGATAAGCTGTCAATCTCTCAAAGTGTGCCAGTACGGACTATCACCCCATTTCCATAGATTTTTAGATCGATCTATCCCTGTGGGGAGTCTCACTAGATTACTGTCAGCTTGGCCGGCTTAAGCGTCTGTCCCGCCTACTAAAAGCTGTAAGGGGGTAATTAACTATGGTGCCCGCTCGGCTGACTGCAATTTAGCGTGAACCCCCAGGAAGTTAAGTCGATCTAAAACTTAATCCTTAGATCGATCTAAAGCTCTGGGAAAGCACCCTATGTCATTAAAGTATACTGCAAGATCTAGATCTACAAACCTTGCAGTGTTGATAAGACTCCTTTAAGATAGAGAGTACCACCTTGGAGAGAGACAAGAAACTAGAAATTTCAACTTCTGAATCGCCACACACACACTTTACACATTGCTCTATGCTGTCTATTAGAGTGGATGCCATCTGAAAACGGATATAAACTACATAAATAAAAAGAGTGAAAAATAATTTGATAATAAAAAAANTCCAGTATCAGGTGGATAGAAATGCACATGCTGATCAAGTGGAGGAAACTGAAATATTGAACAGTTCAAATAGAAATAGAAATGAAAAACGTTGTAATTGCCTTTCAAAGCAAATCTAAGTTGAAAAATTAAAAAATTTAAGCTAAGCTGCCTCTCACAAAATATCTATAAGGTCACTTCTCTCATTTTACTGACCTTTAACTAGGCCCCTACAGCAATCTCTGATCATCTTACCAATAACTTTACTCTCTCTGGTGACAGCAGTCCATGAAAAAATGTCTACTACATTTATGAGGAACCAATCATTCATAAAACACCCCTAGACAAATAAGGCAAAGTCCACCTCACAGAGTTAGCTATACCCTTTTCTGTCTAGGATCAGCCCACAACTATTGGGCTTTGTACAAAACCAACCTGATGTCTAACCTTACCAGCACAGAAATGCTCAATGTCTTCATCACTTGAGGTGGACCCCAGCACCACCTTATCAAGTAGGGATATGAAGCTCTGAAACGATATCCAATTTAAAGTTGGGACTTTATCTTGACTGAAACTTCACCCCACCCATCACCCAGTGTAAAAATAAATTTTCAGTTTTGTTAAAGACCTACAGGCAAATTTTAATTTAAAAAAACTATACTAAAAGCTCTCCTCTATTTAACATTTTGATAAAAAATAATAAA
The DNA here is from genome assembly GCF_001039355.2 of Lingula anatina. The sequence goes on from NW_019773769.1 coordinate 46,780, forward strand.
ATAAGAAAGCATGTACCACATCCATATTTTCATGGTGACAAATATAATATCCATTACAAAAAGGCTGTGTAAATGTGGCAAAAAAGGTAAGCTCTATACTTGGCTGCACATACCATCTGCAAGCTGTGTGTCTTCTTAAATATGGCAGACAAACCCTCTGACAGCATCCCCAGCAGGTCTCCATACACTGATGAACTGGTCTGAAGAAAATGATGTTTTATTTCTTTCCAAAATCAAAATTTTTTAAACTGCTAGCGACGTGGATTTTAGAAATGAGATATGTCACTGTGATCTTCTAGTTTTATAGTCCTGTTATCTATTCGACTAATTGTATGCAGAAATCTACTTTCCAATATACATTTATGTCTATGCTAAAATTTATATAAACACAGATGAAGTTTCATTTCTACATTAAGAAGTAGTTCCATCAAACTATGGAAATTGTCTTCAAAACAGCAGCATACACTCATGTAATTGATAAGCTGTCAATCTCTCAAAGTGTGCCAGTACGGACTATCACCCCATTTCCATAGATTTTTAGATCGATCTATCCCTGTGGGGAGTCTCACTAGATTACTGTCAGCTTGGCCGGCTTAAGCATCTGTCCCGCCTACTAAAAGCTGTAAGGGGGTAATTAACTATGGTGCCCGCTCGGCTGACTGCAATTTAGCGTGAACCCCCAGGAAGTTAAGTCGATCTAAAACTTAATCCTTAGATCGATCTAAAGCTCTGGGAAAGCACCCTATGTCATTAAAGTATACTGCAAGATCTAGATCTACAAACCTTGCAGTGTTGATAAGACTCCTTTAAGATAGAGAGTACCACCTTGGAGAGAGACAAGAAACTAGAAATTTCAACTTCTGAATCGCCACACACACACTTTACACATTGCTCTATGCTGTCTATTAGAGTGGATGCCATCTGAAAACGAATATAAACTACATAAATAAAAAGAGTGAAAAATAATTTGATAATAAAAAAACTGAATAAATCAAAAATTAAACACTTTTACACACAAACTGTTCATCTTGAGATAAACTATTGAAAAAAAATAATAATTTATAGAACACACTCTCAAAAAGATCAAATAAATGAAATTATTTGAGATAAACAACCCCCATGGCTCTGGTATGACTGAACTGAGAAAGTTCAACACTAAGCCAAGTCCACTTTACCTCCAACTGCTGAGCAATTTCTTCCAAAATATCCCTGGAGTTGTTCTTAACCAGGCTCACAACATTTCCTAGAAGTCTGTGAAAACTCTCCTCCACCTGCAGTTGCCAAGAAAAAAAGATCAGATATACATATTCAATTTTGTAAGATTGTTTTGTGAATTTTACTTTTTGGAATTTTTACTGATTACCTGTTTAAAGAAATCATAAATTACAGAAAATGCCAAATCGTTATTAGGGTAATGTGCTTCTTTATATCTAATAAATATAAAATTCAAAATGATTTTCTCTGTAAAACATTACTTTATTTGCTATCTTGCTAAATACTTGTTTCTCCAGATCAGTGGAGGGAATGTGGGGGACCAAGGACTGGCAGAGCAACTTAAGGAGACCTGAAATAATCATTTAATACAGTAATTAGAGGTAATGCTGCACATTAAGCTGGCTATGAAATACAGCAATAAGAGTGAATCTGCACAATCAGCTGGCTATTGTATGCAGACACACAAAATGAATAAATAAGTAATTAAAAAAAATTAATGTTAAAAATATATAAAAGGGGTTAGAAATACATTTCTTTAAAATCTTCAAGACAATTTAAGATTGTTTCAATTAAAACACCAAACATTTGACATTATCATACCTATTTCCTTCAAACCATCTTCCACTGCAGAAAAACTGTTCTAAGAAACTTAAGGAAAACTGATATATTGGGCAAAATTTAAAATCATCAAGACTTCAGTATTGTTCTCATGCTACTCAATATATACTAGAAGGGATTTTATCTATTATACAACTGTGCATTTTATATTTGTGTTGTAGGTTAGAGAGCTTATAAATGTAAAACATTTTCGTGATCAATAAATCATTATTGTTATTATCATCATATAAACATCCAGTTTGAAGACCATGTGTAAGATAAATGTCTGCACTTGACATGTTCTACCCTCTTTAAATAAAATTTATTATTATTATTATTATTATTATTATTATTATTATTATTATTATTATTCCAATCCACCACTGAAAGGATACTAGGAGCTCTGGCAGCACCTCCTGCCATCTGGCCTGACATTCCGTCTCCCTCCACGTCCCAACCTCATCCAGCATGGAGCTTTGAGACATGATCTTTTGAGAAAAACCTTTTATCTGTTTGTTAGCAAATTCCTTTTAGAAAGGTTTCACTGAATACAAACAAAATGTGGTATCTTCATTTTATTTAACACAAACAGCCTTTTGTTGGTTGCTGTTTGTCTGACAAGATGAAAGCTGTTTGTCTGAAAAGATGAAACAAAAAAGTAAACAGACTATTATACTTTTAAAATGCAACTTAGGTGATTAAAATAATCAACCATCCATACTTGATAAATCAAGATTATTGACATTATATTTATTGTGCATTTCATTAATTTAAATGTATAAATAATAATAAACAACAAAACTAAGTGAATTATTTGACTGAAATTAATTTAAATTTCAAAGACACTGACGAAATTCAATTCTTAAGTTAACTGAATTTGCAAATACCATGAAAATCTAAGACAAAAAGTTGTAGATTTGGGGGGAGACAACTGCAGTCCACACACTTCCCATATCCTCACCTTTACGTTTTAACCACTGCATGGTTTGTGCAGCTCATTAACAGACATAACGACAGTGACACCATGTTTATCCCATCAAAATTAATATGATCGACTGTACAAAGGAATACATTAGGAATCGTTTTAACAAAAAATCGCAAATCCTAAGATGTTAGATTTCCCGCAAGCATCCCATCATACAGCTGGAACGCATGCGCCTTACGCTACTTCCGGCAACCTGTTCACACGCGGAAGAGGTAAGCATCATTTCTATTGTTATTTTCCTCTCCCCGAACCCCGCTGACAGCCCCCGTGACGATCTTATCGCGCCTAAATTACATAATTAGTGCCTGTTAGAAGCCCATTCACAGCTGGTCTAGCTCCTACACGTGATTATCGGTCAACTACGGGCACCGGCTCGTAACAAGCCTTCTGTGGTTAGGAAATTAGGTCAGTGAAATCAATAAATAGACCCCCTTTCTTGGTCTATTGAACCGATTACGTCTAGCCGTTTTAGACTCACTGGAGCGAAAGCAATCCCCATCAGCCGGTATATCACCGTTGCGTAACATGCTGTAACTCGGCTGTGTAATACCTGACGGAAAGGCGGGCAGTGTTTAGAACTTGAGTTTTTGTTTGTTTTTGTTGGAGGCGGGAAATGAATAATGTAACTTCATTCAATATTCTGTTGTCAAATATTGCTTTCATTAGTATACGCTGCATTGTGTGAATGTTAAAAAGTCAATATTATATACATGAACTACAAATTCAGAAATATCAAAGAGAGCCCAAGGGATCCAGCCTGTAAATGCTAGATTCTTCCATTCATTTATCTACAACTTAAAAATACATAAATTAAGTGTTAATCAATAATGCATGCAATATAGTTTTAAAAAAAATAAATTATATTTTTTATTGTTTTGTATTAAAATTATTTCATGTGCGTTTGCATGCATTTACATGCAGTGGACCTCTCACATGATAAGTGTAAAGGGCTCTTGACAAATTTCTTGAGTCAGGAAATGCTATTTCCCAGATTTAAAGGGCTTCAGAAGTCCTTCCATCTTTTAGGGCTTTACCTGAGATGATAAGCTTTTGATCTATCTAGCAGAGAACTGTAATTATTGCTTTGATCATGTTTGGCTTTGAATGGGGGTCTTGACACTTCTGAATACACTAAGGAGTATGGCTGCCTAACTGAAGTCAAGCACATGTTCAATTCACCAGATGTATAAAATGTATTACTGAGTATCTACCAGTATACAGATAAAAGAATGCAGGCAGATTAAAGCAAATGCTTTCAGATTTTTATTAGATTTTTTTCCCCAAGCATACATTGATATAAATAGCTTATAATTACAATTTCTAAGTGTATTTTTGGCCATGCTTTGGAATATTTTGTTTTAGGAGAATAAAAACTTAAAGGTACATGTATGCATTTGAACCATGCACTAGTTCAGGGC
>NW_019773770.1:0-149575 GCF_001039355.2 Lingula anatina
GACCTCTTTCATTATATAATAATTTTCAGAGATAATCAAGGGTCATGCTGAGTGTAAAATCACTGCACCTGATTTCTCTTCCAGTGGGAACAGCCTGGCCAGGAACAGCTGTATTCTACCACAGAACACTGTATCAAGGGACTTAGACAACCTCCTCAGCAGATCTGAAACAAGATTCCCAGCACCTATCATCTTCATGTATTATGAACTAAAGCAAATATAAGACTAAAGCAAATATAAGGTGTTAAAAAAGCATATATATTTCATTTAACAGTGATTGAAGTTAATCTAAAATATAACCTAATGTGAATTCAGTGATGTTTGAGTATCTTTCAATTAATGTAGTGTGTAGCTCCATAAAGAATCTCACCAGACATGCAAATCAGTCAATTACATCGTGATTGGGTAATAACAGTAATTAAGTTGTTCACTGAAGAACTTATACATTGTAACAGTGAAGCTCTTTCTAGTAATTTCATCAGTCTCCACATCATTTAACAAATAATGTCTAGATACAACTGTGGTTTACCATTGCACATTCGCAGCAAGTAGTTTTTTCCAGCTGAATAAAAGATGTCCTGAAATTAAAAAAAAAAAAAGAACTTAAAATTTAATGTTGTCTACATTCAAGCAACTGGGTTTCAAATATGTAACATACATACAAAGTTAATTCCATTAAAATGCAGAACAGATTACTTTGCAGTTGACAAATAAACGGCTACAATCTGTACCAATGCTAAAGCAAGCCTAATCTGTGCAGAAGTCACAAGTTTTATAGTCATGATAGAAGTTCAACATTTTAACCCCAAAACAGATACTTAAATTGCCTTTAAGAAAATATAAAAGCAGTCATTTTTATCCTTTGTTTCAAAATAGACTCCTCAAATTTTTACAAACAGTAAGGCCTAAGTCTGCTCACCGACTTCCATGTGGCTACACCATCTTCCACAAACTTGAAGAGTGAGCTGCATTTCTCTAGCTCCAAGCCATCAAACGTGTCTTGCAACAAAAGGAATGGTGTGGAGTGGGAACCTAATTCTGAAATTCAACAGATAATCATGAACTCATTGGAAATTTGTAGGAGTAAAATGGCACCTTAGCAAAAACATCAGATTTATAAATCGGCTGAAAATTTCATTTTAAAATTGAAGTTTGAATTGCAAACCATTAAATCAAGTGCAGAAAAAACTAGTGTTAATAGAAGTTAACAGAACATGATAATACTGATATCTGACTATCTGTTACAAAACAAACCATATATGACAATACAAAGAAAATTACTAAATGAAGATGTACTGTTTTGCACATTTTATAATCAACTTGAAAAAGCTTTCCTTACTCTGCAGTCTTGTGCCACATAAATATTATGACTAATAAATAACATTGCACAACTGTCTTTTTATTAAATATACAAAAAAAAAAAAAAAAAGAAAGAAAACCATACAAATCTATGCCACCAACCTTGTCTGACTGCCTCTACAGCTAAATTTATGAGTGATGTAAGTATGCTGATATCACCTCCTGACTGCTGAAAATAATTTACATAGGACGTTAGTTTTTTTTCCATCTCATGTTCATGTATTAATTTTATTCAAATCCATGTTTGTACCAAAAATAAGACTAACTTAACAGGTTATCAAAATTAACATAAAGAAAAAAAATACTCTTGGGACATGACTCATTCTGACACTCACCACTTGTTTGTGAACTGCATCTCTGAAGGCTTGGTCAAGGGCTAGCTTTCTTTCTGATTCACTAGAAGAAAATACAATTAAAACCGACTGTCTAATTAAAACAAAGCATTGCAATGGCCGTAGGCTGGTATTAACGTAATGTGATTTCTGCCCAGTGCTCTGAATGTCAAAGTGGCTAAACATTGGCCAAAGGCAAATCTATACTTCCACTTTTCTTCACTTGTATATAAATATGCAACATTAATAACCACATAACACAAAATAGCATGTATGCGTCAACTTGTAAAACACAATTCACTATCCAACAGATGCAGTCAGAGAGATTACAATTTCTTACCTGCCCGGCAAAGTTTGGTACTCATCTCGTAAACCATTCAAGTCTGTGCTGTTGTGATGTTTCTCAATGAATTTCTGGGTAAAAATAAAAATAGCGTTTCTTAATAAAACAAGGCAATCTTGATATGTGTTTCTTTTAATTCCATTTGCTTATTGTACATGGGCAGAGTTTTATTTAACAGCCATATATATATGTAATATGTGCTGTTTTTAGAGATGAAAGATATCTGTCTGTGAAGCATATTTTGCGTACGCTACTGACGCCGTGACGGTGTGTTTATTTGTTATGGAGCTTGTCTGCTACACCGTCGGCGGCAGATTTCAGCCTGCAAGTTCCAAACTGAGTGACCTGATCGGTTCGAAATAACCAGTGACTAGGAAGGCATGTTACCTGGTTGAGAGAAATTCCGCCTAGAAGACAATTGAGGGTTTCTCTGAACTGTATCATTTAGCGATGTGTAGTAATAATAGTAGGTTATAAACACCTTCGTACATTCAGCAACATAGTTCTTTTATTGTAGATAATTTTATGTTCACCCATGTAATAGCAGCCACTTTTGACTTCACAATGAATACATTGAACTTACTAGACACGTTTGTCTTTGCTTCTCAAAATCGGAGCCGCTTGCTGTGGAGGCTGCCATCTTTACTAAACAACAATCAATGACGAATTGCACATTCTACAAGGTGTACACAGGAAGTGACGTTTTTAACATGACATGTGGACAGTTTCAGTAGCAAATCCCTTGCCAAAGGACTTAATGATTAAAAATATGTGCTTTTTTCCTTTTAAAGTTCTTTAAACAGGTAATGTTATCCAATTTTGGTATGTATTTAATACCAGTCCTTAGGTTTTATTCCATTCCCCAAAGAAATACAGACACCTGTGCCTCGTGTCGTTCGGCTTTTTCATTTCAATGTCTGACTTTGGTAATTGGCCGAAATGAAAATGATAAGTTTTTGACGTTGCTACATTGTCAGCAGAAAAACAGCACAAATAGTACATGATTTCTTGGTCAGTACCTCTGAACTTTTAAAGATGTTATTTAGCCCCCCACGTCTACCCACAGGTACCTAGTAGCACTCCTGTTTACTGAAGTACTTTTTTTTATCATATATATACATTATTTATATTAAATGTACAGTTAACGTTTACTGTCTGTATATGTAGCTACTCCGTAGCTAAAGATATGTGTTGTATTTAAATGAGAAATCGCTGAATTAATAATGTTGACAGCTGAGCTTACATGTTTCATTCTAGCATAGAGAAGTGATGTTGAATTCTGATGGTAGTAAACCTTCCTATGGGTTTTACAAGACGCCAGTTCGCCGATCCTCTAACATGTTGAATCAAGGAGATCATACAAGCACAGTACTGATTGACCATTCTCATAGGGAACATAGGAATAGAAAGGAAGATGAATCAAAGGACAATATTTCTATTCTTTGCTTTGATTTAACACATGTATCCCCAGCTGTGCAATTTTTCATTTTGACTTTTGGAATCTTTTTCTTTTATCTGTTGTATGGTTATGTCCAGGTAAGTGAAAAAATTTTCAATAGGATATACTGTATATCAAGGGATTTTACATGGTTCCATATGTTGGATTAAGTGGCGGTAAATATTATCATGAAGTTCATGAATTTACCCTGTATATTGATTTGTTTTTAAATCTTAAATCTTTGAAATCGGCTTTGTTTACATATACCCTTGTAGTGCATGATAAATCAGACACCTAACTCTTGCAGGAGTTGATATTCAGACTTGAAGGCTTTCGTCCCTATGGTTGGTACCTAACATTAGTACAGTTTGGATGCTACTCACTGTTTGGTTTAGTTGAATTGTACATGAAAGCTGACAGACAACGGAGGTAAGTTTATTTAGATTAATTTGTTGAGCATGGGTACTACTTAATGATCTCATTTCAAATTAAATTAATGACAGTAAGTCTTGTTTGATGGAATAAATCTTACTTCCCTAAAATGTTATTTTTGCACTGCAGATGTCCTGTCTACCTTTCTGTACATAAACTCTAAAAATATGAGCTTTAAAAGAAAGACCTTTGTGCATTTAGGATGGAATTTTTAAATAATTTTTGCAGTAAAGAGTTTGATTACAAAAATGTGATTGTGCACTTGCTCTCCTTCATTTTCTGTCAAAAGTTTGTAACCGCTATAATTTCTATAATGTATTAATTCATATTTGATATTTTCCTGAACATCTTATTTTATACTGCAGGATTCCCCTTCCAACATATGGTTTCTTGGCCTTCTTAACAGTAGCCACCATGGGCTTGTCAAATTCCTCTTTAGGATACCTTAACTATCCGACCCAAGTTATATTTAAATGCTGCAAACTAATACCAGTTTTAATAGGAGGCATTATAATTCAAGGTGAGTAATGTGGTATATACACTTCATGGTAAGGGAATTTGACCAAGTGGTAACTTCTATTTAATCCCATATTTCTGTGACAAAAATCAGGGAATTTTATCCCATTTGTCCATGCATATGTGTGTTTGTAATTTCCTAGACCATAAGAAAAAAGAAATCGAAACTCTGGGGATTGATAGACATTCAATGTGATTTGTTTATATATATATATATATATATATATATATTCAGGATTGCAGCCTGCTTTTCCAAATCTCTGAATTAAGCATACTCTTTCCTGATAATTTTTGTATGTGTTTAATGTTACATTTTCCAAAATTCATGAATATAAAGCAAAATACAATGCATAATCCAAGTGGAAAGCGGGCTCACAAATTTTGATGCCCATGTCCTATTGTTGTTACTCAGTATCGTGGACATACAGATGTTTTTTTTTTGCACGTGAAGTTTGTAAATGAAATGATGTGGTAGCCATGTAAGATCAGTCTTTTTTATTCTTGTCTTTTTAATATGTATATTTTAATGTACAGCGAAAGAAAAATGTCCAATTTCAGGCAAAAAATATGGTGTGATAGATGTTAGTGCATGCCTCAGTATGAGCATTGGGTTAATCCTTTTTACTCTGGCAGACAGCACAGTTTCTCCTAATTTTAATTCTTATGGTAAGTATGATGATGCAGGTTCTTTCAAATTGCTTTATAGATAAAATTATTCATGAAAAAATGCTTATTATGATTTGATAAGGTATTCTTTATTACTGCCACAATATGCTTATTAAATCATTTCAAGTTTGGTGTTAAATGGTTAAAAAAGTATGGTTAATGATAAATGAAACTTAATTTTTAGATACATGTTACAATTTATCAGCTGACTTGTGTTTATGCTAGCATGTAAAAATTTTGATATGTTTTTCCCTACATTATTTCTCACTTACTTATTTATTTTCTAAGAAAAATGGTCCAAAGATTCCTTGTTGGAACTATATAATTCTAATAATTTGGTTAAGACCAAAAACATTTGTCAGCTTTAGCATGGCCAGTACTGCTTTGAGGGTGGAAATCTGTCTCATACATGAATGAAAAATGGTTCATGCAGCTGTCACTGACTTATTTTTTTCAGGTATTTTATTGATCTCACTTGCTCTTTGTGCTGACGCTGTGATAGGAAATGTGCAAGAAAAAACTATGAAAGAATTCAAGAGCACCAATTCAGAAATGGTAATGTGCATGTTACGAGGGGTTTCAACTGAAGCCAAATAGAAAAGAATTACTTTGTATGGTTGTAAATATAGCATGCAGACAAATGGCATTGTTTGAGTCAATGCACTTATTTGTGTTGTTTCTAGCTCTTCAATTCTTATGAATATCAATTAGAGGTAAAGAAAATGAAATTAAAAATCAACTGTTTTCAATATCATAATGATTCGTTTTACTGTTAAAATCCTTACTTAATTTTTTAAGATTGAAAAATGTTTGAATTTCATTTTAGGTATTATACTCATACTCTATTGGGTTTGTGTACATCCTATTTGGACTTGTTATCAGTGGACAGCTTTTTCCTGCATTTAATTTTTGTTTACAAGTAAGCTCTTTGTAATTTCTTTTCTCTGTAGCTTAACTGACCTTTTCCAAATAATATTTAAGTCATAAAGACCTAATACAGAGATTTTGTGCCTTCAGTGGGGCTGGCACTTACAAATGTTTTACGTGCCTTATTATCATTGAAACCTTTTTTCTAATGTGTCAATGTCAGCATCAAAGCATACTCATGCCCTGTGTATAGTGTAGGTTGACTGGTTCACTTGTGTATCAGCTGACTTTTCATACTGATGCATGACAGATCAGTTGATCTAGGAGCAATGGATCAGGAGGCCAGATGAAGGAGTCAATCTCTCAGTGTATCTGATCACCTGGAACAACCCAGACATCAAATTGAACAGGAGCAGCAGGGGTCTTACTGGTGCAAGAGGCGGGCAGAAGACAACAGCACATACACTTCGACCTGTCATGTGTCAGTTGTGTCCATGTTGTCTGACAGCCAGGCAAAACTGTCCACCCCCACATACACAGTGTAGATTTGCATCAATAGAACTATTAATGTTGTCATTTTAATAGTGTTTTACCTTCACAGTCTCTGTACTTGTTTCAGTGAATGCCAGTTTAATCATATTTCCTTATTCTATATAGTATCCAGTCGAAACGTATGGTTATGGTGCAGTCTTCTCCCTGACTGGCTATCTGGGAGTGAACATAGTACTGACCATGGTCAAGACATTTGGGGCTCTCATAGCTGTGACAGGTGAGTTAGCTATCACAACAAACTTCACTGGTTAAATTAATTAGAAATTCTGGAGAAAAAATTTGTCATGTGTGTTTTGCTACTTGATTTCGTGTTCTTGATGTCATTAAGACCAACACAAGAGGTGTGCATCTTGTAATGATTATATTTAAATGTAATGCAATGTAATATAATATAATATAATATAATATAATATAATATAATATAATATAATATAATATGTTTAGCTACATTTTCAGAAACGTTTATATAAAATAGTAGTTTCAGTTCAATCAGTGTGCCAATTGCATTATTGCTATAAGTCTGTAAAGCCATTGTTGAATTGTGTTAGTGGTCATTCACAGCAGATTTCAAGCAATCTTCAATCTAAACATATGGAACTTTGCAGTGTCTGTAAACTTACTATTGAAAAAAGGTATTTCAAATTTCATCTGAGACTATGTTTTTTAAAACATATTTTGTTTTAATATTGCTAGAGAAAAATGTAAACAGTTTGTATTGAGGCAATTCATTTATGATTAAATACTTTTTTCTCAGTGACCACATGTAGAAAAGCCTTGACCATAGTGCTTTCTTTCATTTTCTTTGCCAAGCCATTCACTTTCCAGTGAGTAGAAATCATTTTTATTTACATCAGTCAGTGTTGTTAAGAAAGAAAGAAGCTTAACTTAGACCTGTAATGAGCTAATTAATGTTACAAAACATTAGTATATGTTAAAACCCAAAGTAGGTCTGAAAATTTTGTAATTCCATTTGATGTACGCAAGAGAAAATTATTTTGAATGATGTGTATAAAAGAGCATCATTTTTTTGTGAAAATACCTCAAATGCTTCCCTACATGTGCAAATTCCATAAAATATCTAAAATAATTACTGCAACTTATAAGTAATGGCTTTTCTTTTAGATAGATATTGAAATTTCATCCAGTTTGATTACTTTCAGATATTTGTGGGCAGGTCTGATTGTTTTACTGGGGATTTACCTGAACATATACAGCAAGAACAAAACCAAGTGGGATCCAGTCATCAGAGAATATCTTACAAGACTGAACCCATGCAGAAAACGTGATATTCAGCTGAACAATATGGAAAATATTGTTTAATTTACCATTGAGGCCACAATAAGAACTAGTCACAATTGTACTTTGACTAAAATTTTGCTTAACATCAAAAGGTAGCTTGGGGGATTGTGTCTCTTGGAATATTTTTGGATTTGTTTTATGTTATAGTCTGTATACATTGCAAGCTTTACTCTTTACAAAGATTCTGAAGTCACTAATTTATTTTGCATAAAAAAAAGATAAGGTGCTGTGCATTGGAAATTGGTGCAAAAATTATGAAACAAAAAGTAGCTTAGTATTTGGTAGTGGGTTTCTAGTTCTAGCACACCATTATTTAATTTAAACTCATTTTTAAAGATATTTTTATGGACAAACACTGTGTGTCTGGACATACATCACCTTCATCTGTCATTCCCATTGCATTTAGCACTCGGAAATGTCATTTAAAAAATGAGTTACTCAATATTCTCGTACTTACAAGAATGACTCATACAACTAAATATACGATTCCAGTTTGAAAACAAGCCTGATTGGGTTATTTTTCTTTAAGTTATGATGTTTGTTTGTTTGTTTTTCTATATTTTTTCATTTTTCATGAATGGCATCTTGGTATGACTGAATTAGCATGGATTTGGTGCTCGGTCATTGTTACATTTTCCGAATGTCTGCAGTAACATAAGTACATGATTAAAAATTGATGGTGATTAAACTGTAAAGCATTCTGTAATATTGCATCAAAAATGACAAAAAACGTGCACTGCCATCGTTTAATTGTTTGTTCGCCTTTTTTAGAATGTTTTCGTGCAGCTCCTCTCACTTTTGTCATTTTTGTCTGTCCATTTGTCAGCTTTGCTGCCTTGTTTTATTTGCTCTAATCCAGTGGATGTTTACATACATTAATTTTGTTTTATTTGGTGTAGAATCCAATATTTGAGTAGGGTTTTATTATGGTTACTGAAACGGTTTTTGAGACATGCACAGGCATTTACGTCAGACTGAAAAAAGAAAAATCAATCCCATGAGCGATTCTCAGCTTCGTCATTTATACCTAATGTGGTTGTTTTTATTATAGAAAATGAGGGTTTTCATAAATTGTGATAAAGTATATTTATTTATTATGGTTATTTACACTGTATTTATGAGCATCATAACGGCTCTTTGAAGCTTTGGTGTCATTAAAGGGAAATAAATATGGTGGTGATTGAGGCGTGTCATTTTTCTTAGTTTTTTCAAGTGCAACAATAGAAATTTCCAGTCGGCTGCACTTAAGCATGTTATATACTAAAAGAAAATGTTTGTGGTAGATCTCGGGTGGCCATAAATTCGAAAGTCTTCAGTCCTACGGAAACAACAGAAGCCGTGTCTTTTATCGCTTGTGTTCACTCTTACACTGAAACTCAAAATAATTCGTACACGATTTTATAATTTGTGTGAAACAGAAAGGCTACGACGAGGATTTGTCATTTTCTTTTTTTGTCTTCCATCAGGCACAGTGTGCCAAGAGAGAATTTCTGTATGAAGCACCGTCGTCAAATTTGGTGTTTTTCAATGGTGGCAACACAACTTTTGATACAATGTTAAAGACCGATAATAGATACCAACATACCGAAATCTATTTTTTGCCTGAAAATCTCTGTAAAAAGAGTTATTATACATACACAAACACCACTTACTTGCCGGTCAAGACTTCATCTGACGTAAAACAAATGAAATAGTGTAAAAGTGAAAGTGAGCGAAGAAACGGATGCATATTTTCAGGCAGTGTTAAAAGAAACCCCTCCCCCTAAATAAATGAATAAACAATAAATAAAAAGATAAAACCTGCATTTTAGCACTTTTTTTGTCAGAACACTTAAACGCTAATATCCGTAGGGAAATTGTATACCGTGAGAAAAGCGTCAAGTCGATAAACTGATATCCTAGAATGAATGGTGCCCTTGTACTGGTTCAAAGGCAAATGTGTATCTTTACTTCTACAACTAGCACCATCTCGTTTAAACAAATAGCCGTTCCAAATTCCATCTGCAAAAAACGTGTAGAAATGAAAATGAACGAAGAAATAAATGTATCTTTAAAGGCAGCAAAAAGAACAGCATGTAAGCATACACTCTCTATGCGATTTAGCACTATTTGACAAAGCTCTTAAATGCCAATATCCGCAGCAAAATTGTACACCGTGAGAAAAGTGCAAAGTCGATAAAGTGATTTCCTGGTAAGGGTGGCGTCCTTGTTACTGGTTTAAAAGCACGTGTATAACTTTTCACGAGGGTCGCAAATATGGATTTGGTTTCCATAAACCAATTGACCACGAATTCAAAATGGCTTAATTGAAAATGAATTCATCGATGTTTTATAGATCTCGACTCGATGATCCTTTGTATGCATTAATGGGAGAGACACACAGTGCATTTGTCGAAACGAGTTTTCCGGAACACGTAGAAAGCAGCACTTACAATGTAGTCCCTATGATGCTCTTCTCATTATATTAAGCAAAGAAAATCAATTTTTCTGACAAAATGTTGCATTCATCCCAAAATAACTTATAGAGTAGAAAGAGGAGATTAAGGGAAAAACGAAAACATGATGGTATTGTCCAGGGATTTGTCCATTTATTGGCCAAGTATCCTAGATATGTCTTTGAATAATATTTTCCTCAAATACTAATTTGCCACTTGGCCAAGTATTTTTTAGGAACTAACACTGTTATTTGAAGACTAAATATGACGGGATGTAGGAATGGTTTAAAAGAACCTTTTTCTTGAACAACTTTAGTGATTCGCCGAAGGAATTCATTAATACACAAGTAAACTTGTCGTCGCGACCCGACACGATTGTACATAGGTTGCTCTATAAGACAGAATACCATGAAAAACTCAGCTTGGTGTGTCGTGCTCCAACTGCTGGCTTTTGTAGGATTTGAAAAAGTTTTAAGAGTGTCAGGCGGTAAGTAAAACAACTTCTTTCGTTATAATTTCCCTAACGGTACAAGTAGGATCATAAATGCTTATTTTCAAATCACTGTCAGCAGTTCTTCACATTTTTTTATTTGTCCCCTTTCAGGATGGCAGCATTTGGAAAGTTATTACCTGGAAACATCACTACCATACGATTTGATGAACCAGGTGTCGCTGGATGAGTGCCAAGCGCAGTGTATTTCATTAGGCACTGATTGTCCGGCTATCAACTACAAACCAAATGGTCAAAAGTGCCAGATACTACAACAGAAAGACGGAGATAACGGGTGTATATTGGTATATGCACATAACAGTTTCAGCTATTACGAGAAAACCAACAGCGAAAACGATACAGTCGTGACAAGTGAGTCTCTCTCTCTCTCTCTCTCTCTCTCTCTCTCTCAGAAATTTTAATATTTGAAAAGATCACGTTTTGAGTTACAACCGCAATGCCCGAACAATAACATCTCTGGTTACTTTCAGGTAAAAAACCTGGCCGTTTTTTCAGAAGATACGTCGGATACAAAATGCCTGCTCACTTGGTGATCGTCAACGAGACAGTGCTACAACGTACGATTTGTGCGTTCAACTGCATGGTGACCCCCCTCTGTATGTCGTTCAGCATACAGCCAGAAACGTACGGCTTGTCATATTTCTGCGAACTGAACAGTGCACGGAGGAACAACAACGGATCCAATCTACTTTCTGATTCAAGTTTCTACTATTTTGAGTGATATGTAAAATATAACATATCCTCCACATGTTCAGAAGGCCGACAAAGCACTACATAAGTTTGGTGAAGTTTACAGAAAAGGTCGAAATCCATTGGAATTATCCGACGTCTACCTAACAATCGAACTGGTGACCGATTCAAATATAATTATGATGTAGCCCCTATACCACATAGAATACCACACCAAATTGGAAGGGAACAATGTATATACAATACGATTTTATTGGTAGTTTTCAATTGGAAAAATACCTCAGTGCCTTGAATAGCTGAGCGTGATAATAATAAAATTAGCATTTAAAGCTGGTAAAAATGCAATTTTTCATGTCAAGGCCTACATATATAAAATGTCTTACAGATACATTATTACAAGGTTTAATATAAACAGTCCATGACATTTTGACACTCAGTACCGAATATAAAAATATGTGTACAATTCATTCAAATTGCGACAGAATGGCTCAATTTTTAGTATCTCTTTAATAAAACATATGCGAAAAAATTTGTATCGATTATACCGACACAACCATGTAACAGTTTAATGCAACAAACCTCGTTTGCATATTTTCTTGAAATCGAGCGACAATTTAGCTCAGATAATTTGGAAAGCATGAATTGCTCCCTTTTCACTATTGTCATATTTTGGCATATTTCTATTGATATTTAAAAACCCTTTAATTTGCCAGTTCTTTTGTTTGAGAGAGCAAAGATTGTGCAAATACATAGCGTTTTAAGTGCTTAAATATTGCTTTTAAAACGCTACTTCCTGGAGACGATGAACTCGACAAAATTCTCTAAAAGAAAGTAAATAACGGATTTGTGTTTCATCGACTTAGCGACTTTCCTTCTAGTATTAAGCAAAAGACAATGTAAAATCCATTTTCACGAGGAACGCTATTTAGACGCTGATTATCAACAGCCTCTTGATTTTTTATTAGACGGGATAAAAAGAAGTAAAGATATATCCAAAAAGCATTTTACGCTTCAACATGAAGACGACGTGCCTGTTTGTTGTTCTTTTGTATACAGTGATAGCATCGATATTCATGCAAATGACCGTAGGTGAGTGTAGTACATATCATCAGTATTATGTCTGAAATTTTACATCATTATTTCTGATAGATATACAAGTTAATGCTCATAGATACTTTCAAGATTTCACTGTAGTTTTCTTCCATAGAATCATCAAATAGAAGAGGAACAGAGAAGCAAGTCTCAGGCGGATTAAAAAAAATATTATCAGTATTGGGACGTTGATTCCGTCCACGTGGATGGCATTTCGACAACGTTTCCAATAAAAATATACTTTTGAATCGTATCGTATCTTTGAATCATGCATTGAAATAGTCTTTTAAATGAATTAAGAAACTTGCTTTGAAACGAAAAGCGCCAGTTTTGCGTAGTGAGTTGTGTGCTTTTTTCATCAGTAGAACCTATGCCGTGTTCATGCTGCATATTTTAACTCTAATAAGCTATCGTCAAATATGTTACATTAAATGCAGCAATTCAAGCATTTGGCACATTTCAGTTATTATTCCTGTGAGTTAGGATGTTGGTAACGAATTGATTCACTTTCTGCAGTTTCCATTCCAAAATGCACAGTCGATATCCCGTTTGGGTATTCTAGCGTTGTAAAGGGCAGATAATGTTAATTATGTCGAGTTCCTCTGACCCTGAAAGGGATAACAATATGAGATTCATATTTCACAATAAAGACATTGTAAACAACTCATAGAAATATTCCATTTTACCACCAAAACAGCGGTTATCGCAAATTCTGGAATATGTGCTTGCCAGCAGAGCACGCGGACCATCATAAATGGCTATACCTCCACAATAATCTCTTTGGACATTATTAAAAAAATAAAAAAAAATAATAAAAAAAAAAAACATGAACTAACTTTGAATGTCGGAATTGATTCATAAACCACTCGTCAGGATGGGGAAATCGTCGTTAACCTCAGGAAAATACTTTTTTGCCAAAACGAACAGTTGTTATCCCTTTAACTGCGAGCACATCCATGACATAAATAAATAAATAAATAAATATGAAAAAGGTATATACATGTATATTTAACTACATTGCTTTGCCAGGTTCTTTATAATCATATTATCCTCATAAACTGTAAGCAACATTTTACATTTCTTAGGCAGTACCTGTGCGCGAAGCTTTTGTGGGAAAATGGGGAAAAAATTCAAGCCAAGCGTCGCGGATGAAATTATGCAATTTGACATCGGGAACCGAATGGATTGCGCAATGGCGTGTGCTGACCTTCCCGACTGCCAGTCGTACGGCATCAAAAATGTGGGAACACTGCGTTGCACTTTGAACAGGAACAAAGCTGCAGATGACGGAGAACTTTTGAATTACCCAAGCGGAAATTATGACTACTACCATCTCTAGAAACCCGCTAGCCGTTCTTATCTATAAACAAAGCGACAATCTACCAAAGTCCGCTGTGTTAACAAATAACGGCACGTACCTAATAACACAACAAACAGGACTGATGGAACGGTCAGGAAATAAGAGCAGTTATCATCCATTTGTCCACACAAATTTGTCAATACATTGATTTCAGGCTGGTGGTTATACGTGAGGCGAAGCCTAGAAACTTTTACCACACCCATTCACGTAATCGACTTACTGGTCATCAAACACGACTTGGAGGACTGGTGGCTGAATTTGGCCCTGACAATAACGTCTACAAAAAAAAAAAAAAAAAAAAAAAACTGAAATAGTGGACATTTAGGAAAAGAACCACAGACCCGTATGTGTTTTAACCTCATTTTAAGCAAATATTCCATGGAGGGTTCTTTTAAATAAAAGCTATGGAAAATAATTACCCAAGTTCAATAATGAAATAAAATTCAGCAATTCTATTAAAAATACTGCAGCTTTTGTATTTAGTATCAACATGACAGTCATTCTCAATATATATATGTCCAATTAACATTTTTTTATTAAAAGTTACCCGGCGGAAGAGTTGTTTTTCCAAGTGGAACTCTACATTATATCAGTCTAGTAACTTACAAAGATACTATTTACTAGATTTTTATGTTGTCACGCAAAAGACATAAATGGACTTAACTTTAAACCTTCGTTATTATCGCCTATCACCATCTCAAATTTTACAATCGATCTTGTTTATTTTTATTAAAGTAGAAAATCTGCAACTTGTCAGTAAGTGAGTATGATGTCTACCATCTCAGAAAATGTATATCTAGAATGTTTATTTATGAAATAACTCAATAAGTAGCTTGTTTGTACTTTTGCGGTGTCGCCGGGTTAAAAAAACCTTCGTCACGTCTTTTGGCGCAGGTCATCAGTTTCAGTTATTTGATCTATTAACTTTTTGTAATATATTAGCCATTAACGCAATCTTGAATTGAGTAACGTCCATTATTAGCTAGACGATATGGTGACATGTCACAGTTGATTGTTTTACAGGAAACTGCATGCTCTTAGGACGTTATTTGCAAAACTTTAATTCGTTACCAGGCATTGTGAAAAAATGTAGGCCTACTTGCGGTTGATGACAAAATGTTTCAGTGAAATAAACATGCATTAGCGCAGTCTTATTTTTGTTAGTGTTAAAACTTTCAAGTATTATCCTTGTTATTTTAAAGACTTGCGTTGCTAAAACAGCTGCAACTTCCGTTAAAAAATTCGAAAATTACCCCATGCTAGCAAGGCATGGGTTTTAAAATTTTCCATGATTTACAAAAAAAATTTTTGTATTGACAATGACTCCACTAGACACTACTACAATCTTCGGCAATGAATTACACTGTAAATAAGCTTCTCTAAATCGTACGTAAAATGTCTGTCAGTTTTAACAAACACAAAAATCTACTGAACAACTGAGGACATAAAACTGGAGCACTTCAGAGACATCTGGTGTCAACAGGCTGAAAGCTTATCATACGTTCAGTTTGTGTAATATAAAGCTTAGATATAAGTTTGGACTGAAAATAATATCTAAAATGTCTTCACAAATAACTTCAGTTCAGGCAACACAAAAATACAATCACTGCAAAACAAACTGAAGACATTAACGTAAAAAAGCAGTTCAGAGACATCTGAAGTCTTAATCCGTTTAACATACAGAATAGCTGTTAGCTGTCAAGGCAAATTGCTACAGAAAAAATACATGACAGAACACTGATAGGAACCACTACATGACAATTTTACTGCATGCATGCTGACTCCATTGGCAATATTACCGTTCTATCTGCTCTCTTTCTCTTCCGTTGGTTTGGCTTTTTCCCCTTACCTGTTCCTCCAATTAAATTCAATCCACAGGAAGAGACTATATTTCGCTTACCTTTGGGCGTATTTAAAAACCTTTGAGTGTGTTGTCTCTGCACTTTTACTTGCCCACGCACACCTGTCTACTCTACTAAAATATGAATCCAATCAAAATTCCCCCCTTCCCTTGAAGGCTCTCTCCATCTCCAGATATTGTCCCTCGACAATTTCATAAAAAGAATTAACCAGTGTTCGAGTATCTTGGGGTTGCCAATTTACCTTCATCTTCATGATGTGATTAACTAATTCACAATTATTATTTGTCCATGCAATAGGTAGATCTTTGTGTCTTTCTCTAGTTTGGAAGTTTTCCTGTAATTAATGTTTTCAAATTGAGGTACATTTTCAATATTTCTTAAAACTGATTGGCTCCTTTCCTCAAAAACTACTTGATTGTCAGAATATATTAATCCATTTTTGCCAAATATAGCTGAAACTATTTTGTTCCTTTCTTCTTCATTGGCCCCAAATTATAGCATTGTTTTTGATTGGCCGATGGCAAGAAATGTGATCTGTATTACTTCCAAAACCAAAGTTTGCACCTTTCTTGATAACTTTTTCCTCATTACTTCCGATAACTAAATTTGGATTTTTATAGGCATTTCCATAGCAATGGAAGTGAAAAAGTTCCCAAATGTCTTCCAATCAGATTGTCAGTGAATAAGAATGGGTCCTAAAAATATGGTTGATTCATACCAATCCTAGGTGCTTGTAAGTTAGTGAAGTGACATGAAGTTGTCCCAGGTTGAACGGTTTATCGGCACCCAAAATTGTAGTGATGGAGTTGGGAGCAGCGAGATCTGTTCATCGGTACACAACTTTACACAAGGGGACTTGCTCTTTATGTGGTTGATCCTGCGAATGAAAGGGTGTTCATGGTGTGAATTGTGTAGATTAACAAAGTCTTTTGCTACATTAGCAGGTCCTGCAGTCTAAGTACGAGCCTTTTTATTTGCTACCTGTTTCAACTTTGAGGGTCATTGGTTTTCTGAATCCGCTACACGAACCAGCTTTTCGTAAAGTTCACAAGGTTTGGAGACACGTTCGGCAGTTATACGGTCCATAACAAAGTCTGAAGTACTGCAATACGGGTTTACCGCGAATATATCTTCAAGTTAATTTTTCACTTTTCTGTTTTCTTCAAAAGGACCTATATATTAAGAACTGAGAATTATAATTAAGACATGGAATTATTGGGTGCTGTTACATTCCTGATACATACCTATCTACTTTGCACTTGTGAAAATTAATTTAACTATATTCCTGTCTGACGCTCCTTGTTTATCAGAAATGTCATTAAAAGAAGTGGATTTGAAATGGGACCTTATTTCCGCAGCAGTCCCAGCTAGGTGTGGCTCAGCTGAGACGCGCATGGTCAGTGTCGACGGTTGAATACTGTTCAAGCGAGTTGAACTTCTCTGCGACAAGCACGTAAGAATTTGGTGGGAGGTGACCAGCGCACGTGGACGGTTTTATTCCATATAACTTCTCTAGAGCTTGATATAGGGTCACTTTATTCGGTTTAAGGGGTGTTTTAGGATGAAATTACTCTATTTTTTCACGGTATATATGTCAAATAATAGGGCCTACACTGTCACCCTCTCACCATATATGCCATGATGCCATGAACACCTTTCGCTGGCGCTCGAGGTGTTATGGCATATATCGCTCGGGTGACAGTGTATTATCCCACACATACATGTATATATCTACTTCGTTGGTAAATGTTTCTCATTCACCATTAACCTTAATTGGGGTATTAAAAGAAATATTTTCACTTTTTAACACAGAAGAGCACATTTGAATATGCGTTGTATGTTGCCATATTTCACAAAGCCAAGAAATGTAGTTATTCTCATGAATATTACTTTAAGTGTTTTGTGTATACATGAGGCAAAATTTCATTATACCTACCCATTCATACGTACTTTCGGCTGGGGAGTTCAATTCTCTTGTTTTTCAAAGTCAAACATTATACAAGCATTATGGTGAAATGAACAAGTGAACTTGTTTTGGCTGTCACTTGTCAATCATCTGGTGTCAGTGAGAGCAGATACGTACCTCACTTGCTAGATAACACCACTGAAATGAGCAACTCCTTGGTTTACTGCCATGGAAAGGGCCATTTCAGTAGATACATGTACAATAAATTACAAAAAGAGTAAGAAGCAGCCATAGCATGTTTGTAACTCCTAATTTTCTCAGGTTTATTGCAGTAAGCACGATTTTGACAACATCACTGAAAAAGCAAGCAAACAGATTCATTTCACCTGTTTCACGAATTATCTGACTTAGTAGCTCAAGACGAAGCGTTCATGAAAATTTATCCTGAACTTAAATATCGTTTTCTGGTAAACAAAGTAAACTTACAAATTATAATACGTTAAGGTAAATGATTTGACGTAGTACTCTCGACTCCGTAGGCAGCGGGGATTAGATACCCTCTACCAGGGCGGCAGATATTATAGGGACATTTTCCACATTTTCCATCTACGTAGCCTAAACAAAACTGATAATGTAGTCATGAAGCGTCGACTGTATAAACATTGGTCGGTAGACGAATTTCATTTTGTAAAAATTCAACTTTGGTTAATGAGCATAGCAACTAAATTTTGCAGTCAGTCGGAATTATATAAAAAATACTGTTTATTCAAATCTAAAGTGAAGGTTTAAGTGAAGTAAAGGAAAGGATTTAAGAGTTCTGCGCAACCTATACTGGGAACAAACTGCATGTATGCGAGTAGGCAATGACACAAGCTCATACACCAAAATTAGAAGAGGCGTTAGACAGGGATGTGTGCTTAGCGCAGACCTGTTCAACCTTTATAGTGAGATTATTCTTCGAGAAATAACACCATTAGAGGGAATTCATGTCGGAGGAAAAAACATTAACAACTTGAGATATGCTGATGATACCGTCCTAATTGCTGAGTCAGTTACAAGAAAGTTACAAGAGATACTAGACAAAGTGGTTGAATCCAGCAAAAAGAAAGGGTTCACCATCAACTGGAAGAAGACAGAATGTATAGTAATCAGCAAACAAAGAACAGCTAAACATTGTAAGATATTGATTGACAACATCCTAATAAAACATGTACAGAAATTCAACTATCTTGGCAGCATGATAACTGAAGATGACAAATGTGACCAAGAAATTAGAAGACGTATTGGAATGGCAAAAGCTGCATTTGAAAAACTGGGCAGCATAATGAAGAACAACAAAATTTCTATGACGACAAAGATCAGAATGTTGAATTGTTATGTGTTTTCCATTCTCACTTATGGAAGCGAATGCTGGACTACATCCCAAGGTATAGAACAACGAATAGAAGCGGCAGAGATGTGGTTTCTCAGGAAAATGATGAGAATATCTTGGACAGAGAGAATGACAAATCAGAAAGTGTTGGAGAGAGCAGGAACAAAGCGTTTCCTTCTAAAAAGCATACGAAAGAGACAGTTGGAATTTTTAGGACACGTAATGCGGAAAGATGAGCTAGAACATCTTAGTGTGACAGGCAAGATCAATGGAAAGCGAAGCAGGGGCAGGCAAAGATTAACATACACAGCAAGCATAAGTAGGTGGACAGGAATAGCGGAGCTAGACCTGTTGAAGACCGCAAAGGACAGGAAGAGGTGGAAGTCCATGATCGCCAACGTCCTAATGGGATTAGGCACTTGAGAGAGAGAGAGAGAAAAAAGTGAAGGTGATTTAAAAGCATAAAAGCAACATTACCTACGGTTTTCCTGCGGTCAATTGTAAACTTTCCACATGACACATCAATACCCGATGCATTTTTCGAACAAAAATCCTGCAATTATTAACTCCTTTTTTAATATATTATCGATGTGTAACAATATTAATGTCGAAAATATTAATTGCATAGTGGGAGTAGAGATACGAGGAAGCAACAATGCAGGGTGTGGTCGGTGTGGGGGAGGACGGTGTGCGTTTAATGGTAATTTTACAGGGGATGTATCGATGCGGGGGATTACCGGTGTGGGGTCGTATCGTTATTGAGACACCCCGCAAGGTGAAAAATAACTTACTTTTCCTCACTTTTGCACACTATCAAAAAGCACAACGTGGTGGTGAAAATAAAATGTGAAATACAGTAATGTGCCTTTTGAAAGTCGTGGAAAGACAACATAACAACATAGCAAGGGCCAGACAGCTTTCTGTCAAAAATGGCAGAATGTTATGAAATTCGAACATCTGGCATTTCTGAGCACCTGTAATTTCATGAATTTCGACAAAACGATCTTTTCGTTATTTCAATTAATTTCTTTTGTACGAAATTTATGGTACGTTACTGAATCTCGAAAATTAGCAAAGATACACCCATAGTTACTATTGAACTTGAATAAAAAGTCATACACTGGCAATCTAACTGTGACCTTGAAATTGACCTTTGACCTACTTTTCACCGTGAACTGAACTTTGCAACATTTAATTCCCTTATATCTCCAAAACTGGCAGAGATAGACCCATAGTTACTATTGAACTTGAATAGGAAGTCATACACTGGCAATTTAAATAAGGCCTTAACATTAATCTTTGACCTACTTTTTACAACGAACTGAACTTTGCAAGGTTTCTGGGGATAGTTCATTAATAATGTCCCTGATTCCTTGGTTGTTTTGTAGTGGAGGAAGGGTAGGTGTATCTGATACGGGAATATCGCCCCATCTGACTCCATGGGTTGTAGCGGACTGTGCTGTAGTGCGCAGTCATAGTGGCCGACTTCCTGGCCGCACCTCGTAAAGCGTTTCTTTGTCTGTCGCCTTCTCCGTCGCCATATCGCTGCACCACCTGACACAGATTGTCTACTACAACAATTGGCCGGTTGAGAACTTCGCTGGCTGCAATAATCTCGAACTCCCCCGGCAAGGAAGTTGGCACTGCCATGGCCGCGATTCTGTCTTCCATGGAGGAATACCGTAACCAGGCTGGAAGGTCAGCATTGATGGTTTCAATATCTAGGTTGTTATACCTGCTGTAATATTCGCACATGTGGCTAATAACATTGGCCCTTAAACCATCTGCAGTGCTCTTCTCCAGCATCTCTAACACTGGACTCTTCAAAATCCCATGATTATTCCTCTCAGCTAATTGTAACTTTGGATTCATGCCTATTACTAAACTTCGAAATAGACATCGCCCGTCACTACTTGCCTGGACAATACAAGTGCTGGACAAGGCCTCCGGTCGCCTGGTGTTGGTCGATGAGCAAAATGGCACTTCATTAACAGGTGTGGAACTTTCATCGGCTGGTAAGTTGCAAGAGGCAGCTGTGCTTTCTGCTGGGAGTTGTTCAGTGTGCTGTGCGTCCGGCTCGTCTGTTACCAGCGCCCCCATAAATTCATCGGCTGCGAAAACATTGGGGTCAAAGGGCCAAAGACCACATACTTTGAAACCGTGAACGGCTTTTTCCGGCAAAGCGGTCCTCAAAAAGGCCTTTCCAGATAGACCGGCCATGCCGTAGACTGAGATCCGACGCCCAGGGTAAGAGACCATCCAACTGTCGGCTTCAGCATTAAATGCACTCTTCAAGGATTTGAAATAGGCGCTGTCCAGCGGTTGCAGCTTATGAGTGCTACACGTATGTAGGGGGCAATGTGAGAAGCTCAATTCCATTCTCCCGACAAAAATCAATGGCCTCCAGAGTCTTGTGACTGTGATGTCTATCCAACAATATGATATGGGGGTCTTGGCGAGAGCAGGCTGTAAAACTGACGAAATGCCTCAACCACGTGAGAAATAGCTCCGAGTCTGTCCATCCACTTTGACTCGCATATCCTACAGCTTCTGGCGGCGCGTCTTTCATGAGCGTTTCGACCATTCTTTTTCTTGGAAAGATATACATGGGTGGCAAAAATTTTCATGCTGCGCTGAAGGCACAGATCAGGGTCTCCAAATCTCCCCGCTCAGCACTTGTGATTTTACTGACTTGTCGCATTCCCTTTGCCGCCATAATCTTACCAGGCTTTTGGACAGTGGTAAGTCCGGTCTCGTCCATATTCCAAATTCGGGACGGCGCGTAGTGATGGGCGTAGAGACATGCTTTATACATGCCAAAGAAATTGGTCACTTGCGTCTTATTAAAGCCTACAGCACGCGCGACGCTGGTTGACTGAGGCTTACGAATGCTTAAGGCGCGACGCGAGAGAAACCCTTGCACCCAGTCCTGACCTGCCATCCGCAGCTCTCTGCTGAACGGATGAGCGACCTGTGCTTTTTCCGCCACATCAAATGCAAGGCGCTGCATATCTCGGACTTTTAACCCGTAGAGTCGTCTCTAGAGTCGTCATTTCAATGACATGGGACTTCAGCTGTAATTCTACAGTTTGCGGCAGGGCGCTGTGATACCTTCCAAAAATAAGCGTGCCTGGTACAGCCACTTGCTGGTCCCGGTGGCGGCGCAGGGTGCGTGTCGGTACACCGAACTCTTGGCTGGCTCGGATAAGAGGCATACCTGCAGACCAAGAAGTTCTCTTTATAACTTCTTGTGCAGACAAAGCCTTTAGTGCTGCTGCCAGGTTTTCCTGACCATATTTGCCTCTGTCAGACTTCCTCTTATAATTTCTCACCATTTTATCTGTAAATGAAAAGGGGGAAAAAAAAAAAACAATTTATGTTTCAGAAATCAATATATTATCACGTACCCAGAAATTTATTTAAAAATATGAGCATGTACCCTGAAAACAAACAAATTATGGCTTTTTCTCACGTAAGTGTAATAACTAAGGATAACCATTTAAAAAAATCAGCACTTGCGCATCTTTTCAAATTTAATTTATTATTAAAAAAGAAAGGGGGCAAAACGCCCAGTGATCGGGACAAAACGCGTTTTGCCCCATGTCCGACTGGGCATTTTGCGCCAAAGTGAAACTTTGTATATATTTGTAAAATTCGGCGAAAAGTAGTTACATAATCTGACACCATGGACACTTGTGTCGAGTTCTAATATATCGTCCTATTTGTCACCAACAAAGTTTTTTTAATTCGTGCATTTGGTAGATGGTGTCACTAATGTTAGGGCAAAGTCTAAATAACTCGAAACAAGGCAAAAACAAACAAATCATTATAAAAGACTTACCTTTTAGTTTCTGGTCATCTCCGTCATGGAGGATGCATCTGCTAGAGGGGCCGTAGCAATAGTCCGAAGGTTCAATAGTCCGAAGGTTCATTGGTCCGAATATTCACTATAGAACCTTCGGACCAATGAACCCTTGATTAAAATATCGATGAAAATGTTACCAATTTTAGGACCAATGAACCTTCGGACTATCGAGACGCCCCCCTGCTAGAAATCGGCAGTGGACAAAACATCACGTGACGCGCGTAATATTACTTAATTAATACCAGAAAAAAGGTGGGTGGGCGTTTGATCCCGACTGGGCGTTTAGCCCCGGTCTACCCTACGGTTTAGAACTATGATTCAGCTAGTTAAAATTCTAATTTCAAGAGGGAACCATTGGTGTAATTTTTTTTCAGAAATCGAAAGGGGAGTGGTCAGGACCCCCCTGACACCTCCCCTAAACCCGCCACTGCGTTGGGGGGGTTTATTCGTGGCTGGAGTCGTTAATTTGTGCATTTGTGCACAGATTATTGGGCTATTTATAAAGGTTCTTTTGTAAAACGGGTTTCAGGTCAGTCATTGTGGTAAAGCACTGCGGTCGTGAGATCACGCCAAAATAACACCTAGCACAATTTGCACCACTTGCACAGCAGAGAAGATGGCGGCGGTAGTAATATTGATTGTTTTAGGTGTGGTAAGATTCTCAACCGTTCATAGCAGCTTGATACCAGGCAGTGCTACAGTGCACTGCAGTGCAATGCCAAATAAAACCAGTGTCAGTGATGAAGGTAAATTTTTTTCAATGTGGAACTTGTGTTTATGTCTTTTTGTTCAGATATAGATTTGAGTTTCTTTTAAAATCTACGAAAAAAGAAAAAAAGAAAAAGAAAAATATAAAGCTAACCGTTAATAAGTTGTGGATCTTTGAAGATGGTAGTTTGATATAAACCCCAGTTTCTGTTTATTGAAATGCTGATGAATAAGTACATTTCCAATTTTAGTTAATTGTGTCGAGTGCTTCTTTCCTGACAACTGTATAGAGAACAATTTGTGCAAGCCTGGAACCACAGGTCTAACTTGTGAACAATGTGCTCAGCCAGGAGACGGTGAGCCAGGTAATATTTTGAACATTAAATTTATACTGATATTAACTGTGTCTTTAAATGGAGGCGATGGATTTAATGTCTCATCAGGCTGCACATTTATAAATATTGTGATTCTTTCTGGACCTATAATATTTGGTACTTTTGTAGTATTTCGATCTCCTAGCTCTTTGTTTTTTCGATATCTTGTACTGAAAATCAGAAAGTTAATTTTGATTAACTTTTCAAATTTGTTTGGCAAAAATGTAGACTATGTTTCTTTTTAAAAATTGGATTATTTTTACAAAAGTTGTTTAATTAGTTATGTATTTTTAAACAATTTATTGTCTGTATATTTGCTTTTTACATGTAGTTTTAGTTAAGTGCCAAATATGATTTCAGCAAGGTACTGTACATGAAAAAAAATACTATAAACAGATTATCATTTTTAATTTGTGTCTGTACAGGCTACCATAGGCTGGGCTGTGCCTGTGTCTTGTGTTCGCCTGTACCCTGGTCTGCAGTGTGTGGTGTGGTTGTGCTGCTCTCTGTCATAGTTAGGATTGAAATGCATGGTTTTACCCTATCTTTAGTGGTTAAGGTAAGTAAAATTGCCACTCAGACAGCATGCTAGCGAATAGTGAATTCTGTTAATGATGGCATTGCATATCTGTCAAGGGTTTTCGCAGAAACCATCCAGCCGTCATTTGGGTTTTTTTATGACGGCTTTATGCAATGCTATGCATACAGTACTTGGACTCGCGGAAATTTTGTAGGAAATTACAGGTGGTAATTTTGGAAGTACCCCCAATCCTGGGAAAAGCCCTGGTATCTGTATAAGAATATTTGTAGCCCAGATATAAAGATGATAAGAAGTGCACCATAATTTTCAATGAAAGAAAATGCATAAATGATGTTAATAATATTGGAAATAAATGGAAATTAAGATTGGGTTAAAAGTAAAATTAAAAGGAATTTTAAAATTAATACATTGCAAAATGTGATTTAGGTGCATAACTTGTTTCAAAATTAGCAATATTATTTGTTAAAATTTGAAACTATATGTTTTAAGCTGAAGCTGCTTCTGCATTTCCTACATCTGATTTTGCTAAGCCTGTCAATCAAGATAGCCTGGCCTTCTCTTCTGTTGGACACTTTCACTAATTTCACCTTTGCCTGGCTTTCCTCCAAGATGATCACTCTAGGTAAGAGGCTAGCCAGTGGTCAGTCAGGGTCTTTGTAAGGAGTGTAAAGAAGTTTTTTTAAATATTGAATTAGGAAAAATTGGATTAACAGATTGTTTTAAATTGAAAAGAAAAATAAGTCATGAAAAAGGAGAAAGGGACTTCAATTTTTTGCTTTAAATTTCAATGAAAGACAACTTAAAGATCTTTATGTTCATAGTTCTGAGTTCAGTAAATAAGATATGTTTCATAGCAGTTTAGCAAGCCCACTATAGGCCTTGTTCATGGTATTCAGTGCACATATTTTAGGTACTGACACAAAATGTCTGTATATATTCTGATTACTGTGTCTGTCCATGTCAGGGTTGTCGCTGTCCAACACTGTAGTTTGCCCTCAACTGCCAAACTGTATTTTTGTTATACTTTAAAAAGTACAAATATTTACTGAATGTGCCAATCTGAATTTGCCTTTTACTTTTTATTTGCTAAGTAGGTTTGTTTTGTGAAAAATTCAGACTGCAGTTGAAAATCATCATATGATCAGATTTTTTTCATGAGAGTTATTTCTTAATATCAGCATGTATTTTTACAATATTTCTTTCCTGTTTTGTGTCAGTTAATTTGCAGGATGTCCTGTCTAACTTTAATTTATATTTTAGTGTGAACACCCGGCAAAGAAACCTAACCATTCAATGTTTATCACAAAACAAAAGATCTGCTCATAATCTGTACGATTTATTCGTGTTTTTTTTAAATTGCTTTCAGAATGCTACTTTCCCATTCCCAGAATGACAACTATATATTTAGAATGGTGGTCTGTTATAGGGATGCTGTGCATCGCTCTTGTGACGTCAGTATTAATTGACAAAAAACTGGTGAGATTTATATCAATTCTTTTATATGCATTTCACAGGCCTTCCAGTCAGTTCAAGCCATCAAAATATTACCTCATTTACGCTACCATTTGGAAATTTTCAATTAACTGTTTTTTCTCTTAAGATGATGTGCTTGTAGCATCCAGCTTCCAGTGCTGTGGCATCTTTCAATTTGTACTCACTAATTTTATTTCATTATTAACACAGAAACACAAAATAGACATTGGATTTGTGCCTGATGGTAAAAGAATGGTGAGTTTGTGGACAAAAAGGAGGACTGTAAGGAGATCAGCTTTGCTCATTTTCAGCATTTTTTACACTCCACTGATATTCATGTCAATCAAGTCATTTGCTTGCTCTGGTGATCTGGTGAGTGGCATAATTTTCATTTTTCAGTTTTACATTTATTACACGTAACATTTATTACACATTACATAATTGAGGATAAATGGCTATTTAACATGAAAATGTGACAAAGTTGAGAAAATCTAAAGATTATTTTGTAAAATTTCAACTTTTATGAAGTTCCTACTTGATTTTGATGATTGTTGTTACAGAAATATAATAAGGTGTTGATAATTTTAGGAGCCTCTGCTAAACTACACATATGACGTGTTTCTGTATGACCAGGCTCAAAGTTGTGAGGATTTTTCCTTTCAGGTGAGAATTTTGTTGTGGAACACATTTTGGTTATTGGTTATTGTATTCCAGGGTTTTAGATCTGTTAGGTCTGTTTAATTCACATTGATCAAGTTGACTTTTAGTAATACAGGATCAATTATAGTTCATATAATACAGACACCAGCCAGTACAGAATTCAGATCAGCCATGCCTCCAAATATATGTGAGTGATTAGAATACAAAACACTGTTTTTAATTTTTTATTTATTTGTGATTTCATCACTCTGTTTTTTTCTATATAATATTTTGACAGGCTAAAAGTCTTGGGAAATTTCTAGTATCTTTCCATCCCCATCTCCTCTTGATTCTATGTTTCTTGCAGATATTTTATTTCATCAGTGCTGGTTGCGTGGTGGTGGTAGGTTTCTTGGTCCCAGCAGCCATTGCATTCATTACATTGTGCCTAAGAAAGTGGGATTCATTGAACAAAAACATGGTCAAGGATGGGTAAGTGACTTTAAAAATTTTTGTAAAAAATATTGCTGCTCAAGAATTGGTCATAGGTTCTAAAAAGTTGCATGTTAATTGCACACAAGATGTATTGGAAAATCTGATAGAGATTTGATGTTTTAATGTAAAACATTGTGAAAAAACTTCTTGCACTCTTTTTTGTTTTTCTTTTATGTGACAATTTATGTTTAAATGATACTTGGGTTTACAATTCAGTGGAAATTTTTTTTTTCCTGACAGATATGTTTATGAGGCTTACAGCAGGACCTTCTGTTTTTGGGAAAGTGTTCCATTCTTTAGGAAGCTAATGTGCATTATAATAACAGATGTCAATCCTGTAAAGTAAGCATATAGTGATTCCTTGTTTTGCACCCATTTTTCTCTTTAACTCTTCATCAGCTATATAACATTTTCCTTGGAAAATGTTATTAATTGCATAAAAGAATATGAGTGGAGTAGGTAAATAGGCAATTTCCAATATTTTGTTAACAGATATAAAATTATGATTTCCTTCACAGGCCATTTATTCAAGCCATTGTCCATTTATCTTTGACATTGGCCTACACAATAACTGTAATTGCTGGACGGCCATACAGGTGGGTACGTGTTAGACCAGATGCCTTTTCTTGAGGCAGATCTAGAATAAAGTGCTAGTGGTTTAAACTAATTTGAAATAAAAACAAAGAAGAGATCACAGCAGATTTGAGTAGATATACACAGTCACTTGAGCAAAAATTAACATCTTTATTTTATGACATTGAAAAAGGTCTGTGTTTTGAATGAATTGTTTATATATTATTGTTATTCAGGGCATGTAGATGGACGTTTTCTTCACAGCTAAGAATTGTAGAAATTCACAACGGTTTTGAGGTACAATTTAATACAAGCATGTTGTTGTAATAATCAAGTAATAGATGTTATTCAGACCTCTCTCGGCGATTTTTGGTGTTTTCTACATGTATATTAAGGAACTAAGAAGGGAGAACGCCAATCTTAAAACAACAAAAGTACAATTTTTCATGGTAAATTATTTCAAGGTTGATATATTACTGAACATTCTTATAATGAATAACATTACTTATTTAATTTCAGATTTTTTCAAACATGGCTGTTGCACTTCTCCAGCTTTATCCTGTGCTGCAGCTGACAGGCCTGCTGCCCCCGTACTATGACGTGTGTGTTGTTGCAGTGAGTGTACTGGTGCTGGTTGTCTGGGTGTGCATGCTGGCACTTATTCCATTTGAAGAAAAAATGGAAGAGGTATGTTTGAATATCTGTCGCCTTTCCAAGTTCATTTAGTAAAAAAAAATGCATAAAATTTTGAAAATTTCTTGGAAAGTTGGATATTGCTACGTTTTTGTCTTTCTAAACTGTTATGATAAGATATCACTGGATCTGGATTTATTCTGAAATCTTGGTAACTGTTAGTACAAACTATATGAAACAGCAATGATCTAATTCTGCCATCAATTTTTTTATTTTATGTAATCTATAAAATTTGTAGGCAGAAGTATATGAGATCCCCCCTCAAGATGTCCAACCATCTAGAAAACCATTTGAGTTTTGGAAAAGAAATAAAGCTGGAGAAGTGGTCACACTGACAGAACTGCAACAGAGGGAGAGGGCATTGGACTTCTGATTGAGAAAAAGTAAATTATGTTATGATGGAGACAGTAGAACTAGGTAGCCTTGGGTCACTCTAGTCTCTTCTAGGCCTGAAAGTCTTGAAATTGGTTTATTTTAGGCGGTCATCTCTGGAGTCAGATATCACTTTAGTTTTTATGTACAGACACTGTCAGCATCATCACTGTCCAATATATCCCTTTAGACTTTTTTAATGGCTGTTATTAATTTTTAACATATACATATGTTGGTGAAGTTTGCCCCAAAAGTTAATTTTTTTTTTTTTTCAAATTTGACGAGTCGCTATTTGGTAACAAATGCATTTTCTGAGAAAATCAGCATGGTCAGATGTATTTAAAATTTATATTGTGACTTGATGGTTAAATATTTTGCTGTTTAGTGTCTGTTTATTTGCAAGCTTTGCTGTATACTTATTGGTAAGCATAGATGTCTCTGTGACAATAACTCTTTATTGAAATTGCTTTCCATGGAGTGTACAGATTTTTCCAACTATCCTATTTATTAATATAAATTTAATACTGATTAAAACACATCAAATAAGCATACAAAATACCAATTGTTACTGGTACTTTTCAATTGATAATAATTGTGGAAAAACAATAATGCAATACAGTTAATAGGTCACCATTCATAATTCATTCCTGTACATGCAAGTTTTCATTGTGTACACAGGAATGCAGAAATCCCCACATTCTAGAATTGTAAAATAACTTACATGCTGGTCTTTAGGGGAATAGAATATTCCATAGGGACCAGAATTAACACTTTATCCAATTGCACAAACCTAAACAATATTTATAATGATGACATTTATTAAAAGTGAAAAGTAAGTACTTTTTCTAAGTGTGATGTAGTTTATATTAATGATATCAAAAACAATTGACATCTAAATAAAATCAAATATGCTAGCTCACAGAACAACATTCAGTGTCACATTCACCACATCTACAAGTATAAATAGCTTATACACACTATATAGAAAAGGAAATGTTTCTAATTTATTTTTAAGAACAAATTATCAATAAATATTAAAATCTATATATAGTATGCACCATAGCAACAAACATAATCTACTTAAAATCACATACAGTTAAAATGAAGTAAACAAATTAAACAAGCTAATACATGCAATTTCACATTCACCATGCACAAGCTATCCACCTGACTACATACACCCAATCACCACTGCTTAGGAACTCTAACATGAAAACTGGCAACAAAAATTTCATCTAAAATTAATAAAAATGGCAAAGAATCTGATCAATCTGGCATTCCCTCCATCACCTTAAAATACTATCACTGATGATAAAAACTGTCAAATGAGTTGGTTGCACATAAGAACTCATAATTTACTTATCTAAATGAAGTATAAAATATTTTCACAACTACAACCTCTGGATCAAATTTCGTATACACCAGGTAGTAATCTGCATTTAAAAGTACATAAAAATAATATCCAATTCACAACAGGTGTGAAACAAGAAAAAAGTGTCTCTATGAAGGACTTAAAATCATAACAGTACACACAACTGTGTAAAAAAAAAATTAAAACTTCAATCTGTTGGCAATTGAAAGTTTTCTTTAAATAGCAAATAAATACTTAAAAAAGTATTGATTTTTCATAATAAATAAATCTGTCCAACTGAACTAATTTCCAATGCAGGTCTAGTATTAGTATTGTATCATTAACATAAATAATCCAGTTTCATTCACAGTACCACCCTGGTCTTGAAGTAAGAGTCAGCATAGTGGCCACCTATACCCTGTGAGTGTTGACCTATGTAAGGGCCAGGAGGACTGGCCTCTGGTGAAGGAAGCAGGTGGAGAGCGCGTCTTTTGGCTGCTACTGGCGTCTCTATAGGTGTCACTGCAGACTGAAAATATGAACAGTTTAATTTAATATAAGAAGTACAAAAAAGAAAAAATAACAATCAAACACTTCTCATTGCTAGATCAGGAACGTTTTATATAACAAACCACACAGAAACTATTAGCAAAATCCTGATTTTTTTAAAATTCTGCCATATTTCCATAAGGGAAAGAAGAATTATGTCTTACCCGCTTCAGGCCAACCCTCTCCACTTCACTTGGTGTCTGTTCTGGTACACCAGGAACCTGCCCCATACCTGCATTTGAACCTCCCAGAATGCATGCAACCTGAACTTTTCTCCTGCTTCTTGTCCTTGGTCTGGTAATGGTCTTATTGGTCTGAAAGAGGATGGTGCAACAAAAACTGATTACTGAGCAAGCATTATATGTTTGAGTTCACTTCTGTTTTTGAAAGCTCACAGAGTTCAATTTCAACTAACAATAATAATAATAATAATAATAATAATTATTATTATTATTATTATTTTGTAACACCAACTATTGGGTTCATGTATTATTTTCATAAAATTATTTAATACCTGTTCATCAGGTTTTAGGTTCTCCACTTCTACTGGTTGAATGCTCTGTTTTTCTGGGTCAGAATTTTCATCATTCCAAAGTCTTCTGTCAGTTACAGTAGATTTTACAGGCCTGTAAAAATGCATTAAATTACAGAAACAATTTATTTCAACAATTTTAACACCCAAAAACTTCAAAAGTGGTTTAAAAAAGTTAAAGTTAAGCAAAAATACAGTCTGGTAGTTATGGGGTATACAAATGTGTCTGATAGATACAATGACCACATGGACACTGTTCTGAATATGAATATGAAAAAGCATTCTTGCTGTATTATATTGAAAATGTTACGCTAAATGTCTTGTTTTTATAGTTATTTCCTTACCTTAGTGCTTTTCCAATTTTTTTGATTGGCACCAAGTTGTCTGTTTGTTGCAAAATTTCCCCCAATTGCAAAACATCTCCCACATTGTCCAAATCCGACAAATCATGCTGAGTTCTAAAATCCTCTTTTTGTGGCCTGGTCAGTTCATTTTTGACAACAGGAACTGCTTGCTGTACATTTTGCAAATCCTTACACTTGTCATGGAAAGGAAGTTGTTTTTGTCTACTTCTCAGATTGTAACGCACATGCGCATTCTGCAGTTGATTTGGCTGACTGGTTTTGGGGTGTTGATACTGAATCATATTGCTGTTTGAACTGTACACAGCACCAAATTGACTCTGTCCTCCATTAACCTTTTGTACTGGATGACAATTGTTAAGATTATCATGTATGAAAGAAGTGTCAGCACTGACCAGTGTCTTTGGCACATTGAGATTTTTACCAGCACCATGTTTATGATGAACATTTGGCAGGTATAGAGGCATTTGCTCCTGGGGAATGGAATGCAGAGGGGGTGGTGGCACTTGATGGATTTTCTGAGCCAGAGACTGCAGGAAGGCACTGGCTTCTGCTACGAGTGGGTTGCCCAGGAGGGATGAATTTTGTGCTTTGTTCATAAGGTTTTCCTAAAATTATTGGTATATAATAATATAACATTAGATAGTTTTACATCTTACAAAAAATCATGTATCAATAAATTACAGTGCATACTTACACAATGAAACTTCTACCTTTTTGCTACAATTCAAAAATTCATGCAGACAGTAAATCATACGATAAAAAATCAAGACTATAAAAGCAAAGAATGGAACTGAACATTTTCTGGAGATCATAGATTTTACTGACATAAACATTATCTATGGAGAATTTGACGAACATATATATGTGGAATGTAGCATCAAACGGCAAACTTGAATACACCTTACCTGAGCCCTGAGGTGAGCCTGCAGATTTTCAAGGTCTGTCAGAAGTTCTTTTGCAGCAGGCAGCTAGAATATATGAGCCGACTTTAGTTGAATTTAGCCTTCACAAACTGACTTTTTTAAGAATTTTTTTTTTTAAGTGATGAACATAATTTTATTCCAATTTTTGTTGAAGAGAAAATGTTGGGTATATCTGTTTTAAGAATACTTAAATGGAGGCACAGAATCTTAGATGAACTTCTGCCATTTTAAAACATTAAGCCAAGAAAACACTGCTCAGTACCTGTTGTTGTCCATTGGGTGTATTCTGAGCAGACAACAGGAGGACCAGTGCCATCTGTATGCCTGGATTAGAGAGAAGCAGGCGGATATCAGGACCTTCTGAAAATGTAAGCATACAAATATACCAATTGATTTTCATGTTTACTGATAGTTAACCCCCTAAATAATGTTTTTTCATATTTAAAATGTTTGATCAATTTGGTTTAAAATATATATATATTTTTTTTTGTGCATAATATCATACAATTTTGTATTATTTGATATGTAGAAAATTCAAAAGAATTAGAGTTTCTTGTTGGATTATACAAAGCTTTTTTTGATAATTACCTTGAGGCTGCTGACCAAGAACCTGCTGAAGATCATGGAGCAAGGATGTAAAACTCCTTAACACTGAAAAAATTTAGTTTAAAATCATGTTAATTGTTATTTCATTACCATAAATATAAAAGATATAATTATCATTTTACAATTTGAATGAGAACAACTGTACCAGTGACATTTAAATTAAGACTTTCAGAATATGAATCTAAATGTAAATGGTCAATGTAATGTTGACCATGACAGAAACTTGAGATCTACTAAAATACAATTCTTTGCCAAATGCTTTAAATAAATAAACATAATAAATATATTCCTTGCTACTCACACACTGGGTTCTGGTGGAGAAGACCTTGGACCGATGTCACAGAAGTGGCTGAGTTGTGCTGTAAATGAAAAGCATACGTTTTTTTTAATTAAAAAAACAATAATATGAATAATCGCAGAGTTCAGGATGAAATATTTGTGGACATAAGGTTGTTATTCATCAAAATGCCAGTCAATGCAATGCTGCATGGAAAAGGGTTCACACATTTATACATGACTATTCTCTTTGCCACTGAATTACAGAACACTTTATCAACAATAATCTATTATGAAGACCCAATTATTACTTTCTCTACAGCCCTCCTGTAGGTTTCCTCACAAGACAGCTCAGGAGTACAAAATGTCACTTTGATTTGGTGTCCTTGAAGTGTTGTATTATGTGTCAGCTGTTGGGTAACCTCTGCTTCTACTGCATTCCTGAATCCCACTATTCCAAAACCCAGGCTGTCTCCATTTCTCATGGCCAACTAAAACAATGAAAAGGCAGCAAAACTGTCAAATAAATGCATATGAATGACAAAACTGACAGAAGCAATGACATAAAAAACAGTTTAGTTCTTTCCAATATGGTGTGCTATATTAAAATCTATTTGTTAAAAACTGCATTGCCATCTGAAAACAAGTATTTTAGAGATATTAAAATACTTTCCCCATTAGCTACTTTTAATCAAATCATGGTTGTCTTTAAAGTTCACTCAGAGAAACAACCCACCTGACAGTATGCAGGAGGCACCACCTTACTAAACATTTCCTTGAATTGGACAGAATTGTAATAGTTGTCAGGAAGATTATCCACAAACAGACACTTGGAATGCAAGTCCTCGTACATCACAATAGCGGGATCTACAAAGTCACAGTGGCTGGTCCAGGTACCCTGATTCATACCATCCAGCTGGCATTTCACTTGTTGTGACAGGTCTCTGTTGTGGGAAAACTCCACAAAACCATACCCTTTACTAAAACCTGTGTAAGAAGAATACAAATGAAATTGCTGTATCATGCTCGTGTTGAAACAAAATATATAACAACAATGTTATCATTTGAAAAGAATATACATTGTTAGGGATCATTCTAGCATACCTCTTATTTAAATTTCTACAGAATCATTGGTAATGTTTTTATCTTTTTAAGCCTAAAAAATTACCTTTAAGAAGCATTTGTCAAATATTTTACTGAGCAGAAGCAGTTAACTATTTTCATGACATTACACAAGTGAAATTTAAACATGCGCCAGGTCATATCTAATAATCTTTTCACTCTTCTACCAGTATATTACATCACTTATGGTATACCTGTCATTTCACTTCTCATCATAAACAATTTCTCTGTCTTTCCATAAGGTTCCACTAAGGCTGCAAGATCCTGTTCTGTGAAGTTGAACGGCAGTTGTGTAAAACATATCAGGTTCTCTTTAGGAAACACCACAACCTCCACTTCTGTGCCGAGAAGTTTCTTTCCCTGAAGTTTCTGCACCAGTTCATCTGCCTGGTCTCCATCCACAAGGGTTACAACAGCTAGTAGGAACAGAATTATCAGTTTGTCACACAACATGGAAATATAACTGATATTAATTTGTGTAAGAAAGAGTTGTCAAAGTAAAACCCATCAGTTTTATGTTAACCAAGTTGTATCTTATGTTACAATTTCTAGTACAAATATAATATCCAAAAATGAAAAATCTCAACATGGCCATACCTCTCCTTGCTTTCTTGCTGATAGATATGTTGAAAATTTCATAGCCTCCAACAAAATCCTTTACTTCCTAAAATAAAAACAGAACATGAAGGATTCACTGACAACATGCAGTAAAGTTAAAGGTACTCTTCATAGAATTTACTCACCAAAATTAATTTTCCTTGGGAGGGGAAAGTAATTTTCTCTTACTCACAAATTATTGCTTGACCTTTTACAGCACACCTGCACTTGGGTACCATGTTTTATTCCACTTAAGACAATAATTTACTTCTTAATGACTGGGAAGTCACTAAGAAAACCATGTCTTCCTGTACAGTGTACTGTTCATTTTAGAAGGAGATATTAACATTTATTTTACACTTTTATTTGAAGGGTTTTATGTTTTTGAGGTCTGAATTGAGGAAGATACTAGCAAGTAGCTTTACAGGATATGAAGACATACAGTTTGGAACTTTCTACAGGGTACAGTATAACTTTAATAAACAATCAAAACAATAAATATTACAGAGATGCCACTATTTTCTTGAAATATCAGTTACCCTTGGGTTGCGACTAGTAACTGTTATTTATTCACCTTTTTTCTTCATATATTTGTATAGCGTACAATACTGAAAAAATCAAACAATTTGTCCGTTTAAATGATTGTAGCGATACAAGACCCTTTTTTCACCCAAAGGAAATTATCTATTATTATGCAGTAACTCAGAAACTTGATGGAGTATGACACAAAGGACAGGAGGGTAACTACCTGTATCAATTATTACTGACAGGTGAGTTAAGAACTGGGCTTAACCTGCCATTTATTTCATGTTGGCATCTATTCAGGTAACAGCTAAACAATCAAATTCCCTACGTGTGTGGGTATTTCATTGGTTTACTCCAAGATTGGGCCATATTGGAGCTTGGGACTGAGACTGGTTTGACTTCGAATTCTCAAATTAATATTAAACGTACATGGAGTCTTGACTTGCCTCACTGTAGGACGTCTTTTTGTTCCATACTTACAGAAGTGCAAATCTTTACACCGAGGCATTCCTCTATTTTCTCGCATTTTTCTTCAAACAGGAAGCCATGCTCAGTGTGGATACATATTTTCTATTTATAAAGTATATTATACATCCCTCTTCCTAAAATATTTTAGCAGCAATGTAATTCTTAATCTGGACACTTACATCGTACGTTACCGGTGGGACGTTCGTGATGGCAACTTGGCGACCTTTGTGGAACTCTGTCCTCGATTGCCGCAAAACAGCTTCTTTGTTTGGAAATAACTCCCCATTCCATTCTAAATTATTCAGCATGTCTTTCTCCACAACTCCGTACGAATTTGGAAAATTATGCAAGCCGCTGAGCTGCAAAACATTACAATTGTTTTCGCCGGGCACCTGCAATACGGAGGCCGCCATTTTTAAATTCAAAATAGTATCCCGTCAAGCAGTTCGGTTTGACCTACTTCTATTGTCAACAATAATGCACACCTGTTATTCAGGTTCTTTGCCCTCTAGACAATACATGAGAAGCAGCCAGTGGAGATATTCATATAGACTAAATTTACAAAATGAGACCAGATGGTTTTGTAATAAAACCTGGGTTTGTTTTTAAAGGAGGATAAAGGCATGATAAAAGATCAAGTACATGTAAAGATACTGTACAGTATATATCAGTACTAGTATTTACTGGTACAGTACGTAGTGCTACTGGGGTTGAGTTAGATGGGAATTAATGTTAAAAGGTCTAAACACAACTATCTTTGTTGCC
Source organism: Lingula anatina (assembly GCF_001039355.2). The sequence continues at coordinate 36,845 of NW_019773770.1, forward strand.
CTCACAGTTAACAAGCATTAAACATCTATTTAAAATTAAATCATATTAAAAATTTCATTCTACAATAATTTCTATATCAATATCCATCGTGGTTGGATTCCTTATAATATAAATTACTCAGTATAATTAATGAAAATGTATTGATCAGCAAATGTGGTTACATTCATATCCTTGCCGAACAAGTTTTCACCGAATATAAAAAGTGCGAATAAGTAGTAAGATGCAACATAAGGCACATCATTAGGCTCTGTGTGCGAGTTTTTCTTACAATTCAGCCTTTTACTGTAAGTCTCATATATACAGAAGCATTTTTAAATTTAAATTATTTGAAAATACTTAAAAAAAAAGTAAAAATAAAATAAAAATAATTAGATTAATAAATAAAAAAAACTTATGCAGGTTGGCTCAAAGATACGTTTAGCTAGAGAAAATTCTTAAATGTTTCAGCCAAAGGAATATAGCCCATGCATATATTGTTTTTATTCAATCACAGCTTGTATATACACCGGTACAACAGCATTTACAAAGGTACCTTTTCTGACAGCTTTAACATGAAAACTGTCTCACCTTCAAGTACACTTTATTAATTCTGACTGCAAATAATGCTTCTGATACAGTGCCAATGACTTCATACATGTAATAGTAATGTGAATTTTGTGCTCATAATCAGTGATTTGCAATCACTGACATTTATGAATACTGTTTTTGCAACTAAATATTGCTTATTAAAAGTTAATTTTGGCATGTTACATTGTGCTATCTGAATCATAATATTTTTCACACTATTAAAATTAACTTTTTTCCTGTCTGATAATCATCATGAATAATGGCAAGATAGGAATAAATCTTGATTAATGCGTCACAACACATCTAAGGCTGACAAGGTAAAAAATAAAAGTCAGCAATTCTGTATCTGGTTATATCACACAGCTGCAAATCTACTGCATTACTTTGTAATTATTATGAATGAGAATTTGATATGCATACAAAAAATGCTGCACAAGTCAATACTTAAAGCAGCAAATTTACTGCATTAATTTGTAATTACCATGAATGAGAATGTGATTTGCATACAAAAAATGCTGCACATGTAAATAAACAATGTTGTAGTGACTCTAAATCTCATACAATCTTTCTATATCTATATTAAGAAATACAATCCTACACAGGCCATATTCACATCAGAGGGTATACTCAACTGATACAATCTATAATGGTTCTTGGGCTCTATTAAGTCTTACCTAATAGCCAGGCTATTAAATTGTCTATCTCTCAAAGGGATCTGATACAGACTGAATCAGTTAAGTATACCACTCCAATTAAAAAGGGCCATGGACTACTGAGTATATTAAAATATACACTCATATTTCTCAGTATATTTGCACTGTTAGTAAAAATCTTAATGGCATTTAAGCTGCTTCAACTATGGTCCATGACAGCATGAAAGATATTGCAGATTTTGAAGGTTCTTGAAGTGCACCCGCACCTTAAGAGTTCTTCTGTGGAATCTTGATGCACACCTAAATATATATTTATATACATATAAATATTTTATTCACACAATTGTTATTCAAATGAATTAAATTTCATCATAAACAAGGCAACTGATTTTTTCACTTTCATCCATAATTTCAATTACTTGGACTCTAGATTAGCATAAGAGATGATGCCATTTTCAAGTAAAATTCTCCTTCTTTATGCCCAAAATTAGTCTTAAAATATTTTACTTACACTCTTAACCTCGGTGTAGTTATCCAAAGCATACTCCCCAAGCTCACGTCCATTGCCAGACATCTTGTAGCCACCAAATGGCATGGATGCATCAAATTTGTCGAAGGCATTCACCCTAAATAATGCATAATGAAATAAACAACTTACAGTAACGAGGCAATGCACAAAATATGGTGTGTTAATTTTTTTTGCTCTTACATGCTGGGGTTGAAATGATAATCCAAAACGTATGGTGAATGTGATGCAAATGAAATTCTCCAAAATTCAATTCCCCCATAAAACATGGGTCAAGTAGTGAAGTTGAGAAAAAAATATCATTCAAAATGACTCACCACACTGTCCCAGCTCTCAGTCCCTGGACAATATAGTTCACTCTGTCCATGTCATTCGACATGATGCTGGCTGCCAGCCCATACATGGTCTTGTTAGCCCGCTCAAACAACTCATCCATTGTTTTGAACTTCAGGATCTGCATCACAGGTCCAAAAATCTGGAAAATACATGACCAATGTTCAAATGTTTAACCACTGTCTGACAATCTTTCGCTATTATTGTTTTTGTTACATTGTCCTTTCCCCAAGTATTCTATTGTTTATATCTATCAATATCCATTTAGGTTTAAAATCACCCAAAGTTATAATAATAATAATAATAATAATAATAATAATAATAATAATTCTTTTTTGGGCACTAAAATGTGTACAGGTTACATTTTATAGGCTCTCTAATCTACTGTTAGTTTTATAACATACAAGTAAATACAAAATACATATGACATGATGACTGGGAAATAGCATTTAGGATAAAACAACTATTGCTAGTGATGGGTGTCTTGTTTTTTTTTTTTTTTTTTGATGTTATAGGTTTTCTTGATACCTCTTCTTTAGCAATCCTCATATCATCCTGCACATCAGTGAAGACAGTGGGTTGAATGAAGTACCCACTGCTGCCCATTTTCTCTCCGCCAACTCCCAACTTGGCTCCTTCTTTCTTGCCACTTTCGATCAGATCAAGGATCTTGTTATACTGCTCCTCATCAATCTGTTAAGTAAAGTGCACTTGGCTTTAAATGTCTGTCCCTTTATAACAATAGGGTCTTAATATCTAATGGACCAAAGCAGAGACAGTGGCCTCAAACAAAACAAATTAACAAAATTTTATATTTGCTAAATAAATGTGGCAGACAGTAAAAATTATATATATATATATATAAAGAAATAAAAGATTACTTTGATATTGCACTGTAACAGTTTTAAATAATCACTCTGTTAGATAACTTACTTGTGGACCCTGCTCATTACTGCGATCAAAGGGATCACCAACGGTTCTGCACTTGGCTCTCTCCACACTAGCCTCCACAAACTTATCATAAATCGATTCCTCAACAAAGATGCGGGACCCAGCACAGCAGCATTGCCCTTGGTTGAAGAAAAGGCCAAAATGGCTGGTTTCCACTGCATCTTCCACTGGAAGGATGAAACAAATCTTAAAATGCACAACTGCCACCCTACAGCATTTTAAAACTTGCTTTGACTACACAAGGAAAAGATTCTCATTCTACACCATTTTTAAAAAATAAAATCAACAAGTTTGTTGTTAAAGCTGTAAACATGTTCTGTATCTATCCCAATCATGTACATTTTTTTCAAAATCCATATTGTTACATTTTAATGCAAAGCAAACAGTGCACATTTAACTAGCAACTCAAAATGCCACATTCACCATCAATTTCTATCATGTCACTATATAGTTTTTTCTCAAATACCAACTTACAGTTGGCATCAGCCAGCACAATGTTTGGACTTTTGCCTCCCAGCTCTAGAGTGACCCTCTTCAGGTTGCTGTCATTGGCCAGTCTACCCACAATCTGACCAACCTAGAAGACATTTGAGAAAATATGTTATTTTCACAGATTGACCTTGATCTGAAGGCTGAAAAGTGACAAGGTAAATAATATCACACACACACACCTATCTCCTGGCTTACTGTTTTCATAACACCTATACTTGAAAACAGACAACTTTACTGACATGCATTTGTAAAAGGAGAGCTCTGGCAAGTCCCAATTGATTTTTTGCGAAGTATACAGTAAACAAATTTAATTAACTTTGAAATTGGATTAGTCCTATTATTTGAAGTTCTGTGCATCAGATACAAATAAGAAGATCCCCTACCTCAGTAGATCCAGTGAAGGCCAGTTTTTCCACATCCATGTGTGCTGCGAGAGCTGCTCCTGCAGTAGGACCATAACCAGGGACCACATTCAAGACACCTGGGGGAAAGCCAGCCTACAAAATAAAATGCACAAACACTCTTGTAACAGACAGAGGGCAAATATGAGGTGATGGAAAAGACAAAAAAGCTGTCAAATGGACAGTCATATAAATATCAAAACTGTAAAAATTGATCCAAGCAGGTTTATTTTCAAACTCGAGCTACATATTAGTCATGACATTTTCAAACTCAAGCTATATATTAGTCATATAAATCATACCTGTATATATGAAAATATTAATTAACATGGTTTTCCTTTGATTTATATGACAGACACAGGTGATGACTACATGTCTAAGACTTACATAAAGGAATGAGACTGCCATTCAGTGAAAAAGTCAGAAAATATGGTGTCGGGTCTAGGGGGCCACCTTGGCCAATGATATTTTTTGCTTTAAAACAGTTGGAAATCTGCCAATAGTTGGAAAAATCTCATTCCAATTTGTGTATGTCAATAAAAAAACTGCTCAAAGAAACATTGATGTGAAATATGTAGTAAACAAACTTCAACAAAGGTGAACTTGATTTATATCCCTATAAAAGTGCTGGTCTGGCAGCAGTGTGTATTTATAACTGACAGTTAGTATACATCTGTACCTCTGCAGCCAGCTGGGCTACAACATTAGCTGTGAGAGGAGTCTGTTCAGCCGTCTTCAACACCACTGTGCAGCCAGCAGCCAGAGCTGGACCAATCTTCCACGCCATCATCAAGAGGGGGAAGTTCCACTGAAAAATGAGAAATATGTCTTTAATTTCTAAACTTGCCCAAGATCAAACATTCATTAGAATCTGTTGTTGGAATATATAAATAGAGACCATTCCCACAGATATTTAGATTGATCTATCCCCCTGGGGAGTCTCACTAGATTGCTGTCAGCTTAACCGACTTAAATGTCTGTCCTGCCTACTAAAAGCTGTAAGAACGTAATTAACTGTGCGCGCTCAGCTCCCGGAAGCTGACAGCAATTTAGATTGAGCCCCCAGGGAGTTAGGTCAATCCAGATGGATCGATCTAAATCTGTGGGAACCCAGTCTTGGTGGTATCTAACCCCATTATTTTGTTTATAAATGAATTTTTTAAAAAATATAGACCAAAACAAACATACACTCATTAAAAAAATAATATCATGTTAAAAATTTATACATACAGGTATGATTTGACCAGCTACTCCAATTGGCTCATGACGAGTGTATGCAAAGAAGTCACCAGCTGAAATCCCAAGAAAGAATATAATGAAAACACCGCAAATGTGCTTCAAGGATCAATGCACGCTTCATTTTCATAACTGAGTTCAAAGTTCAAATAGACCACCAACCTTCCACTGTTTAACTTCAACAGCAAATTTTTTCATAAATACAAGTTGGCTCAATTTTTTTTAAAAAATCACTACAAATCATCCAACTGATAAATAAATCCATCAAGATAAGTATTTGGGGTGATGTTAGTCAGTCAAACATACTTATTGGTATGGTCTTTCCCTCAATCTTATCAGCCCAGCCAGCATAGTACCTGAAATCATGGCAGACAAGATGTGGCTGCTTTCAACCAAATATATCTAGGGCACTTCAGAAATTCTAAATATAATTGTTGAAATTACCCAAAAATTATGCAACTGTATTGTCTTAAATTTTCTTTCAAACACTACCAGTAGATTAAAATTTGCGATTTTCTCATAACTTTGAATAGGATTCATCTGTAAATGACACAAAACATATGGCAAATGCCAAGTCAAACTGCACTTTAAGTTTAGTGTAAACATACTATACCTTAAACACTGAATAACCAGTGGCAGGTCAGCAGTATAGGCCACATGGAAAGGCTTTCCATTGTCCAGTGTTTCCAAGGCCTGGAGAACGTAACCAGCAGTTTTACCACACATGTACAGTATATTCAAAAACACAACAACTTTGTTTTCTTTAACACCTTATATCAATAATCAATTACTGATGGATTGTTGCTATTAGTATCTATGATCTGTAACTGATACAAAAACATTTAAGATTACAGTATTACTTATTCATGACTATCATTTTCAGGCAGTTGAAATGTGTAGTCTTAGTTCCATTCAAAATGCTCACTGTGATACAAGCAGAAGTTGAATGCTACGTACAGCTAGGTAAGCCCTGTTCTGCTCCACCAGGTCTGCCAGCTTGTACATCAACAGCCCTCTGTGTGCAGCGTCCATACGCCTCCATTCTGACCCAAACTTGAAGGCATCGTTAGCAGCCTTCACTGCCTTGTCAATGTCAGCCTAGCAAAAGAAATGAATTAACAAATGGGATAGTTTTTGGCATATTTTGAAGGTTATCTAATTATAAATCATCACCTACTGTATAGAAGTGGCCACAATTCTGCAGTAAACTTCACTGAATTTATGTTCTTTGAAATAGAATAACCTTTCTTTTTTCTTGGTTATGTTAGTAAATTGCAATTTGGTGAAGTTGGCAGTTTCTAGATATACAATTTGATAAAAATATTATGAATCTATCCAGGTGTTGTATGAATATACTTCAGGGAATCAGTCTGTCTCAGTGCAGCCATACATGCTGCTGAGATAGTGTTACCTTGATACAATGCATTGCATGGGAGAGGAATGTGCAAATAAGACCCAGTGACTGTAACAAAATCACATACAACTGAACATTCTATAATGCATGTTATGATTTTTAAATGCAAATACCGAAAACCTGATTCGGCTTACTTTTTTTGGCAGCATCTTTGCATGCACAAGAGAAGGATGTGCTCTGGCCCAGGTTTACCAGCAGGAGAGGTTATAGGGTGAAAACATGAGTGCAATAAGAGAAAAAAATGTAACATTCTGTAATTTTATATATTCAAATTTTAACACATTAACTGGCCTGCTGGGGAGGCTAGGATGAGTTAATACATTCATGAAGAAGAATGTAGCATATTGTGTGATACAATGCCTTCAAAGCTGAGTACTGAAAAAAAGGCCCAAAAATACCTGTAGGAGTGGCTTTGAAAAGTAAGTGAGGGAGAACAATTCATCAATGTTGCTTACATTTAAAAAATGCCACTAGGTTTGACCTACTCGCAACCATAAGTGAACACTGGAAATATGACCTAGAGTTTCAAAGTGCACCTCAAACTGTTCAGACAACCTATTTCTTCTACCAGTAATTTGCCTTTCAGTTACAACTACTAAATTCAGTCTGTTCACAGAAAATGTCAATTATACACAAGAGGTTGAAAATAGAACCCAGATATCTTAAACAGATTTTCAGGGCATCCTTTATAAACTGAAATGCACCATCTGGCTGTATAGTATGTAAGCAGAAAGTACATGAAGCATTACTTAAAAGTATGTGAAGATTTTGATGAAAATCTTCACATACTTTTTATTGACTTCATGGCCCATTTAAAGGATTCTTTATAAAATTATTCGCATGAATTTCAATGTCACAGCTTTCTTAGTCACCCCACGGCTGGTGCTTCGAACAACAGGATAACTGCACTTTGGTGGATTAGTCCTATTGTTTGAAGTACCAGCCGTGGGATAAGTCAGTTACAACTACAAGTACTTGTCTTTCACTGTATAGGGCATACAAGAGCAAATTATGATGTGACAGAGAACCAACAGCTCATTTAAATGTGGGTTAAGTCCTTAATTTTCAAAACTGTGATATATTTTGAATTGGAACTTTAGATGCATATGTATTTGTTTTAATTTGAACATAAAGAAATTAAGTCTAACATTTAGAGAAATATATGTACTTTCCTATATATATCATGTAGTGCAAACCTTATTCAACAGGTCCAGGTCCAATTTTTCCTGCTTTAAAATGTATAACCCAAGTTTTATGTAAATAAACACAAAATAGATCAGGGGCATAGCTTTGACTCAGTGGTAGCTCCCAACCCATGAACAAAGTGCTTGACCTCCATCTGGAGATGTGATCAAAAAACCTTTTTCAGACAAAATTCCAAATGTTATATTCAAAAGAGAATCAATCACAAGCAAATCCAGTCTATAATATGCAATTAAAAAATCTACATTTGGAATGAAAGCAAGCACAGATCATCTCATATCCTTTAAAACGGGAAAATTTCAAATTATAATAATATAATGTTATTGCTACTGTTTCAAATAACATCAACATCATCTACAGTTATCATGACACATATGTAACCTGACCTTCTCTCATGTTTACCTTGTCTCCCTCCTGTACATCACAAATCTTCTGTCCAGTGGAAGGGTTGATGGTAGGAAATGTCTTTCCACTCACAGATTCATGCCACTCATTGTTGATAAAGATCTACAGAGTGGATCCGAAGAAGAAAACAGAAATGCAGTTTTATTTAAAAAAATCGAGTTTGAAGCAAATAATTGATTAATTATTCAATTATTATTTTAAAAGATAACAACAAAGGTAAATGGCACTACTGTATCTGTACATAAAATAAGGCATCTACCACTTATCAACTTTAATTTCACATGAAAATGCTACCAGTATATCCCCAGTGATAAATTAATGATAAACAGGATCTGACACCAATATCATTATATACATGTACTTGCATGCATATTGCTAGTATATTTGGCAGCGCAGTTTCTTAATATCTAAACAAAGTTCAAATGTAGCAAAAGTATAATCACTAATGACAAAAACAGGTTTCATTATGTAATTTATGACCATTTTTCTTCCAAGAAACAGGTTTAACCTATTTTTCGTTCCTGTTGTTTACTGAGCCTTGAACTAATTCCATACACAACATAATACACTGTATTAAAGCAGAACTCTTTCTTTTTTTTTAATACCAAAAAATAAATAAAACACCGTCCAAAATAACTACACACAGACCCGCTGGCAGTCTAGAAGTAGAGCCTAAATGTTATACTGGAGCGATTTTCGACCCCGGCTTCAGTGAGTGAGATATGGTAAATCCAGGGGTGTAATGTAACCCACAAACAATGGCCTCTTACCCCGGTGTATTTGACGTCGGGGTTCCTGTCCGGTTCTGGAATAGCTGCAGCCGCAAATGAACGCCTCAGAGAGCCCAGGCGAGAGGTAGCCCTGCACACCTTCAAAAGGCTGGACATGACCAAACTTTCACTGGTTCCAGGTAAGTTGAACTTCGGTTGAGCTAATCAGGTTAGAGTCACACTTAGACGAGTTTATTACCAGAGGAAAGTGGGGGTAAAGGTGTTTAACGCGAGCAGGTTTGGATGATTAACTTTCAAGTCTTTTGTAAACAAAAGTGTAAATGACAGTCAATTTCAAAAGCATGTGTGAGGAAATTTACTTTTTCTATCTGACAAGGAGGATAAATAATATGAGCCCAATGAGCCAACAAACACAGTTGACATTGCAGTTGTCAGAGTAGCGTGCGAATTAGGGCTCCAAGGTCAATTTGTTCAATGCTCCAATAAATATATTGAATTCATCATAAACTCCTTAGTCACCGTGCAGCTCACGCAGTACTTTTGTCTATTTGTGGCTATAACTTGTGAAAATAAGAGGGTGGAGGTGTCAGTTGTACATGAAATTGATAGGAGATTTTTATATTTACAGGTAGAAACGCCAAACTGAACGCCTAATGCTTTATACACATTACAGATACCAGTACAAGAATGTCGGCTTGTGGGCAACATGAGCGATTGGACGTGAATTCCAAAGAAAAATTAAAGGGCTGCATTAGTTTCTTTTTCATACATATGAAAAACGTGATGGCAATTTTATAAGAAAAGACAAAATAAAATGGTATAATAGTTGTGAAAATATGGTTAAATAAACATGTTATCAAACATTTTTTAATAATCCCTTGCCCACAAGACATTGAAGTGCATTTGGAAGTTATGGTTGGTTGCTCATGAAGCACGCAACCCATTTACTGTCATTCTCTCAACTTCCTCTGTTGTATTGATGTAGTGATCAACAAGCACAGATAAAAAAGAGCCCTTTCTTCCTTTTTTTTTTTTTTTGGTAAGTCTGGCCCAATGTCCTCATTCACTTTTCAGAGAATCACAGCCTCCCATAGTGTATTGACCTTGTATTGCTTTGAATAATAAAAGTATTTAAACAACTACAAACAAAATACTCCTCTGTTTAATTTATTACAAGTTTTTACATTAAAGGGAAAATAAATAGAGAGCTATAAAGTTGCTGTGTATAACAATTTGTGTACCAGGATCTTGGAATGTGCACTAGAATAACATCATATATAACTTGGCCATTATCACATTTTAACTAATTTGTTTCTCACCCTCTTTTATCTGATAAAAAAGAAAAACAATTATTTCTGTTCCTTATCACTGACATGAACACTTTGTGTTGATTTTACATTCACATTTGAATCATGATATTGAGAAATGGACATCTCAATGCTGAAGCAATGCTGAACATATATATTGGCATCATAAGCTTTTAAGCTGATATTATAACATATCTATATGAAACTGAAGTCACTTCATTAAAAAGCAATAACACGTCTTTAGCTTACAAAATATTAATGAGACTGTATAAAGTACAAATAATTTTATATATTTATATATATATATACATCACTTATTTTTGTCAAAACATTGTGTCAGCAGAAAACAAGTTAACAAACTGCTGCATCATCAACAACAATGTCTGTGGTCCTGTAATGCTGTTACAGACTTTTTCATATAAACACAGGAGAAAACTGCAAGGTAAAATATGCTTGGAATTTCTTCTTTCAACTAATGTAACAGGTACAAAGACACTGCAATGTAAGAAGTTCATAAGCCATAAAAGTATGCAGTTTTGTTCTATTCTCTGTGGAAAAAAAAAAGAAAGCCTTCTGACTACAATGATATCTCAGCTATTTACCAACATCTGCCTACTGTAAATGCTACCATATTTAAAGTATTAGAATTTTTGCTTGCACAGTTAAAGGCTAAAAAAAATCCACATCCAAAATTCATGCACTTAGGATTTTAGATTTTTACATGGCACTTAGATTGGTATAGCACTTCAATCATATCCTTTTGTATTATGATTAAAACTGTCTTTATCAAAACCCCACATCCACATGTATACTATAAATACCTACTGATACATTCCCTTTGGGGCATCTGAGACCTTTGCTACATATGATTGGAATGAATGTTGCAAATGGACTAGTTTCATTTGTTAATAAACATGAAATAAGTGTTTACAATTAAGATGACTCTTATGTATGTGGACTTAAATAACTGACAAACTAGGGATATCTCTCTGAATGCTTAGATTGCCATCTTCTTCATCTCATAAACCACCTGGGTTAAACTTAATACTTTTTTGAGGCTCTCTTAACAAATCTGTATGTCCTAATTCATCCATATATTTCTTTAGTTCTATGGCCAGCTAAGCCTTTGATGTGATGAATACTGGCACCAATCTGTTCACTATCACCTTAAGGTATTAGAATTTCAACACCTCCCAGTCTTTCTGCCTGTTTCATATTTTCTCCACATAATTTGACGGAAATAGACCTTCCTTTCCACGCAGGCGTCCTGTCCACCAGCCCTGAGGATCTGGAAATAAAGGACAAACATAGATTTTATTTGTTGAATAACATCCTATACAAACATACCTATAGCAACAACACACAAACTACAAGATACACAAAAGTACCAATAGAGCTTACATTGGTTTTTAGCTTCTACATTTCTTTCTTTGTGCAATACTTATCTACAAAAGATATAAGGCATTTTGAAAACAGAATTTCTTGTCTTATAAAATTGCCATAATTTTTTTTCAGACTGGTGAAAAAGAAACCAGGCTTGTTAAAATGGGGCCCTTTAATTTTTCTTTGGAACATTGAACACTGTCTACATTTTTCGCTTGCTCTTTGATAAAACATTGTCTACATTTTTCATATGCTCTTACTTCTATTAAAATAAGAGCAAGTTTAGGTTCCAGGTATAATGCCTTGAGTGACAGATAATCGTACAAAACTTAGCTTCTGTAAACCACTCTATCTTTAGGTTAAATATTTTAGTCAAATTACATCATTACATGTAATCCATGGTAAACTAACAGAAAGGAAACTAAAGGGAGTCATCCAAGATAGCCCAAAATCTTGTGACTTGGCATAAAATCAAGCAAGCTTAAGCCATTTAGAGGAGAGTGTGATAATGGCAGACTAAAAGGTTCCCCCTCAAGCAGATTCTATCACACATTTTCTACACTCCTATGATTTCATGCAGTGATGACAGTCTTAGTTTATCTTGGAAGACTCCTATTCTGCTTACTGCTTTTGCTTTTACAAGCAGGTGCGACACCCCAAGAAATAACCCAAAACTACAATTTACCTTCTTTTATTAGAGATATAATATCTCCTTCATTGAAGCTTAGTTCATCTGTGTCCTGAGCATCATAAGCATATAGACACCTGCACTCGGGCAGCAAGGGTTTAGGTTTAGGATTGGGTTTCGGCTTGGGCCGACCGGCTCCTGGGGCAGGGCGTTTACTTCTGCTATTCAATCTCTGAATGCTAAAAATAGGGAATCATCATTAATACACACCTTGGAACTGTGAAACACATTTCTTATTTTTTCTTGATGAATTAATTAGCATTTCCCACTCAATATTCTCTGTTAAAACTAAAATCATTAATGTAAAATTCATTACATTTGAGGAAATGCACAAAATGACAATGAACCAATCTTCTCCAATGAGGCATCAACTTACCCAGCCACTCCTGCCTCAGGTGTCTTCATGAATTCTTCATCATTATTCCTCACTGCCTGGTTGATCTGCCTGGCCAGCCTCTGTGCTCCCTCTTTGGGCAGGGACGGAGACTTGTCAGAAGAGGAAGAAACTCTCCGAGATGTCCTCTTGGCAGACCTCAAGTTTCCATTACTGCTGTGCACTGGTGGTGGTGGATAACCTGGTGTTGACAGGACAGAACGCAAAGCAAGAACACAGAGCACCATGCAGGCAGGGATTTAAAGGAAGCAACAGAACCATGCAGAGCAACACAAAAGTACAGAAGTAATACGAGGTATTGAGAAAAAAATGAAACAAAGGTGGAGTGAGTGTATAATCACACATGAGAATTGAAGGAAAGAACAGAAACATGCATTTAGCAGGTAAAATGGTAGAAGAAACGAGCAATTATGTCAGACAAAAGCCACACATTTAAAGGAAAATATTCGGAATTAAATAATGTTAGGTTTAGCAGGTAAAATGGTAGAAGAAACGAGCAGTTATGTCAGACAAAAGCCACACATTTAAAAGCAAAATATTCGGAATTGAATAATGTTAGGTTGCAAAGAAAACAGAGATAGTACACAAAGGTGCATGAAAACCAAAGAAGCCAGAGAGGTGAAATGCCCAAAGAAATGGAGAGTAAAAGCATGAAAGAAAAGGGAAGAAAGAGAAAAAGAAAATGGCATTAGAAACATTTATTTTCAGATGGACATATGAAGTTAAAATGCACTACATTTATCAGTCTTAACAGCATAATGACAATAAATATATATACATATACAATTTGCTATAAAAAGTTACTAGTACAAAAAGTTAATGTTCTTAAAACATCCTATGTGCTTCATGTTGTGATCAAGCTTATAAAGTCCATTTCATTTTAGAAATACAGAATTTATCTGAACGATGGAGATAAAAGTACAAATGACTCAAGAGTGAAGGTTAATTTTCAAACAACATTAGAGTCTACTTCCACACCTGACTTCACTGATATTACACATTATAAACCATATCAGGCCTTCTACCAGCAGATCTGGCAGGACCTGTGCTTGAGGTGGAGATACGGGGCTGTTGTGCTGCTAGGCTCCTTGGAGGAGGTTGAGGAGGGCATGTTGAATTGATTCTGTGCGGTGTGACAGGATTATACTCAAAGCTTGTAACAGGGTATGATGAAGGAGAAGGGTTTGGAACAGAAGAAATATCTTTTTGATTGTTTCTGGCCTGAACTTTAGGAATCAATTTTGGTTGTGTTTTAACACCAGTTCTGCCATGGTTTTGGCCTGGAGTTTTCAACAGGTTTGGAGGGTGGGAGGCTGCCTTGGTAGAAGCTCTTGCTGGTTGACTTAGTTGCACAGGTGTATTCCTAGAAGCATGAGAAGACTGCACTGTAGGTCTACCTGGAGGTCCAGGGGCTGGTCTGCTAGGGGGGTTGCTGGAGGGAGGGGGAGGAGCTGCCCGGCCTGGACCAGCTGGACGGTAGTTGGCCCTACCTCCTGTCATCTGCACGGGGAGGTTTACATTGCCTGGCCCTGGATTCAAACAAACAATAATTACAATAACTGTTTTTTTTTTCAAATTATATCTTACATTAAATGAAAATTATCCAACACAACAACTTTCATACTGTTAGCTTATGACCAACCTAGACATACGCCTTCATCAGACTGATGTGAGAAGAAGCTTTCATTTATGATCCAACTACCAAGTTAATGAACATTTCTGCTCATTTACTTCTTACATTGTTGTATCAGACAACTGAATAAAAGACGGATATGTTTTGACTAACTGACTATGGCAGATAGGAGAATCCTCTTTCATAGTCCTTTGTATCTGACTGATATTTTTGCTTAGGTTTCATNTTTTTTTTTTTTTTTTTTTTGGTAAGTCTGGCCCAATGTCCTCATTCACTTTTCAGAGAATCACGGCCTCCCATAGTGTATTGACCTTGTATTGCTTCGAATAATAAAACAGTATTTAAACAACTACAAACAAAATACTCCTCTGTTTAATTTATTACAAGTTTTTACATTAAAGGGAAAATAAATAGAGAGCTATAAAGTTGCTGTGTATAACAATTTGTGTACCAGGATCTTGGAATGTGCACTAGAATAATATCATATATAACTTGGCCATTATCACATTTTAACTAATTTGTTTCTCACCCTCTTTTATCTGATAAAAAAGAAAAACAATTATTTCTGTTCCTTATCACTGACATGAACACTTTGTGTTGATTTTACATTCACATTTGAATCATGATATTGAGAAATGGACATCTCAATGCTGAAGCAATGCTAGTATGTATATATTGGCATCATAAGCTTTTAAGCTGATATTATAACATATCTATATGAAACTGAAGTCACTTCATTAAAAAGCAATAACAAGTCTTTAGCTTACAAAATATTAATGAGACTGTATAAAGTACAAATAATTTTATATATTTATATATATATACATCACTTATTTTTGTCAAAACATTGTGTCAGCAGAAAACAAGTTAACAAACTGCTGCATCATCAACAACAATGTCTGTGGTCCTGTAATGCTGTTACAGACTTTTTCATATAAACACAGGAGAAAACTGCAAGGTAAAATATGCTTGGAATATTTTCTTTCAACTAATGTAACAGGTACAAAGACACTGCTATGTAAGAAGTTCATAAGCCATAAAAGTATGCAGTCTTGTTCTATTCTATGTGGAAAAAAAATCAGCTATTTACCAACATCTGCCTACTGTAAATGCTACCATATTTAAATATTAGAATTTTTGCTTGCACAGTTAAAGGCTAAAAAAAAAAAAATCCACATCCAAAATTCATACACTTAGGATTTTAGATTTTTACATGGCACTTAGATTGGTATAGCACTTCAATCATATCCTTTCGTATTATGATTAAAACTTTATCAAACCCCACATCCACATATATACTATGAATACCATACTGATACATTCCCTTTGGGGCATCTGAGACCTTTGCTACATATGATTGGAATGAATGTTGCAAATGGACTAGTTTCATTTGTTAATAAACATGAAATAAGTGTTTACAATTAAGATGACTCTTATGTATGTGGACTTAAATAACTGACAAACTAGGGATATCTCTCTGAATGCTTAGATTGCCATCTTCTTCATCTCATAAACCACCTGGGTTGAACTTAATACTTTTTTGAGGCTCTCTTAACAAATCTGCATGTCCTAATTCATCCATATATTTCTTTAGTTCTATGGCCAGCTAAGCCTTTGATGTGATGAATACTGGCACCAATCTGTTCACTATCACCTTAAGGTATTTGAATTTCAACACCTCCCAGTCTTTCTGCCTGTTTCATATTTTCTCCACATAATTTGACGGAAATAGACCTTCCTTTCCACGCAGGCGTCCTGTCCACCAGCCCTGAGGATCTGGAAATAAAGGACAAACATAGATTTTATTTGTTGAATAACATCCTATACAAACATACCTATAGCAACAACACACAAACTACAAGATACACAAAAGTACCAATAGAGCTTACATTGGTTTTTAGCTTCTACATTTCTTTCTTTGTGCAATACTTATCTACAAAAGATATAAGGCATTTTGAAAACAGAATTTCTTGTCTTATAAAATTGCCATCATTTTTTTTCAGACTGGTGAAAAAGAAACCAGGCTTGTTAAAATGGGGCCCTTTACTTTTTCTTTGGAACATTGAACACTGTCTACATTTTTCGTATGCTCTTTGATAAAACATTGTCTACATTTTTCATATGCTCTTACTTCTATTAAAATAAGAGCAAGTTTAGGTTCCAGGTATAATGCCTTGAGTGACAGATAATCGTACAAAACTTAGCTTCTGTAGACCACTCTATCTTTAGGTTAAATATTTTAGTCAAATTACATCATTACATGTAATCCATGGTAAACTAACAGAAAGGAAACTAAAGGGAATCATCCAAGATAGCCCAAAATCTTGTGACTTGGCATAAAATCAAGCAAGCTTAAGCCATTTAGAGGAGAGTGTGATAATGGCAGACTAAAAGGTTCCCCCTCAAGCAGATTCTATCACACATTTTCTACACTCCTATGATTTCATGCAGTGATGACAGTCTTAGTTTATCTTGGAAGACTCCTATTCTGCTTACTTCTTTTGCTTTTACAAGCAGGTGCCACACCCCAAGAACTAACCCTAAACTACAATTTACCTTCTTTTATTAGAGATATAATATCTCCTTCATTGAAGCTTAGTTCATCTGTGTCCTGAGCATCGTAAGCATATAGACACCTGCACTCGGGCAGCAAGGGTTTAGGTTTAGGATTGGGTTTCGGCTTGGGCCGACCGGCTCCTGGGGCAGGGCGTTTACTTCTGCTATTCAATCTCTGAATGCTAAAAATAGGAAATCATCATTAATACACACCTTGGAACTGTGAAACACATTTCTTATTTTTTCTTGTTTGCTGATGAATTAATTAGCATTTCCCACTCAATATTCTCTGTTAAAACTAAAATCATTAATGTAAAATTCATTACATTTGAGGAAATGCACAAAATGACACTGAACCAATCTTCTCCAATGAGGCATCAACTTACCCAGCCACTCCTGCCTCAGGTGTCTTCATGAATTCTTCATCATTATTCCTCACTGCCTGGTTGATCTGCCTGGCCAGCCTCTGTGCTCCCTCTTTGGGCAGGGACGGAGACTTGTCAGAAGAGGAAGAAACTCTCCGAGATGTCCTCTTGGCAGACCTCAAGTTTCCATTACTGCTGTGCACTGGTGGTGGTGGATAACCTGGTGTTGACAGGACAGAACGCAAAGCAAGAACACAGAGCACCATGCAGGCAGGGATTTAAAAGAAGCAACACAAAAGTACAGAAGTAATACGAGTTATTGAGAAAAAAATGAAACAAAGGTGGAGTGAGTGTATAATCACACATGAGAATTGAAGGAAAGAACAGAAACATGCATTTAGCAGGTAAAATGGTAGAAGAAACGAGCAGTTATGTCAGACAAAAGCCACACATTTAAAGGAAAATATTCGGAATTAAATAATGTTAGGTTTAGCAGGTAAAATGGTAGAAGAAACGAGCAGTTATGTCAGACAATAGCCACACATTTAAAGGAAAATATTCGGAATTAAATAATGTTAGGTTGCAAAGAAAAAAGAGATAGTACACAAAGGTGCATGAAAACCAAAGAAGCCAAAGAGGTGAAATGCCCGAAGAAATGGAGAGTAAAAGCATGAAAGCAAAGGGAAGAAAAAGAAAAAGAAATGGCATTAGAAACATTTATTTTCAGATGGACATATGAAGTTAAAATGCACTACATGTATCAGTCTTAACAGCATAATGACAATAAATATATATACATATATAATTTACTATAAAAAGTTACCAGTACAAAAATGTTAATGTTCTTTAAACATCCTGTGTGCTTTATGTCGTGATTAAGCTTATAAAGTCCATTTCATTTTAGAAATACACAATTTAACTGAACAATGGAGATAAAAGTACAAATGACTCAAGAGTAATGGTCACTTTTCAAACAACGTTAGAGTCTACTTCCACAACTGATTTCACTGATATTACACATTATAAACCATATCAGGCCTTCTACCAGCAGATCTGGCAGGACCTGTGCTTGAGGTGGAGATACGGGGCTGTTGTGCTACTAGGCTCCTTGGAGGAGGTTGAGGAGGGCATGTTGAATTGATTCTGTGCGGTGTGACAGGATTATACTCAAAGCTTGTAACAGGGTATGATGAAGGGGAAGGGTTTGGAACAGAAGAAATATCTTTTTGATTGTTTCTGGTCTGAACTTTAGGAATCAATTTTGGTTGTGTTTTAACACCAGTTCTGCCATGGTTTTGGCCTGGAGTTTTCAACAGGTTTGGAGGGTGGGAGGCTGCCTTGGTAGAAGCTCTTGCTGGTTGACTTAGTTGCACAGGTGTATTCCTAGAAGCATGAGAAGACTGCACTGTAGGTCTACCTGGAGGTCCAGGGGCTGGTCTGCTAGGGGGATGGCTGGAGGGAGGGGGAGGAGCTGCCCGGCCTGGACCAGCTGGACGGTAGTTGGCCCTACCTCCTGTCATCTGCACGGGGAGGTTTACATTGCCTGGCCCTGGATTCAAACAAACAATAATTACAATAACTGTTTTTTTTTTCAAATTACATCTTACATTAAATGAAAATTATCCAACACAACAACTTTCATACTGTAAGCTTATGACCAATCTGGACATACGGCTTCATCAGACTGATGTGAGATGATGTTTTCATTTATGATCCAACTACCAAGTTAATGAACATTTCTGCTCATTTACTTCTTACATTTTGTTACATTGTTGTATCAGACAACTGAATAAAAGACAAATTCATTTTGACTAACTGACAGTGGCAGGTAGGAGAATCCTCTTTCATAGTCCTTAGTATCTGACTGATATTTTTGCTTAGGTTTCATACAAACTTTAAAATGAATAAAATTCAAACATAATTATCAGTTCTTACTGGAGTTCTTTGGAAGTCCCTGTCCAATTGATACTGTGAGAACTTTCCCTGAGGGTTTAAGCAGCGCAGCATTGCCATTTCCTTTCACAAACTTCACAGTTCTTTTTCCACCACCACCCCATCCTTCCTTTTTGACAGGAAATTCTAACCTAAAATAATACATATCTTCATTTTCTAAACAGTATTGAAATTATGGTCATTTCCTTTTCAAGTTGCTGAAGTTCCTTCATGTTTAACATATCTATTCAGGTTCTGAATTTAAAAAAAAACATGACTAATAAAATAATTTGCTTTACACATAAAATGTACATGTATATTTCTATCATGCATTACTTTTGACAGTGGATCACATAGATGCCATTGCACAACTGCATTACTTATTAAAGTTAATACAATCCGAAATTATTTCAATTTGTTAGTGTTCAAGTGAACTTTAAACTAAATATATTTCTATTTTGGCACAACTACAAACTCTGGTGACTCATAGAGAGTATTATTGTAAAATGGCTACATGAATTTAATTTGATACTCACGTATCACTAAACTCTACTTTCAACTCTTTGTGTGTCCTCTCCTTGTATTTTTTAGACAAAGCAGTCAGAAACTCTGTTTTAAAGACTGATTCTAGTAAACTGCTGTAATCATTTTGAACATGGATGATAAAGAAGTCATCTTGCATTGTGCTGAAAATAAAAAAATAAAAAATAAAAAATTAGCACAAGAATAATAGAAACCAAAAGGCCACTTTTTCTTACAAAATTCATGTCATAATTCTGTGGCGTGAAACTTTCACCAAAAATTTCAGCAGCAAAAGTAGCCAGTCACTGCCCTTAACTCTTTTTTTTAAATAATAATACTTAAACTACAAAGCATCAATGAGTTTTCCATGAGCATCTCTGAAGTCTCTATTCAACTAAATCTTAACTTAAATTTAAAACCATATTCATAATTTACTTACACTGCACACCGTGGAAGAGTCTTAACTCCCGAAGTCATTATTATCATACTGGTAAACTAACAAGTAATCAACTACATAATCCCAAAACATTCTTGTTCCACACCATTCTTGTTATACAGAACTTTCAAAACTGAGTCTGCTTCTGTTTGCTTCATTACTAATAAACTAGTGGTTTGGTTTCCTTGTAATGTGATACCCAAATATACAATTGTACTACTCAAATTGTATCCTTGTGTTAATTCAACAGCCATAAGCACTACAACCTACAGTTCCTTTACTGATATTCTGCATAAAGCTAAGGTTAATTATGACTCCTTCATGTGAATAATGTGTCATTATTGTAACTGCAGGGAATGAATTGGCATTCACAAGTGTACAAACAAATTGTTGGAAAGTATCAGCCATACTATGGCCAGCAAAAGTTGCCATACAAAGGTTACATTGTTGACTTTGGAACAATAAGTCACTGCCAATGTTTAATTCTATTCTGTAACATAACACTTGATTGTAAACAATTCTGACAAAAGTACAATTCAAGAAAGCCTTTAGACTCAGCTGCCTGCAGGTTTTTCATGATTTCCATGGCAAAAGAAAAACAGTACTTAGCAGAAGTCTGAAGGAGCTAATATTAGGTTAAAATTACAAAAATCAATGTTATAAAATTTTAACTTTAGAGGCATGAAAACATTAAACGAATAAATATGTAGCCAAAAATTCCTTTGCCTATCATATAATCAACAATAAATGACAATTGCTATGATATTGTAAGTATTCTAAACAGTAATTATCCTTACTAATAAACTGTACCAAATGAACATTTAGAAATAAATCAATTATTTTGTTGCTCAAATTTTTTATAGGAATTAAGAATTAAAAATTAAAGCGAAACCATAAAGACATTATTATTATCATTATTATTTGTTATCTGATATAATTAAGTCAAAAAGTCACCTACTATTTGTCTAAAAGAAATGCCCTTATTGCTCCTGTCAAAATCATAACACAATTCAACATGTTGCATTTCACTTTTTCAGTATTTAGTACTGACATCATAATCAGACTGAACTGAAGCATCAAAATTAATTGAAACTTATGAAAAAAAAAATAAAATAAAATAATAATAATAATAATAATAATATTCCTGTTCCACCAACTTTATCCCCAATTTATGAAAATATAATGTTTAGCATGAGTTCTGTTAAATGTCTAAGGTAAAAGGCTAGACATAAAGTCAAGTTCTTAAATAAAGTTGCAATATAAAGTTTATCATAAAATTTTAAAAATTAAGCATAAAAATCTACTGTAAAATTATTTTACTTTCTTTACACTGCATTGCTACAAGTGTTAAAATCACATTTTCTACTATTTAAAGAGAACAACAGGAAAACAGTCAGTTTGTTATTTAACTTCATATTTTTCCCACTGAGCAACACATTAATTCAAGTCAAATGGACAAAAAAAAGGGACACAATACCTCAGTGCCACTCCAGTTATCATTTCCATTTCCAATGGCCGCTTGACGACCTCTTTCAGCTGGCCCTTCTCTGGCCCTTTCTTCATCTGGTTAAAAAAAAATTAATTTGAAAAGAAATTATCTAAGAAATATTATTTAACTAACAGGAAATAATGACAAAATCATTTTTTCTTTGCAATTATAAGGAGATAATATTAATATTCTTGTGGATTTTTTGTCATTGAGAAAGAAAGTTATAGTTTACAAAAAGTAAGCATATCCAACTTGGCTAGGATAAATTTATAGATTTAAAAGTTGAAATGTCATTTTGTCAAATGGGTGCTTTCTTATATCTGACTGAACTCACCATTTCTCTGCCTACTAGGTAAACTCCTTTTGATGTGACTATCAAATCTCTTTTGGCTGTCTAAAATTCCAAAAGAATAAATGAATATTTTAAGCAAAAAAAAATAATAATAATAAAAAATAAAATAAAATATAATAATAATAATAATAATGATAACTAGAAAATTAATTAAATTCACCTTCCAGTATATTTCATACAATATTTACCTTGAACCTCCTATCATATTTGGTCACAGTATTGGCAAACTCTATCCTTTCTCTCTTGCCAACCAGAGCTCTGAGGGCCGGGTTGTCATCCAGCCCTATGTAATCCCCCACAAAGTTGCGATTGAGACTGTACTGTCTCCTCTCTTTTTTATTAAGCAACAGATCTGAGGCTAAAATAGAGGGGGAAACTGGTTAAATACATGAACAAAAACAAGCAAACCCTAGGCACTGATAGATGTATGATTTTATGAAGATGTAAGATTATAGAAAGGATGTCCATGTTGCTTGACTAGACTTAACATACACGTGCATGCAGGCATGAAGAGAACAGCACACCCCTCCCTGTCCCACTGTTCTTGATACTCATTAAAATAAATCTCTGAAAGCACTTCTCAATTTTCTTAATTTTATATAGTTGGGTACAATCAAACATTAAATGAAAAAAATAATGACAGATTATAAGACTTTTAAACAAGAAATAACTTTACCCTGTTCTCGGAGTTTGACATAGAATTTCCTGGCATTGTATTTTCTGAATGCCTTCTGGATAGTTCTAGCATAGCCATCATATTTTCTTTCCCTAACTTCCTCCAGCAAGAACAACTTTATGAAAACAACAAAAATAGTATATGACAAAGTCTCCTTTCACAGACAATTACTTCAAAATCTGTATCCATTTTTGAAAAAAAAAAGTGAGTTGCTCTATTTTCTATGAATACTGTTAAGCATCTTAATGCAAATTTTTAAGAAATGATGGCAAGGATATAACAAAATACAAGACTATTGTAAGGGTAAACTAAAAGCATGTGCTGTAATACATGGGATGCAGGTAATAAATGATTCAGCAGAAATCCATATTTGTAGCATATGGGGGGCAGTTTCATATAGCGCAATGTCATTAATTTGAATAATTATGTACCAAGCTCATATCTTTATGTATATGTGTGTGTTCACTAACAAGTGAATAAGGCTAAAAAATATAGAACAAATGAAGGTGCAAGCTTAACCGGGTATGAACAGCCATGCTAAATCAGATATAACACAATAACCATTTCAGAATTAATTCAATACCGATTCTGGGTTCTTGATGAAGACTTTGGTTTTCCCCAGCTGCCACTGATCTGAGTCCATATGGACCGAGTTCATCAGGTGAGCCACGCCTTTCTTGTCATCTCCTCTCCAGTGGGGCCAGGTCTCAGGGGTTAGAATAGCATACCTGAACACGCAGACAAGCAGCATTAGTGCCTACTGGGACATGCTAGGCATCACTAAGGTCACACAAACTACAGAGATGGTCATGAATATACTGCCAAGTTTTATATTTGTTTCTGGAATACTTTAGGGAAGAATGAGCATTCTTTAATGTTTACGTAAACTCTGCTAGCCTCCACTCCAAAATGACTTTTTCTGTATTTTCCCTTCTTTATTCTGTTAAAGATTCATCAGTTTTGCTACATGCATTTTATAAGGGCCACAGAGGCATCAATTCACCAAATGTTCATATTCAATTCAAGAAGGACAAAATATCTTGACTAACTCATTCTCTGTTAGATTAGTTTTTTCACAATAATTTATTGACAAAACAACAGTAACACTTGGACTGAATATATAATGAAGCAAAAATCACTGGGAGGATTGTTAGGATTCAAGCAGCACAACACAATGAATGGATGTCAACCTTTACACTCATTTTTCAAATTACTGTTCACCTTAACACAAACAATATTTCAAATGCTAGAAATTAATAAATTTAGATTTTAATCTGGCACTGAAACAAAAACCTTTAAATGGGTAAACATACCTTTTGAGGAACTTCCCAAATGGTCTTCTATATGCAAACCCTGCTCTTCTGACTCTAATATTCTCCTTGAGACCAAGGTATTCCACTTGATGCTTCACCCTAAAATAGTGAAAAACAGTCTTTATACAACTTGGCTTTGCTACACCTAAAACAATTTTAATAATACTGAAAATGAAATATTTTATTAAATCTATAAACCAGCACTTTCTTCAGCTTAAAAAAAAAAAAAAACATATAAAATTTAACAGCATATTGGTAAAACACTTAAGTGATGTATAAATTCTATTCCTATACATAAATATCACAAAAATTTGGGTGGTAATTGAATTAATTAAAAAAAACTTATCAATACCTGCTGTCTTCCCAGTCATGTGCTCTCTTGGTTTCATTTGGTTTGATACACCTTATATAATGTGGGGTGCACTTCATCAAAGTATCTACAAGACGGTTGGCCTGAGTCTAGGATACAAAACAGTTAAAACAATATCTCAATAATTATTGTTATAATTAGAACCTTATCTAGAGACTTCTCAGCATCAAGTGTGTGCGTGAGAGCATGTGTGTAAGTGTGTGTGTGTGTTTGTGTGTGCTCATTCACAAGTTATTATTTTTTTTCCAATGTGCATTACACGAACTAGATTTCTTCAAGCAAGGTAAACATTCACCCTGATTTTACTGCCTGCAGTAGTAGGACGGCCACGTGTGGTAGAGCTAACATCCTCTGGGAAAAGACTGGCAATGAATTCACTGAAAAACCAAGCAAATTGGACACTGTAAGATAATTTGCTTTAAACAGATTTCGAAGAATTAAACAAAATTCCGGTGTTCAGACTAAGATATTTCAAGATTACTAAATGCATTGCAATACGGTCCGTTTTCTCTACATGGTATACGCACTTTTCACTGCTTTGCATCAGCTGTATCAAATCTGGGAAGAGGACATCTCTGTTACGCTCACAGAAACCTTCTGCATCATAGGAAACCTTGTAAGGAAAAAAATATCATAAGACAATATTACTACCTCTGTTGTGATATCTTGTGTTAATAAAACTGCTGCAGCTGATTAAACCCACACAAAGACAAATGTAAAGATACATATTTCAATCTCTTTAAAAAAAGTTTACCACTGTTTCAAATGTGTAAAATCCAGTTACAAAAATGCTAACAATTATAATTTATAAATGAGGTTGTGTGACTGGCATTCGTATCATAATAACCACAGGATTCCACATTTAATGCCTTATCTGTTTCTGGATAGCAAGCAATCCTACCTTGCCAGCATAGTGGTGTATTACAAATCCTATATTGGAGCCTTGGTAATGCTGATGTGTTCCTACTGCTGCTTGAAGTTTCTGGAAAAAAAAAACACATATGATATCAACAGGAAAAACAACTTCCAAACTCACTCATAAAAAACTCAATACAGTATCATGACAAACACATGAAACTTTGGGAAAATCCTTTTAACTAAAATAAGGATTCAGTTGACTGGCTGATAAGTTTTCACTGAACACTCTAAAGTAGAGATGCTGCAAAAACAATTTCAAAAGATTCAAATTAGACCAAATTTACCTGTAATAGCTTCATATCTGCTCCCTCACTGACAGCATGCAATGTAGCACAGACATCATCCAGTACACACATAATACCAGGGGGACTCTTTGACTCAATGAGATCACACACTATCTTGTTGTTGAAGTAGTCAATGGAATTCCATTTTATGCCTTCCTGGATGTATTCCTCCTATAAATAGTAATTCAAAATAGCGATTTTCAATTTCACATTTGTTGATTTAACATACAAAAATGATACCAAAATCCTTATGAAAAGTTTGTAAAATGTCATAAAATGTGACATAAAATATATACAGCAACTATTATTTCATCTTTATATATTATATTTAATTTTTTTGTGTGTACATACCTGCTCTGCCTTGAGAGTCAACTCTATGAAAATCTGCTGCAGTTTTTCATTGACATAGTTGATGCAAAACTGTTCAAAACCATTCTTTTGAAAGATTTCAAATCCATAAATGTCCAGGATGCCAATGTTTATTTCTTCTCTTTGTTTCACCATGGCTCCATTTGTTCTCTGTATTGAAGAAACATGGTATGCACACAGTTCAGTCACTACGCCACATTATCAATGTGTATAATGCAGCATAAATAATAGATAAGAAATGGCACCAATGCCTCTTCTACATCTAAAATCACACTCTACATCTTAAGCACAAATAGATAAGATTGCCATAACTGGCATCATTCTAGTACAATTTCTTTCTTAGTCAAATAACTTATTTTTTAGCACTTCGGTGTTAAAAGAAAATGGTTAAATCAAATATTTATATAGTCCTAAAATAATTTCTACATTTTTTTAGCCAAAGGAAATTGAAATCAGCATTTGGATAAAATTGGCAACACTATTGTGTGCACAGAATCAGTTTCTGTATCAGTTTTTGTGTTGATATACAAGAGGCAGCAGGAAGAATGCTTACCGCTACTAAATAATCAAACAGCCTTGTATATAGTGCTTTCGCCAGTGCATCTCTGGTGTAGGCAGCCTGGTCTGTGTTCAGGGTCAGGTTGATGGTTTCTGTCTTTCCTCCCCACTTGCTGTCCATCACACGGCTCTTCAGCTTGGTGTTCAGGTCTTCTTTGTCCACACCAAGAAGATAGGCCGGGAAATCCAGGACTGAATTGAATATGATATCGTGATTCCAACATAGATGTACCATTATTATCTGACAAAATATGAAACTTTTTCAGAAATCCTAATCACATTTATCAAAATCCACGACAATACCCCCTTCAGACACACTGCATGTTTATTGTAGTTAGGTTCTTGGGAAATTGTGTACACATTCAATCTTTTCCAATTAGACCCCCTGCAAAGGCAATATTGGGGAGAGCCCTGACATGAAAGCATATCTATAAACCTTAAATTTTAGGTAAATTTTAGGATTAATTTCTTATATAAAAACTAAGTATTCATAAAGCTCAATTTTGATTATATTTATCCAGTGTCATCAAAGATGAAATGATGGTACACAAATTACAAGTTTTAATTTGGCCATACTTGAAATTTTTCGCTCAATTACAAGATTATGTCAATGCCAAAAAAGCTCTACAGTCATTTTAAGTAAGTCTTTATACAGCCTCTTACATTCAGTATTCTCCACTTTTGCATAGTTTCCATCCTCAACAAAGCTGATGTTGCCAAGATGCAAAATGCCTGCCACTATGGTCAACACATTTACTTGTGTGGCTTCATCCATCCCCATCACTGACATAGCATGCTGGAAGAAACACAAACAACCGATCATATAATCTGGTGACATTAGAGCACAGTTTGCACACTGGATACATTACTAGTTATCACGGAGGTGTCTGATACTTTGTTTTACATTCAACACAAAAGTCTGAAATTGAATGTATTGCAATTATAAATGATATATGACTCCATCTGCTAACAGCAAGCACTGCCACTCAAACCTATGACATAGCTGTCTAGCATTAAGAATGACACAACTAGAAGGAACACAACCCCACTAAAATTTTGACAAATCTGATATAGAGTACAGCAAACACTGATCTCCAGAGCTTCATAATTATAGTAGAGTATCCTACTTTATAAATGTCTGAAGAAATGGCATTCCTATAAGTGAACTGTAATAAAATGGGAAATAAGGTAACATTTGTGTTTACCACCAGACCTCTGAGATGCATGAACATGCTGTGTGCTGGGAACAAAGCCTTCACATTGTGTTTTATTTC
Source organism: Lingula anatina (assembly GCF_001039355.2). The sequence continues at coordinate 64,576 of NW_019773770.1, forward strand.
TGCTTCAGCTTACTTTAACCAACCAAGCATCACAGTCAATGCATCTGTTCACATTAAAGGACACATTGTAAGAAAACAGCAAAAAATAATTGAGAAACAAAGCAACCACTCAGTCCACTGAAAACTGATGTGCAAAAACAAAACAACTGCAACAAAATAAGTAAAATGTGAAGTAAGCTATATTTTTATGAGAATCACTTCATTTCGATGGCTGTTTTGGGATTAAAGCAGCAGAATACATTCTGGGCATCATCAAATTCCGGAAACTAGGTAAATCATAAATCCCTTTTTATTTAAGAAGGAGGGTGTTGGCAATCCTTTCTTAATGAAAAAATTTTTTAAAAAGTCAACAGTCATCACTTAATAATCAGCCAAAATAACATTTCATGAATATAGCAAGGGAAGTGTTCTGAATGAATGTTATTAACTAATACCTAGTCACATAAAAGGCAATAAACAGCAATGTGCTTTTTAATGTCAAGAATGATTTCTAAATTCTCTCTAACATTCAGTACCAGGAATCCAAAATGCAGAGCAGTGCAGCTGACTGTACACATCATATCCTGTTAACACAACATGCAACAGCTGTCAGACTTACCCTGGTATCTTTAAAAGCCTGCAGAGTGTAGTGTGAAAACATATAGAGACAAGGAAAAATGTTTGTACTTCATTACCACTGACACTATATCCATCCCAAAATTCCACTTTATGTATCAATTTTTTAAATCACATTCTGCATTCAATAACTGCTAAAATGAATTCATATCTAGTTTCAAAAGATCAAGTATAAAACCTTGCAATATTCTTAATTCAATCCAATACATAAAAACAGCATTATAAACACATAACAAAAAAAATGATAAAAAGGTGCACAAATGTCAAGTGATTTCTTTTCTTTTTTTTATAGTCATTGCTGATATACTCCATCTACTTGCAAAGAAGAATTTGTTACCAACCAATCTACATCCAAAATCTACTGCTCTTGATTATATAAAGATGGACAGATTAATTGATATATAAAAAACTCTTACCATTGTATCTTCAAATTCTTTCTTGTCATCAGTGCCATCCACTTGGTATGTGCCACTTTGGTTCAAGTAAAAATAATAATCTGGATTGGTAATTCCCAGAGATTCTGAAATGAGAGCAATAATATAAGTATAAAATAAGATGTACTGGCCTTCCTCCCACCCAAAACATATAAGTTATTTTGGTTAGAATATACCAATAATATAGAACTTTTCAAACATACTGAGAGAGAGAGAGAGAGAGAGAGAGAGAGAGAGAGAGAGAGAGAGAGAGAGAGAGAGATGGCACCATTCACAAAATATGTTCCATATTTGTTTCATTTCCATCTGTATTCAAAAATCACATGCCAGCTATGCTTAATTAAATGTTTCTATTCACCACTTAATCAGTACCTTGTAGTTCTGGATCTGCTCCCGCACAGATCTGATAGAATATATGGAAGTTCCTCTCGTTCGTATTCTGACTGACAACTCGAGACTGGAAAATTCAAAATACCCTTGTAAATATATATCAAAAATGTTGTTAAATTTTTGTTTTATTTTACACAACTGCAATCACATGGACTTTCAACTAGAATCCTTTTTACAGTTACTTATGGAATAATTTCAAGAGATAATTTAAAGTGCACAAAAGCATTCACTATTTTTGGTGCTTATGTAAAGTATAACCTTTTCCAATAGAAACTGTGAGATCTTTCCTCCATCTGGTTCTCCACCCCGACTGAACTGTATTTCTACATATTTGCCCTGAAATAAGATTACTGAAGTATTATTCAAATCCATCAGCTAGTCTCTAATTTAACATGCTATTCTTTTAAAAATATATTCAGATCAATATTCAAAATTTTACAAAGGTGATTCTTTTTTTAAATTCCTACTTCACATAATTTAAAGAACTAACATGTGTCAGTCTGAATACTTACAAATCTGCTGGAATTGTTGTTTCTCACTGTCTTAGCATTTCCAAATGCTTCTAAAAGTGGGTTAGATTCCAGGATGATGTCTTTTACGTGCTAAAGTAACAAAAATATGCAGGATATGCTTTCATAAATGATGATTTATCAATTTCTGAAAAATGCTTAAAAAGAGCAAAATATCCAAAGTTTGATCAAGCCTGTGTTTTTCTGAGAATTTTTAAAAAGATAAAACAAATATTAGGTAAAAATCAAATAGAGATAAACCAATTAGTCATAAAACCCCTGTTATCAACATAATACAAAATGCACTCCCTATAGTTAGGTGTTAAGGAGCATACTTTTAACCACTGAGGTGTTTTTTTAGATACTAATTAAAGACATTCAAGTGCTTTAAGTTACTTCACTTAGTTAGATACTAGTGTTCACAAAACACTTCAATTATCTTTTACTGTGAAGAGTAAACAAAAGTCTTAGTAGAATCAACACAGAAATAAGAAAGAAAACAGGAGTCAGGCACCCCTAGAGAGTATTAAAACATTAAGCAAGGGTAGTTTTACCAAAACCAAACATACCGCAAATGATGTAGCCCTGCCAGCATGCTATTAGTGATGGGAAAATAAAGAAACTGCAACTTGTTTACATGCAAAGAAACACACAAAACTACTTAATGAGATGAGCAGAAACAAAAGATGAGCAATATATCAAACTACATGCCCAATACACAAACAAGCAGAGAAAGATGAAAAGATTAAATATATAAGAAGAAATATCAGCACAGAAAACAAAACAAAACAAAAAAATGGCAGTATGAAAGAAACAAATAAGCACATGTACAAATTAATCACTTAAATACATAAAACCAAAAGAGAAAAAGGCAATAGAATTAACCTACATATGACTACAAACAATACCACAACTCATTGTTTACAAGCTACAAAAGCTGAAATAGCACCAGGAAGTAAAATTAGAACACACTAAAACCCCAGACAGGCACATCTGTATCACTTACCTTTACTTTAGGGCCGCCTCCAGACACCTTGGCAATGTAAGCCATGATGTATTTGGCCGCCACAGTTTTCCCTGCACCCGACTCGCCACTAAATATAAACACAATCAACTTTAAACTGTATTACTACACAGCATTACAGATGAACTATGCCATGAAGATTTTATTTTCTATTATATCATACTGTTTGCTGACCATATAGATAAAACAAAGTTTATCAAAAAAAATAAAAAATAAATAAATAATAATAATAATAATAAAATTAAAAATTAAAAAAATACATTACATGAAATAATTAATGTGTATTTGGAACAACCCATAATGTCCATAATCTCTATGTAATCAGGCATAACAAGACAAAGAAATTAGTAAAACAAGTGAAATATTATTGTACGACATAGGTGCCTTCACTGGGGAAAAAATTCTAAAATCTTAAACATAATTTTTGTCAAAATCCTACCTGATGATAACACATTGGTTTTCCAAGTCAATCATCATGTTTCTGTACATATTATCTGAGAGTGCATAAACATGTGGAGGGTTTTCATAGGCTGCCTGAAAGAGAAATTTGGTGGTAAAACTGGAAAGTTATTACAATAATTATTTTATCATTTATCATCATTCTTATTTTTATTTGCAATCATATCTTGTAAACATGTTCTAATTGGAAAAGTGAAAAACAAAGAGAAACCTTTCTAACTATATGTGTACATGTTATCAAGAAAAGCGTGTCAAGTTTTTGAGGTCTGTTGATTAGAAGTGCACACAATGCAAGCATATTGGTCTAAGAATACTCAACTTCCTTCTTACACTTTACGTCCCCACTTTGGATAATGTTACCTGATAATTTGTGATATACAAAGAATACTTCTGTAAAATATGACCCAGTTTCCTCAAGTTATTTATCACCTGATATGCTATGAGTGTTTAAACTTGATAGGAAAGCCATTTATTGTAGCTCAGGAAAAAAATTAAAACAACAGCTCAAATATAGTAAACAAGCAATTGTCGTCGAATGAATAACAAAAATCTTTGAATGTATTACCTGATAATAGCTTATCATGTGACATCTGTTAGCAACATTCTATATCAGCATGCTCATAAAAACCTGACTTCAACAAAAAATCCTTTTGCCAAAAGCAGTGTTGAATTAAGACATAACTTATTTAAATTTATTAAAACATCACCCTTTACAAAAAGTTTTTGAATTAAATCACATATCTTATTACTGACAATGATAACACATGCTAGATATTACAGTAAACCTATAGATACTTACAGCCCCTTGATACTGATCTATCATCTTATCTCCATAAAGAGCAGGGAGTTGCTTGAATGGATTGACAGAGATAAGCACTGGGCCTATGTATGTCTGTATTTGGTTAAAGAAAATGCTTCCTTTGACGTCAAATACTTACACATAATTATTCAAAAAGGAGAGAGAGAGAGAGAGAGAGAGAGAGAGAGAGAGAGAAAGAGAGAGAGAGAGAGAGAGAGAGAGAGAGAGGGAGGGAGAGAGGGAGAGCTGGGTACACTTTTTTTGCATGGGAGGATTAGAAAATAAGAAGATGTAGTTAATTTATTCTATAAAATAATATCCCTGTGTCCTCCCCCTCCCCCTATCACTACCACCACACTCAGACATTCTTAAATGAACATTCTTTTGACAAGGATACATAAATGCAATCATCCATAAATCTCTTCTTTAAGTTGTCAACTATGGCCACCTCTGCAATCTTCTGCAGCAACACCATATCATCCACTCCACTCTGCTTGACATTGTGACTCTGCCAGTGGTAAGGCTGAAATAAAGAAAGAAATTGGATTGAAAAAATCATCATTATTTCTTAATTAACTTTCACTTGGTCTGATATGAGAATTGAAGCAGGCTGTTGAGAGGTATTGTCTAATTAATTTCAAATTTAAAAAAAATGTATCCCATCCATTCAATTTTGAAAAATAATCTGATCAAGTTTAATCTGTCATGATTCTGACTAAATGCTAAATTAATGAGAAATTTTACACATATTTAAGTGAGAATGAAAAGGTCACCCAGATTTACAACAAAAAAGTAATACGGTTTAAAAAAGTCTACCCCGTTAAAAACGTGGACATATAAAAAGGAAAAACTGAAAAAACCTCTTTTTAGATTTAAATACCGATAGATCTGATTTTTTACCACTGTCCTATATATTTGCGTTCCTATAGATACGACGTCTACATTAACCCACATACTTATAAATCCGCATACCTATAGATCCACATATTTTTAGATCCAAATACCAATAGATCCATTACAAGTATACTATTGCCCAAAATGGTTGGTATACTACTCAGTACATGAAATGCACTTTTTTAAAATGACAGTGCACATATTAATCCCTTCAGCAATTTATTATACTACTAGATCGGATGTCTTGTTTGAACACCTGTAGAAGTTACGGCTAGATGAGCAAAAATAACGTCAATAGGCGTTGGGTTTGCGCCTGCATACTTTGGGTAGTTTTACTGACCACATTACTGCGTTGTTCCCAAAGTTGCAGAGCTTGCAAGGTGACTGAGAGTAAGTTTGCAGTACAAGTAAACATGTCTCTACATGTGTGTATTTTAGGTCCTTTCAGCTTGGTCCTGCTAGCTGATTAACCACCAAATGAAAACAATACTCTTTGCTTTTCTCTCTCTCGCTTTTCATTTCTTTTTTCACAGGCGTGGGAAGTCAGTTTTCCTCTTTTGACACCGCATTCGGACTGAACTTGAATCCGTTTAGGCCTACTTCTGTTGAATTCTGATCATAGTATCTTAAGACATCGTTAGATACTCAAACTAATTGCAAAAGTGCTTTTGGATAGTTCGGATTGACGATTTCGAACAAAAATGAACTGGTAAAATTAAGTCCAGGAAAAATGCAGTTTACCCAGGTGAAATTCGTTTTCTAAGGGAATTTGCACCTTTTTTAGAGCTTACCATACCTAAAAAATAATAGGTAATAAATATCAGGTTGTAATTAAGTCAGATCACTGAGTGGGTCAGTACTCGCAGTCAGACTATCACTCGAAAGCCTCATACCTGTATCTCAAGTTGATAACGGCATTTTAGCCAATTACGATGCCAGATATATGGATCTAGTGGTACTTGGATCTAAAGATATGTGGGTTTATAGGAATCTGTTGGTGGATCTATCGTAGCGTAAATTTAACAAGACATAAATCTATTGAGACGTGTATGTATAGAGACGTATCAATCGCGACGAATATTTATTAGGACGTTTATCTATATGGCAGACCCCTTAAAAACTGAGCTCATTCAATGATTAAACTATTGACCATTTATTATTTATGCAATACATATTTCTTATACATGGAAGTCTTTCATTTTTGATGTTTTTTTTTCTAAACTGCTATTACTTTGATCAATGTCTTTACAATTCAACAGTCTGGGCAAAACGTGCTTACAATCAACTAGAATCTGAATAAAAAAAAAAAGCTCGTCTATCTTTTCCACTGACACAGCCAGGAAATTTTAATAAGACGCTACGGTTTTTAAAATAACCTTTGCCTACATAAAATAAACAAGTTGTCAATTATAGGGAAATGTCAATTATAATGAGACGTACCTGTCCATTTCCTACAATTCTATTTGCGGAAGTAATGGTTCAAAATGAAAAAAAAATATGGCACCTGCCCTGGACAAATATTTCACACAAAAGATATAACTCTATTTAAAATCTTACCATCCTGCCTTTCTCATCAGTTCCAGATAACAAACCAACCCGAAAGAAAATTATTCAATAAGTGCTTAGTATATTTTGGAGATCCACTAAAGAAGTAAGCTGGCAAAATGAATCACTTCACCCCGGTCGCTATCCCACCCGGAAATGTGTTACTCATTCGCGCAAGCGCAAAAGTTTCAACTATGAGGTCATCAAGAGGTCATCAAAACAATTCCCCAAAAACAAAGAATTGAGCAACATTAATGGAATGGAAGCCAAATTCTAAATATGTTAACATATAAATATTAAAACTCCTTTTTGCTTTTTTGATGACGTTTTTTGCAACATGTAATCTGTTGTAAGTGAATAAAACTATGTATGACATGTAACTTTAGTCCAGTTTTTCTATTTAGCTCCACGGATGTAAAATGGCTTCCCTCCTCTTGAGACGAGCTGGTTCTGTTTTGCGGAATAATTCGTCAATAAGGTAAAATTGTTAGATATGAATTTCAATGTCTTGTGCTCATGCTTGTTCTTTAAAACTTCTTTGTACCAGCACAGCATGCAATTTACAAGTATTTGGTTTACAACACTTTTCTGAATACAGGTACTTGTAGTATTAGATCTGGTACTTTTGTAGTATACCCCCCCACCCTGTAACTAGATAGATCAGAAAAATTTTCAAACTGATCAGAAAATTATAATACTTATATCTTCTGAAAGGTTATGCAAAAAACAGATGAATTCTTTTGGAATTTTTAAAACACTCCTACAAGCAACAAAGATAATGAAGTTTTTTAACTGTAAAATTTCACCAAAAGTGAACTGTACACGGCATAAATTACAAACTTATCTGAAATTTTTGACATTTTGTCGAGGCAAAACTTCAAAACGTCTTCTAATCAAAGTTCTCTAAGACTGCAACATGGGAAAATCACGTGACCGGAATTTATTCTTTGATTTACAGCTTATTTAGTAAATGGCTTGTATTAGTTTATTTACAAGGCGCTAAAAGAGAGATTTAAAATTGGGATGTCATAGGCGAGCGGTTAGCAGGCGGGTCTCGGTTTTGTACTTCACTGCCCCTGGATAGTTCGACTGTGGCACTGATCACTGTGCGACTGATCAATGTCTGTATTCAGCTTTTCAAATAAAAATTAGTGTGGCAGTTTACTACTTGCCATATATTTTGCGATGTAATTTGCAATTCAGAGTTTAAACATATCACAATTTACATCTTAAAAACTCCTCAAAAACAAGGATTTACATTTATAAGTTTTGTGGTATATTGCATAAGTACTATTTATATTGACACTACTATAAATATATGGTATTAATGGAATAAAGTGAAATGTTCACATTGACAACAAGTCCGAACCATTCATTCTTTGGCACTATTGCAGGGGTGCCCCTAAATTGGACAGTACACTGCAGTACAGTGCAACACAGTGCATTACACTTTAAATAAATAAGTCCAGTCACAAGTAATAAGGGGAAACGGTCATTCCAAATACAATAAATATAAAAGAGAAATATGTTACGAGGTAATTAAAAGCATTGATACTACTTACGAAATCTGTATTGCAGTTTACTGCACTGTATTGCAGTATATTGCGCAATTTAGGCACACCACAGTATCTCCCTGCCAAATAACTATTTATTTAAAAAAAAACAACAAAATATCAATACTGGAACACAATGATGAAAACAGAAGCAAACCATTATTAGAAGACATGATCTCCATCTTGTTCCACAGTGATGACCCTAGTCTTTTCGTCTGTGCATCTTTCTTGTCTGACTGAAAAAAATTGAATTTGTTGCTGTTAACCATTCTTAATTATCTGTTCAATTCCCAGTTAAAGGTATAAAATATTTCTACATTGCAGAAATCTTTGTGGAAGTCGAGTGTTACAAGCAAGTGATGACGATGTTTATGCTGTTGAAGTAATAGACAAAAAAAGTGGCAGTGCTCTTATAGAAGTGGAAGAAAATGTAAGAAATTGAAGTTCTGATGCATGTTTGACACATGTACTTATACCAAACCTTTACACTCACATGACTTTCTTTACCTGAAAGATCCTTCCTTAATTACTGTACTTGATTTTGTCATATTTTAAATTGACTCTTGATGTTGTCAGAATAAACTTCAGTTTTTCCTAGGAATACCTTATTGAATAATACTTAAGAACTTAACATAATATGTCACTTAAGCATTTTTCTTCTTGGGTATTGTTCATAATAAATAATAATATGTATGACATTGCTTAGTTGTAAAAGAATGCCAGTGATCACTCAAGATGTGTCATCCAGACATTCCATTGTCTTCTTATTGACTATGAACAGGTTGAAACTGGTGTGATATCTGGTGCACCTGTAGAACATGTGAAAGGTAGACATGCAAGGATATTTGTCCCAGCTATGAATGCTATGCAGTCTGGCAGTGCTGCCACAAGGCTATGGAGGCTAGAATATGACACAAGGGAACGCTGGGAAAACCCTCTGATGGGATGGTCATCTTCGTAAGTGTTTATATTATTCTAAACTTTCACAAAATAATGCCATTTATTTAATTGCAGTGGACAATGAAATATACTGCATATTATCATTACAGTTGAAACAAGTGTTACAATTAAAAATTAATTTTTTTTATGTTCTTTTTTTTGTTAGGGGTGACCCGTTATCAAATATAGTTCTTGAATTCAGCTCTCAGGAGGATGCAGTAAGACATGCAGAAAGAATGGGTGAGTTACATGCATATGATGAATCTTTAAACATGGTATCACACTATGAAAAAAGAGGGAGATATTTTACTTAAAGTTATAGTTTGGTTACTAAATTGCATCCATCTTGGGAAATCTCACCAATCTAAAAGTATACAAGTTGGCAAGAAAGAAATTGTTGTTTTTTTCTAATGTTGTATTGTACTGTGAAGTGAAGTTAAATATTCTTCTTTTTCTTCTCTTATAAGGTTACAAGTACCATGTAGAAGCCCCAACACAAAAAGTATTACGAAAGAAGTCATACGGTGCAAATTTTGCCTGGAATAAAAAAACAAGGGTATCTACAAAATAACACAAAGGATGCGCCTGTATTATAAGGATAAAACAGAAATTCTGTTGCTTAACTGAGCTAAAACAGCAGAATGTAAAAATACTGTTGCTTGAACATAGGAATATACAGAATACTGTTAAAGCAGTGATTGTCATTGCAGTTTGAACCTATATGCGGCTATTGGCTATTTACAACAGTTTTGTTGTGGTTTTGAACACACTTGTATATTATTTACTTTTAGTTGAAATGTAATACACTTATTTTGAAAAAAAATTTTGCTGTTATTGTTGCAAACAATAGAATTTAAGTTCTTTTTATCAAGCAAATAGTAGGTGAGCAAAATTGGCAAAATGACATAAGAATGCAAGTTTCTTAACTAAGAGAATAAACAGAAAAGTGGCCATCTATATATTTTTATGGATAGACGGTTTGTCTGGAGATATAGCCTTCAACCTTATGTACAGTAGAGGCCAATTTAATTTTGATGGGGATTTTGCTTGTAAAAGGGTCCTTTATGAAAGTTTTTGCACAAAATCAAATTTTCATTGTGAAAAAAAGCAATTTATCCTACTTACTAAGTATTGATATACCCTTCTTTGGATTGGATGCTTGCTCTTAAAAATGCATTTGAAGCTAATTTACATGTCAAATCATTGCCACTACGTATACCCAACCAAGTGCCACCATAAAGTTGAGTTTCAAAAAGCATAGCTTCAGGACATGCCAAAAGATATGGTTTTGTATTTCTGGTAGAATTATATTTAAACAAATGCTTTCCTTTATATATCCATGGGTAGTTTTCGCCAACCCTATTTTGAATGATTATGCTGTAACAGCATGCAGCAGTAATGCTTTATACATGTCTAGTAGTATCAGTAGTAGTAATAGTTTATTCCATGAATGTGTGGCAACATAAATAAAAGTTATTCACAATCTGAAAACACACACAATATACAGAGCTTATAACCCAGGTGCTGCTTATAAATAATCTATACATGTTGGTACTGAACATGCGCTTCATACATAAAGTCTACAACAAATTCCAAAGACCTTTCACACAGCTCATGTACAATATTAAAGTTGAGGTCATACTGTTCTCCTAGTTGTTTAGTCATAGGGAATTCCAGCAAAACATGCCTCTCTGTTTGTACAGATATCCCGTTTGTACAGACATCATTAGGCAGACTTATGAACTGGGACAAATGGGTCAAATTAAGACCAACAGTTTGAAGAAGTTGCAGTTTTAAAACTTTGTTAATTGGCTGAGGGAATGATTAATTTAGTTTATTCTTTGGCATGTGGAGTGAATCATATAAAAAAAACGTAGTGATTTATATGCATTGCAGGGACTCTGCTTTGCTAAAAGATGTAGAATGTTTGTAATGTAAAATTGACTATTGTTTGATAGAAAAAAAATTGTTTTCATTACATTTTGGAAAGGAAATTAATATTTGAAAATGAATAAATGTATCACTGAAATAGAAATTTAAAAAAAAAATTAAAACCTATTCGTTGAGAAGGGAAGTTAAAATTTTTGTTTATTTCTAAAAGTTATTTTATACATGATTAACAATGCACAAAAGATGTGGGCATTCCATAATCATTTTATCTAAAAGTGCTGGTGATATGCAGTGAATTATTTTGCCTGCACTTTTAAGTTGAGGTTCTAAGCAATACACTTATGATATCAGTAGGCAAAAAAGAAAACTAAAACTAGTGTTTCAGATTGCCAGAATTGTTTTTCAACATGCTTCGATTGCAGTTGTTAAGCTCTTCATGATGTGTGTGTTGTGAAGTTACTCTTAATGTCTCAACTACCACATGTTTGTGATCTGTAGGTTAGTACACTCCAAACAAAATGTAGGGTCAGTTTCATTGGGTTGATTTACATTTTGGAAAGCTAGTGGAAGTATTTGTGGAAAACACTCATTATTTTCATACAATACAATTTATCTGACAGATGTAAGTTAACCATTCCTAAACATGAAAAACAAATGTTTACAAAAAGGAGTAATTTTAAAACCACTGGAAAATAATAGTTAACAATAATTCTTTCAGAACTTTTTTCTGAAATGAAAATAACCATTTTCTGAAATGAAAATTAAGTTAAAGCAGATAAATATTAAAAATGTTTGATGATAAATTTATAGGATAATACTTAGTGATATTTATTATCTTTTTAAAGTTAGCTTGGTACACTACACATGTTTAATGAAAGTGTTTTTGTCCTTTATACAATAGAAAGATATTGTAATTATACTCAGTCCATTAACCTGTTTCAAGACAGCTCAGGTAAGGCCTGTGTGCCTGTTACTTGATGTACTAGAAATTGCATCTTTTAGTAATAATTTGTTTTTAAAAGGGCTGTGTATAGCGTAGAGAGTGTCAGTAGCATCCTGGAAGCCAGTTTCCCCTGAGGGCAGTCTTATTGATTATGTTCTTAACATTAAGTACAGTATGGTTTATTTCCATCTACTTCAAATCCACCACTCCTCCACAGTTAGCTGTATGTAGGTGTGTAAATGACTCTCATTCATGAGAACATGCTACTGGGGAGGAATTCAAAGTAGAAAATGTGGAAACAAATAGATCAATGCCAAATTAGTCTACTAGTGTAGTACTACAGTTCATCATTGACGGCCTCAGGATATATGGGATCCGGTGGGTGGCATTCACCAGCTGAGTCTATTTGTTTCTTTTCTGTTCATCTTCCTGATAGAGCTCTGTCAGACGGGTGCAAATTTCCTTCAGAAAATACGGAATAGTTCAATAGGTTACCGTGATAACCCTGTGTCCAGTAAATGAATGGTTTGTTACTCTTTATCTTCACACCCTGCCATGCTTGTGGCTCTGAGGGCCGTGAACACAGTGAGCATCTTACTACACTTCAGGTGCAGTTATGGCAGGATACTGCGAACTGGTTTTATTTTCAGATTGGCAACAATTTTATATTTCTTTCATGCCTAGGCTACATTTGTCAACCAGTGCACCTGCACTTCGGCTTAGTTTTTATAACATTCATGACATGAATTACTGAACTTTTACTCTCGTGGCTCATATTTCATGGAAATTGACTTTTTCACAAAAAGTGACCAGGCATAGGAAAGCCCTACAGTTAGGAGGGCTGTAGTGTTTGCTAGGGTATCCTGCTCTGTACCGATGTGACCCATCAAACAAAAAGTTTTGAACATTTACATTAAAATGAGTTACATGTTAAAGTTAAATTATATGGAAAAACTAGTGCATCAGAACAAAAACAAAGAAGTGAATGCATCTTTTGAATCACCTTGAGGAGTTTGTTCAAATGCAGAAAAGTTTCAGAAAGCTAATAAGGAGAAGGTGCTGACATTTACTCGATTTTTTTTTTCAGCTAAAGATAACAGAAACATTATGATGTTATAAAAATATGACAAAGCCATTACATTTAAGACTATCTGAATATTACAGATTTCTGGAGAAGCAAATGTGATGATTAGTTCCTTGAATATTACCACATGCTTAAAACACATGGGAAAGTCTCGTGATGTGGTGAATTGGAAAGAGAGTCAAAACATTCACAAACGTGAGAAAGGAATTTTCTTTCAAGTTGTGTTTACTGTATAAAGTTCAAGAATAAAAAATAAAAGCCAAATTGATTGTACTGTTTGTAGGATTTAAAAATATTATTGTTATGACGTCTAACTTTGCAATGAGCATAATCTAAACATCCCATCCCACAAGTACATACACCTTGGAGCAAAAGATTAAGAAGTGTTTTTTGTTGACGTTATTGCAGTTACGTCATCTAGTGGCATTCTAGATCTGAAACTGAAATTATCGGTCACAGTAAGTTCATTGCATAGAGGCTAGGGGTAAGATTTTGTCAAAGATATCACTTTTTTCTTAAAATGCAGGAAGCACTAAATAAGAAATGTTTGGGCAAGTAGTGACCCAGCTATATAGACAAAAAACATGCAGTCATTTAATTTTGAGGAATGTCCCTTGTGAAGATTATCGTTTTTTGATCTTTGGTGTTTTTGTTTTGAATAAGATTTGGCCACTTTTCAAGACAGCATGCCAAGTTTTTGGTTCATTTCAGAGAAGTAGAGGGCTGTGCCCCTAGGATCAGCATTTCATTGGTTACTTCACTCGGATGGTGCAGCCTGTCCTCAAAAGTTTTCATTGACTGGCAAAGTTGCTAAATTTCTAAGGTCAGGTGTAAATATTTGGAGAAAACTGAGACTATGAATGTCAGTCATGATTTAGCTGAAACTTGGCCAAGATCATTAGCTGTCTGAAGTCTCTAGGGTGCTTGACAGAGGTCACTGAGCACAGAAACAAGTTACTTTGAACCACATATCTGCAATTCCTCCTTGTGTACCTTGAATATTGATGATTTACTTTTCCTTCCACTGCCTCCACCCCCCCCCCCCCATCCTCTCTCTCTCTCACACACACACACTCACGCACACTTATGTACAATTAACTATTCATTCATTTGTTCGATTTTTTATTGTCGTACCTAGAGAAGCTAATGGGCCCAAAAATCAGTTTTTATGTCAGCCATTAGAGCATTCTTCAAATTTTACAAAATGTAAATGGGTTAGCATTATTTATTCGATGTGCAATTTTTGTGCAGTTTGTCATGTGCAATTGCTTCTATTGACTTTTTTTTGTGAGCAATATGTCTGTGTGCCTTTGTTGCCAAAGGTTAAGATTGCACCTGTCACAGATAACTCCCATTTTCTAATGAACATGGGCCACCGCCTGAGCTGAAGCATTCAAGGTGAATATACCCTTCTAATTCCAGGAAACTAGTTTTGTATTGGTCTGATGTAAGATTAAAACAGTCTGGCAGATGTATAGAATTGGAATTCCCCAAATTACAAGACTGATTTAAAGCAAAGGCACCTGTCCTTAATTGGTACTTAACAGTTTATAGGGTTCCTTCTTTGTTTAGGAGTGTACCACAGTAATCTTGTGGTGAGATATATTGGGTATGGTTTGCGTTTTTGACTATAATTTTAACACTAACCAAACTGTCCCTGTTAATTGACCTCTCATGTTACCACCTAGATAGAACATAAAAGAGCCCAGACCCATTCCACAGTGTGCATAGCCTCATGTGGGATGTGTCTGGGTAAATGTTAGTGGGGTTGCACAAACTGTTGGTACCAGAGTGCACAAGGCAGAGACCCTCTCTTTTCAACTGCATAGGCTGCTGTATAAACAACATGACTCTGGTGCTTTTTTAAAACCAGACATAAAGAATTTCAGATGGAAAATTCTATTATTGGTTCAAAACAAAACCTTCTTCAGTTTTGCATTTTTTCTGATAATTTTGATTTCATTGGTACCAGATAAAGCTGAAAGGCTTTAAAAGTTGAAAAAAAAGTTTTAGGGTGTCCTGCTTATGCTGCTTTGAACAGTCTTGCACCTTATTTGTCCATTTAAAAAGAAATTTAAAAACTTATGTTCAAGCTGGTTTTTGTTTTCAATTTTCAGATTCTTTAAGTGGTGAATTACTATCACCTTGCAGCAAATTGTTCATATTTAGCATGTGCGGCAGGTTACAACATGTAGAATTGCTGATGTTTCCACCCTAAGCCCTCACTGTCATAAAAAATTTTAATTGGTTTTAGGTAGTAAATACATGTAGTTTTCAGTGTTAGTTATCTCCCAATTTGGTTGAATAAGTGAATATGAACAGAAAGGAAGTGAAATTCCAGTGCCACACTTCCTTGTTCATTGCATTCATTTTAGGAAACAAATTGCTTCAATTACACTCAGGGTCCTTGCACGTGCATGCCCTCATGAGTTAAGCCTATTTTCTCAGAAAACGTGCTATGTTTTTATTTATTAATAGAGATGATTAATTCTTTTTAAAATCATTAGTTACATTTTTTCATGAACTGTCAGAATTTTGCCAAAGCCTTTTGCAGGAAAATAATATGAATATTAAAGGGATAACAACTGTTTTTTTTTCTTTTTTCTTTTTTTAAATAATATCTTAAAATATTATTACAGAGTATAGCCATCTATGGAGGTCACATGGTCCGATGGCAAGCACAGATTTCAGAATAATTGCTTTAACTGCCATTTTTGTGGTAAAATAGAATAAATTATATTTCTGTGAGTTGTTTACAATGTTTTTATTATGACATGGATCTCATATGAAGAATTGTTATCCCTTTAATTTTTGGGGTACGTAAGGTACTTTTAGTAGTGTTAATTATTTAAGAGATGTTCTGCAATTAACTGAACAATCACTCATTGGATAAGCAAAATAATACATTTATTTGTCAAAACATACAAAAATAAAATCCTTGCACAAAATTTGATGAGAGCATTATCACAAAACATTTGTGTGGGTTTAAAGAATAATGGGGTTATAGTAATAGTGAGAACCTAGGGAGAAAATAGAATCATAAAAGATGGCACAGTTAGTCTGAATTTAGGACTGTTGGCCAGGGTACTGATATTTTGAAAATCCCCTTAATTGGAATATTTCATAAACTGGATATTGTCTAACATAAATAAGTTACATACATGGTTAAGACAAGTGACATGTGCTTGGACGGAGATTCAGTGAAATTAAATAGTCACAAAACGTATATACATAGCTGCTTACCAGAACAAAAGCATACATAGAAAGGAACATAGGCAGAGAGCGTTTTTCTGTACCTAATGCTGTTGCAATACATTGCAGGCCTGTAGCCAGCAATTTCAAAAGGGGGGTTCTTTTTCTGAAAAAGTGAACCTTTTCCCATAAAAACTTCATGTACCTAGATCAAATTTTACACAGAGTGGACCTTTTCCCAGGGAACACCCCCTGGCTACAGGCCTGCATTGGCATTGAAATGTAAAGAAACACCTGCACCTACCAGCCTTCTATTTAACAGTTGTATAATATGAACAAATTAATTGACAACTAAATAAATGTTCACCACAGTAATGTGCAGAATGCTGACAGAAAAAGAGGTATTTGATACACATACCTTTAAAGCAGAGGTTTGTTTTGAATGCATACTAACACTTTTTACAAGTTGTTGTATTCATTTAAATGTCTTCTTTATCTTAAATGAATCTATATCATAGTCTTTATATCTTGTGTATATTTATAGAAAAACGGATTTCAAATAATAATAATAAGTACCTATAGGTTTTGATTTAATTAGATGAATTCTTCATATCCTAATTTTGCCTAGTTTCCAGAAAAACATATTTGCCTTATAGCCTTTGTCTTGGTAGTTCAGAAAATCATAAAAATTATAACTGAAAGAAAGATCTTTAAAAGCTTTACTGCAGCAGTTATCTACTATCAATAATATAAAGTAATCTAGTCTAGTTTTCCTATATATGGCCAAGGAAGCACACTATAGCAAAACTTCAAACTCACTTTCCATGAATATGCTCAGATTTGACCTCAGATTCCGGTAGTAATTTGCTGCAACAAAACTTAAAGATTTTTTAAGACAACATTTACATCTTGGGATAATGTTACAGCTCCTTGGAGCTCTTCATCAATATGGTGTCTATGGATGTTGGTTTTTAAGTTTGTACCACTAATTTCTATAGTTTTGTCTAACAACTCATTAAATAATTAACATACACAGGCTACTATTTACAGGAAAATAAATTAGTTACTTAACAAAGCCACACTATAAACTAAAACATATTTCTATGAAGAAAGTACGATTGAGTCAATACTCCTTTATACAATGTTATCCATCACTGAAAATTCAAACTCTAGAGATTCCTTTCTGCCATAAATATTATATTTTCACTTTACAGTCGGATTTGATAGCACAATAAAGGCGAGCGGCTGATGTAGCTAGGGTGTGGTGGAACACATATTCCTGATAACCTATGTGCCACTTTATTGTCAAATCTGGATGACTTTGGTCAGGAAATTTGTCCTATTTGTGTCATCAGACAACCAGACTACTGTGCAATGGAGAGACCATTTACTACCCTTGCAGCTTGGTGACACATGTCAAAGGCCCATTTCTGATCCAGAATTTGTATCATCTAAACAGAATTTATCAGATTTTGAGAGTGGCTTGCTGTTATACGCTGCACTCTTAACTCAAATTAAAATCCTGTTGGACATGTACTTTACACCAAGTTCTTGTGGACATGTACCTTGTCCAAATATACTGCTGGAATATACTTAAATGGAAGATTAATTGGGCATGTTTCAGTGATTTCTCATTTGAGGTACTTATTAAGAAAGCTGACATGCACTTGACAGGAAGAAAATCCAGGTCTGTGCCTTACTTCCTTCTTTACTTACTAATTGTAGCACTGACATGCCTAAAACTGGAATTTATTTCTAACTTTTACCTTTCAGAAATACAATTAACTATAGCCAATGTATACATTCAGATTGGGCTAGGATATACCTAATGTACATAAATAACCAGTTGTCTATACAAACTGTACCTAGAATATTATATATGATACTGACATGTGCATGCATTTGTTGTACGCATACTGTACATGAATATATACCAATACATGTACCAACACTTAAAAATGGCAGCTTGTACCAAGGCTTATTTTGTGCTAATAACAGATCTAGACTTGTCCTGAAGGAGTATTTGCCATGGTAAACCACCTTCACAGTCAACTGTGTTTCCATTTCAAACATTCATAAATTAAATAATTGTTACTGGTATATAATTTACAATAAATATTTTAAATGATAAGGATTCAGAATATTTTCATCTACAGTAATATCATTTGCAACACAAAAACACATCACCTTTGTTAAGCAAAGTACTAACATGTCAAGAATAATACTGGTTGTAACATTCAGTCTGTATATTTGGGTTGTGAGTTTGTTGAAGCTCACAGAGTCCATTTTCCAGGGAATTGAACTTAGTGTTTGTGGCTTTTCATAAGACCCCTGCGTTCTTATGCTGACTGATTCTGCTGAAAATCCCTCTCCAGCTTGCTGCCTTGCCCTGTCCAAGATGCTCAGTAGACTTGATCCAGTGCTTTGTCATGGCCAAATCACTCAGTGCTTGGGTCATTTATGCCTGAAGCATCGTAATAGTCCACATTAAATGCATCTAGGAGGAAAGAGGGAAGAAAAACAAACAGGTGAAAATTCATGCGAGCAACACAACATCTACTGTGACTAATACACTGTTACATACACATACAATTAAGGTGCATTTGGTAGGATTATTGCTTAGTTTAGAAAAAGGAGCTGTGCAACCCACAAACTGGACACAAGTCATGGCAGTGCAATTATCAGGTGGTGACTGTTGGAACAGGGAAGGTTGGTGATGGTTTAGGATTACATCAGTTCAGATTGTTAAGTGACAAAGACTGAAAGAGGTGCATTACTTGCATAGTTGACATAAAGTGAGGATCGAAGGAGGTCTGTCTTGGCAAAGTGCCATCTATCCACTTGGCATAAAACACACAAAAGAGTGGTTTATTGGGGTTTTCTTCAAGTCTAGTAGTTTTACAACTGACAAAAGATTTTAACAACCGTCATTTGGATCTAGAGACATGGGGAATTACGAGAACTAGATTTTTGTATGTTGTTTCTTACCTCCTAATGTTCCGCATGCACCAGCATGTTGAGTTTCTATCACTACACCCATCTGGCAGGCAGTCTGATGCATCTTGCACCAGCTGCTATAGGTCTGATTATCTGTTCCACAAACTTTTAGTGCCCCATAGTCTGAGCAGTCCATATTACATGACACACACTGTGGTCTTTTTGTTTTAATGTTGACAAGACACTTCTTATTATCTGAGCAAGTTAGATTTTGGCAGGTGATATGACCTATAAATAAATGAAAAGAACTCTATGAACAAAAATGTGTATTATAAATATATGACTTTTGTTTACATATGGTGTTTTAATCTGCTAGAAATGNTCTCTCTCTCTCTCTCTCTCACACACACTCACGCACACTAATGTACAATTAACTATTCATTCATTGTTCGATTTTTTATTGTCGTACCTAGAGAAGCTAATGGGCCCAAAAATCAGTTTTTATGTCAGCCATTAGAGCATTCTTCAAATTTTACAAAATGTAAATGGGTTAGCATTATTTATTCGATGTGCAATTTTTGTGCAGTTTGTCATGTGCAATTGCTTCTATTGACTTTTTTTTGTGAGCAATATGTCTGTGTGCCTTTGTTGCCAAAGGTTAAGATTGCACCTGTCACAGAAAACTCCCATTTTCTAATGAACATGGGCCACCGCCTGAGCTGAAGCATTCAAGGTGAATATACCCTTCTAATTCCAGGAAACTAGTTTTGTATTGGTCTGATGTAAGATTAAAACAGTCTGGCAGATGTATAGAATTGGAATTCCCCAAATTACAAGACTGATTTAAAGCAAAGGCACCTGTCCTTAATTGGTACTTAACAGTTTATAGGGTTCCTTCTCTGTTTAGGAGTGTACCACAGTAATCTTGTGGTGAGATATATTGGGTTTGGTTTGCGTTTTTGACTATAATTTTAACACTAACCAAACTGTCCCTGTTAATTGACCTCTCATGTTACCACCTAGATAGAACATAAAAGAGCCCAGACCCATTCCACAGTATGCATAGCCTCATGTGGGATGTGTCTGGGTAAATGTTAGTGGGGTTGCACAAACTGTTGGTACCAGAGTGCACAAGGCAGAGACCCTCTCTTTTCAACTGCATAGGCTGCTGTATAAACAACATGACTCTGGTGCTTTTTTAAAACCAGACATAAAGAATTTCAGATGGAAAATTCTATTATTGGTTCAAAACAAAACCTTCTTCAGTTTTGCATTTTTTTTTTGATAATTTTGATTTTATTGGTACCAGATAAAGCTGAAAGGCTTTGAAAGTTGAAAAAAAAAGTTTTAGGGTGTCCTGCTTATGCTGCTTTGAACAGTCTTGCACTTAATTTGTCCATTTAAAAAGAAATTTAAAAACTTATGTTCAAGCTGGTTTTTGTTTTCAATTTTCAGATTCTTTAAGTGGTGAATTACTATCACCTTGCAGCAAATTGTTCATATTTAGCATGTGCAGCAGGTTACAACATATAGAATTGCTGATGTTTCCACCCTAAGCCCTCACTGTCATAAAATTTTTAATTGGTTTTAGGTAGTAAATACAGGTAGTTTTCAGTGTTAGTTATCTCCCGATTTGGTTGAATAAGTGGATATGAACAGAAAGGAAGTGAAATTCCAGTGCCACACTTCCTTGTTCATTGCATTCATTTTAGGAAACAAATTGCTTCAATTACACTCTGGGTCCTTGCACGTGCATGCCCTCATGAGTTAAGCCTATTTTCTCAGAAAACGTACTATGTTTTTATTTATTAATAGAGATGATTAATTCTTTTTAAAATCATTAGTTACATTTTTTCATGAACTGTCAGAATTTTGCCAAAGCCTTTTGCAGGAAAATAATATGAATATTAAAGGGATAACAACTGTTTTTTTTTTTCTTTTTTCTTTTTTTTAAATAATATCTTAAAAGATTATTACAGAGTATAGCCATCTATGGAGGTCACATGGTCCGATGGCAAGCACAGATTTCAGAATAATTGCTTTAACTGCCATTTTTGTGGTAAAATAGAATAAATTATATTTCTGTGAGTTGTTTACAATGTTTTTATTATGACATATGGAACTCATATGAAGAATTGTTATCCCTTTAATTTTTGGGGTACGTAAGGTACTTTTAGTGGTGTTAATTATTTAAGAGATGTTCTGCAATTAACTGAACAATCACTCATTGGATAAGCAAAATAATACATTTATTTGTCAAAACATACAAAAATAAAATCCTTGCACAAAATTTGATGAGAGCATTATCACAAAACATTTGTGTGGGTTTAAAGAATAATGGGGTTATAGTAATAGTGAGAACCTAGGGAGAAAATAGAATCATAAAAGATGGCACAGTTAGTCTGAATTTAGGACTGTTGGCCAGGGTACTGATATTTTGAAAATCCCCTTAATTGGAATATTTCATAAACTGGATATTGTCTAACATAAATAAGTTACATACATGGTTAAGACAAGTGACATGTGCTTGGACGGAGATTCAGTGAAATTAAATAGTCACAAACGTATATACATTGCTGCTTACAGGAACAAAAGCATACATAGAATGGAACATAGGCAGAGAGCATTTTTCTGTAACTAATGCTGTTGCAATACATTGCAGGCCTGTAGCCAGCAATTTCAAAAGGGGGGTTCTTTTTCTGAAAAAGTGAACCTTTTCCCATAAAAACTTCATGTACCTAGATCAAATTTTACCCAGAGTGGACCTTTTCCCAGCGAACCCCCCCTGGCTACGGGCCTGCATTGGCATTGAAATGTAAAGAAACACCTGCACCTACCAGCCTTCTATTTATATAATTAACAGTTGTATAATATGAACAAATTAATTGACAACTAAATAAATGTTCACCACAGTAATGTGCAGAATGCTGACAGAAAAAGAGGTATTTGATACACATACCTTTAAAGCAGAGGTTTGTTTTGGATGCATACTAACACTTTTTACAAGTTGTTGTATTCATTTAAATGTCTTCTTTATCTAAAATGAACCTATATCATAGTCTTTATATCTTGTGTATATTTATAGAAAAACAGAATTCAAATAATAAGTACCTATAGGTTTTGATTTAATTAGATGAATTCTTCATATCCTAATTTTGCCTAGTTTCCAGAAAAACTAATTTGCCTTATAGCCTTTGTCTTGGTAGTTCAGAAAATCATAAAAATTATAACTGAAAGAAAGATCTTTAAAAGCTTTACTGCAGCAGTTATCTACTATCAATAATATAAAGTAATCTAGTCTAGTTT
Source organism: Lingula anatina (assembly GCF_001039355.2). The sequence goes on from NW_019773770.1 coordinate 87,089, forward strand.
TCCTATATATGGCCAAGGAAGCACACTATAGCAAAAATTCAAACTCACTTTCCATGAATATGCTCAGATTTGACCTCAGATTCTGGTAGTAATTTGCTGCAACAAAACTTAAAGATTTTTTAAGACAACATTTACATCTTGGGATAATGTTACAGCTCCTTAGAGCTCTTCATCAATATGGTGTCTATGGATGTTGGTTTTTAATTTTGTACCACTACTTTCTTTAGTTTTGTCTAACAACTCATTAAATAATTAACATACACAGGCTACTATTTACAGGAAAATAAATTAGTTACTTAACAAAGCCACACTATAAACTAAAACATATTTCTATGAAGAAAGTACGATTGAGTCAATACTCCTTTATACAATGTTATCCATCACTGAAAATTCAAACCCTAGAGATTCCTTTCTACCATAAATATTAAATTTTCACTTTACAGTCGGATTTGATAGCACAATAAAGGTGAGCGGCTGATGTAGCTAGGGTGTGGTGGAACACATATTCCTGATAACCTATGTGCCACTTTATTGTCAAATCTGGATGACTTTGGTCAGGAAATTTGTCCTATTTGTGTCATCAGACAACCAGACTACTGTGCAATGGAGAGACCATTTACTACCCTTGCAGCTTGGTGACACATGTCAAAGGCCCATTTCTGATCCAGAATTTGTATCGTCTAAACAGAATTTATCAGATTTTGAGAGTGGCTTTCTGTTATACGCTGCACACTTAACTCAAATTAAAATCCTGTTGGACATGTACTTTACACCAAGTTCTTGTGGACATGTACCTTGTCCAAATATACTGCTGGAATATACTTAAATGGAAGATTAATTGGGCATGTTTCAGTGATTTCTCATTTGAGGTACTTATTAAGAAAGCTGACATGCACTTGACAGGAAGAAAATCCAGGTCTGTGCCTTACTTCCTTCTTTACTTACTAATTGTAGCACTGACATGCCTAAAACTGGAGTTTATTTCTAACTTTTACCTTTCAGAAATACATTTAACTATAGCCAATGTATACATTCAGATTGGACTAGGATATACCTAATGTACATAAATAACCAGTTGTCTATACAAACTGTACCTAGAATATTATATATGATACTGACATGTGCATGCATTTGTTGTACGCATACTGTACATGAATATATACCAATACATGTACCAACACTTAAAAATGGCAGCTTGTACCAAGGCTTATTTTGTGCTAATAACAGATCTAGACTTGTCCTGAAGGAGTATTTGCCATGGTATTAAACCACCTTCACAGTCAACTGCATTTCCATTTCAAACATTCATAAATTAAATAATTGTTACTGGTATATAATTTACAATAAATATTTTAAATGATAAGGATTCAGAATATTTTCATCTACAGTAATATCATTTGCAACACAAAAACACATCACCTTTGTTAAGCAAAGTACTAACATGTCAAGAATAATACTGGTTGTAACATTCAGTCTGTATATTTGGGTTGTGAGTTTGTTGAAGCTCACAGAGTCCATTTTCCAGGGAATTTAACTTAGTGTTTGTGGCTTTTCATAAGACCCCTGCGTTCTTATGCTGACTGATTCTGCTGAAAATCCCTCTCCAGCTTGCTGCCTTGCCCTGTCCAAGATGCTCAGTAGACTTGATCCAGTACTTTGCCGTGGCCAAATCACTCAGTGCTTGGGTCATTTATGCCTGAAGCATCGTAATAGTCCACATTAAATGCATCTAGGAGGAAAGAGGGAAGAAAAACAAACAGGTGAAAATTCATGCGAGCACCACAACATCTACTGTGACTAATACACTGTTACATACACATACAATTAAGGTGCATTTGGTAGGATTATTGCTTTGTTTAGAAAAAGGAGCTGTGCAACCCACAAACTGGACACAAGTCATGGCAGTGCAATTATCAGGTGGTTACTGTTGGAACAGGGAAGGTTGGTGATGGTTTAGGATTACATCATTTCAGATTGTTAAGTGACAAAGACTGAAAGAGGTGCATTACTTGCATAGTTGACATAAAGTGAGGATCGAAGGAGGTCTGTCTTGGCAAAGTGCCATCTATCCACTTGGCATAAAACACACAAAAGAGTGGTTTATTGGGGTTTTCTTCAAGTCTAGTAGTTTTACAACTGACAAAAGATTTTAACAACCGTCATTTGGATCTAGAGACACGGGGAATTACGAGAACTAGATTTTTGTATGTTGTTTCTTACCTCCTAATGTTCCGCATGCACCAGCATGTTGAGTTTCTATCACTACACCCATCTGGCAGGCAGTCTGATGCATCTTGCACCAGCTGCTATAGGTCTGATTATCTGTTCCACAAACTTTTAGTGCCCCATAGTCTGAGCAGTCCATATTACATGACACACACTGCGGTCTTTTTGTTTTAATGTTGACAAGACACTTCTTATTATCTGAGCAAGTTAGATTTTGGCAGGTGATATGACCTATAAATAAATGAAAAGAACTCTATGAACAAAAATGTGTATTATAAATATATGACTTTTGTTTACATATGGTGTTTTAATCTGCTAGAATTGTATTGGCAAAAAATGGACTGGTGGTATTTAACTACAATGAATATGACTGAGAAAATTGTTTAATCAATAAATGTTTTGACCAGTTGCCAACAATTTTAGGAAGTTTCTACAGTCAGAGAGGTCATTGTTTATTGGCTGTCTGCCAAAGATAAAAGTTCAGTAGGAAGCACTTAAGGCAATTAACATTGGGCAATTAAGATGGGCAAAGTGTGGAATGGTTTGGATAAGGGGGAATAGATCAACAAATGCAGATGATGAGAGAGGGTTAAAAGGTACGGGATTGTATTTGTAAAGGAAGTCGGAATTTATGCAAGGATTTGTCTAGCATTCACAGAATACACAACTGTCTGTTTGTTTTGATTAAGTATACACTGCTTGTGTATACCATTGTATTCAATAGATACTTTAAAATTTGGCACTTTGCCAGATTCAGAGTTTTAAGGCACCATGGCAAGTTTAGTAAGAAAGCGTGTGTTGTCACATACATAACTTTCAATGCAGTGGTTTAATAAAGTGAATTCATGCATATTCTAAAATTTGATGAAAATAGAAAAAGCCTACTTCTCTCCAAGGATATAAAAATTATAAAATGTGTCTCTTCAAATGTAAAACTTTTGCCAAAAATATAAATCACAGAGGGAGGGAATACAATATGAAATTTCATATTTCAAATCAGTAAGTTAAACAAGAATTAAAATGTTGTCAAGCATTGTGAGGAAACTGAAATAATGTTAGAGTTGTTTTTATTTCTAAGTTATCTGCTGATGCAGCTCAAGAAATGGAAGCAATCATCTTCAAACACCTATTATTTACATTATAATCAGGATTATGTCTTAAGATCTTAAATTTGTTATTTGCAGTCAAGCCTCCATTGAAAGAAACTGTCAACCTAAAGATACTCAAGGATATTGATGACAAAAATAATTCTCCACTTTGAGCACTCTCATGCAGTCAGCAGATTTAATTGTTCCAGGAAAAGATCTGTTTTGTATACCGATAGACTATGGCTTACAGCAAGGTTGGGTGGGTCAAGTGCAAGGGCAAGTGCACTTAGGGCCACCAGTTTTCTCAATACACAGATTAAATTTCCAAATAACTGATTAGGATCAATTCAAGGGAACATAAAATACCTAGTAGAAGTGTTCTTTCAGTATTCAAAACAATGCCCTGCCCGTTGATATTTTCTCCCAGCAATCTAGTGCATGTAGCCAGTATGTTTTGACTCCTAATCAGTCTGAACTGAATCATTTCAAGGTTTATTTTCACAGTTCTTGATGCCTGACGAAAAGCGATGTGCAATTTTGTCTAAGTATCTGATATTGATGTTGGAAAAGTGCCATACGCAATTGAAGGCGATAGCCAGAAATGACAATTTGTGAGGTTTTCCAGTACAAAGAAGGCAAATTGTTCCCATGAAAAAACCATCAAACTCCTTTCTGATTCTCTCCCTGAAAGACAACTCAACTCTATAGACTATATAATTTTATTATATGTTATTGCCTTAGGCTTTTTTAAAAATTAATATCTAAGTGCACCAAAACCACTAAAAACCTGTGTGTGGTCGTGCATTTTAATTTACACCCTTTCTCAGGTTAAAACATACATGTTGAAAATATAATCATATGATTCTATCCATTGGAAAATCTTTTTCAAGATAATTAAAAAAAGGAGAAGGAAGATGAAATCAAGGTCACTGACCTACTTAGTTCAACAGCTTGAAAAGCACTTCCCTCTCCCCCTCCTCCAAACTGGCTCAACCACAAATGCCCTTTAAATCTCAAAATCAAGCCAATACTGTTTGGTTGACTGTGATCTAGATATTGGGACAATGGTGCTGCAGTGCACATCATTTACAATAAAAGACCCAGAAAAAGCATTTAATAATGCAACATTTGGTTCCTCTCACTACATCTTCAACAGGGCATTGTTCTTTTTAAGCCAGCATATTTTATTTTAAGGAGAAAAACTAAACAGATTTATGAAGGGCATAACACAGACCTACACTTAGCAACCTTGATGATATATTGATGACTAGATCTTTTCAATGGGGGGGAATTGAGAATTATACAGATACTGTATTTTTTAAGTGATAATTTCTTAAAATAAGAGCATTTCTATTGAGTGGTTACAACAAAATTGAAAAAGCAGATCGACTACCTTATAGAACTATTCTATGCATTAAAAGCACTACAAATGCATACAAAAAATATAATTTTTATGATTTTAAAATGATGTATCTGAAAGTTTGATAATTTTTGCTCATTGAAAAGATTCAGTCATTACCGTATCTTGGTTTGTCAGGTTTGGTGTCATGTGGATGCTAATGTGTTGATTTAAGTTGGCTTTATGACTGACACTTAATATTTCACCAATACCAGAGGATGTAAGAAAAATTGCGACAATAACCTTGACACCTACCCATCTCTTTTTATCAATTGAGAAGAGGGAAATGCACTGCGTAACTGTAGAAACAAGTCTACACATTGTTAACATTTCTGCATGGAATTCCACCTTGTCACCTCTTTGTTTGGATGGTCTCCCAACTGACCTGAACTCACACAAACTAAATTTCCATTCCCATTTCAGTCCTGTACCCTCTTACCCTCTTCCCCCGTAAATAGCTCCTCTGTCTAGGAATCTGTTAGTAGAAGCTGTCTAAGAATGGTTTGAATTAAAGAGCCTTTGACTTTCGTTTAGAATTCATTTTTGTAAAGAAGATATTTATACTCCAGACTGGTAATGTTTCCTTTATCTACTAAAACTAATTCAGACGAGCCAGCAATAGATTATGGTGTACCCAATGACCTATGTAAATCTGCATGTATTTTTATTTTCTTTGTAACAGAGTAAATGAGTGGATTTTCTATAAACTATTAAATAAGAAGAAACCTGCAAATCATTTTTAAAACAAATTTTCATTTGCTTTAACCAAAATGTATTTTGCAGCAATTAATGAAATAATACATATACTAGATAGCTGAACCCTCGAGTCTTGTGCTTATCTTATGCTTGTGCTAAATATCTACGTGATCTTTTTATGGAATGCATTTGACACTGATGGTTGTCTTTAAAAATTTGCTCCTTCATGGACTAAAATTTACTATTCTCTGGGTATTAGGAAAAAAAGGCCAGACAGTTGCTTTCAATTTCGGGAGTATATACAAAATTTCAGAGTTAAAGAGCTTGTAAGTTTTCCCAAGACACATTGATTAGCAGTTGATTGAATTCATTCCTATGCATAACCCCTACAATTCTTCAGGTTAATTTGCTGAATTAAATGAATGTTGAAAGAATTATGTTTTTTTTTCTATGATACCACTATTAAAGCTGCATTTATACTGTTTCTCTAAACTCGAATTTGACTTAGAATTAAAAGCATTTTAAAAACTTAAAAAGTTGCAGAAATGGAAAAGATAGTCCAGGTGAGTGCAGGTGTAAGCATGTGGGAGGTGTCACATGTGATGAAAGCCATTTCAGTTTGTTCATGTTTCATCTATCCATACGAAAAAAAGTCCTAAACTTCAAATTCTCAAAAATTATCCAATACGAAATTTCACTTACAACTACAATGCAGCATAGGCTTAATCTATTAAATTTTTGCCTGAGTAACTTCTGGATTAAAACTGAATAACATCACCATCGATTCAAAATCACATTTCAGAGACGACAAGTGGTGGCATTTCTTTAAATTTTCTGGCTTTGCATTTTTGGACCATGGATTTTGTATTTACCGAACACTACAGACTATTGGATTTAAACTTGTATGCCAAAGAAACATTATCATGAACTAGCATCTAAAATTCCATTGGATGATACAGGACAAGCCTTTTGGAAATAAAATTTGAATCTCCAGACTTTTCCCCTTGTAGAAATATTTTGTCTGGTGTTCGTGTAGAAGCTCACCTTGACATGGGCCGTGGTAGGCACTGCCTATTGTCCTGCCTTTCCTGCAAGTGGCTTGTTGCAGCAAGCAGAAGCTTTCATAGGTGACGCCATCAGCCCCACAGATCATCTGGCTGGCACTGTGGGCGGGAGGACAGTGGATAGAGCAGTACACACAGTGAGGCATGCCATTCTGATCCACCACACAGTTTTTGTTGTCAGTGCATATTACATTATCACAGGATTCTGAAAGTTTGAAAAGGGAATTTTTAAAAGTTTTGGACATAATTGTGCCTATGATAGAAATTGAACATCAAGAAATTCTGATGCACCTTAGACTTTTCTCCAATCCTTTCAAACATGTTAAATATCATACAGAAAAAGTTCATTATAGCAACTGAAAAGCAGTTAACATAAACAATCCTTGCACTACAGTAGACACAGACACTCACTTTGACATCTTCCAAAATAAGCAATTTCCACTTTTTTATTGTGTCTGCAGTTATATTTGAGCATACTACAGTGATTTCGGTACATTCTGCCATCAGTACCACATAGCGGGCCTTTGTGCTGAGGTCGGTTACTGGAACATCGCGGAGCACACACACACTTGGGGCGGCCATTGCGCATTTTGCATCTCTTGCCTTCCTCACATTTTACCTGCTCACAGGTCTCTGAGGGAAAAAACAAAAAGTTTTAAAAAATAATCATAATCATAAAATTGCTCAATCACCATTAAATGAACTTTAAATACAAAGTAATGCCTTATTATCACATGCTTATTTTGATGTAATAACTTGCCTCCAATGCTGTTAAAGACAATTCTGGTGTCTTTTTTTGAAACGAAATGTAAATTTGTTTGAAGTTCAGAAGGTTAAACATAAGAAGCACATATATATTTATATATAAGGAAGGACATAATGTCAAATCTATCAGTAAACAACAGACAGAAGGAGCACATAAACATTACAGGCTCAGAACATTAGTGCAGCTGTATGCTGCAAACCAGTGTGGATTTGATGGAGCTAACATCTGTTTTCACCTGAGTTGCTAGAGATGCTAGAGCTATGCAAAGCACTTGTTGCGGTTTTGATGTTATGCTTTTGGCAGACACTTGTTGCAGTGTGCAATAGAAAAAGCACATTTTCCTAGAAATTGATAAATGGATCTCTTCTGTAGAGACCAAATGAAAAATTGTGAAAGTAAATTTAAACTTTCTTGCAAGGGGGTGGTGTGTGAAATGGATGGATGGGATGTGGAATGGGGATCATCCAAGATATCCCAAGGTCTCACAACAAAATGTAATATCAAGCTAGATTTCTCACACCTCATATTGCTTCTGACGTGTTTTTATATTGCATCATGCAGTTTTAGACTCTTGGATGAGCCCCCTTAATGGTGTTCACTTGACATGTGTATTGTTGGCATTCTTTCATTATTTAAGTGCCAATTTTATCAGAACAGTTCTGCAGAACCTGACAGAAGAGAGTATATTGGAAAAGTGGGGTACATGTATCATCTGCTACCTGCTCTTTATTCTCTGATTTAGAAATAATAGCATGTATTGAAATTGGAAGAAATTAATTAGCAAGTCACGAACAATTATTGAATAAATGTGTTGCACTGTCTAAGTACAACCAACTAAACATGTTCTATTGCATTACGTAATATGTCCTCTGTTTCTATTATTTTTAGAACATGATTACAAAATTATACAACAAGGCTCATTCAAAAGGTGTAAGACTTGTCAGGATTTATTATGGGAGAAATATGTTAAAACTGTTAATAAGGGGAGGGAGGAAATAGGAAACACACATTTTGCACTAAAAAAAGAACTTCACAGGCAAAAATGTTTTTCAAGAGTCTTTTTTAAGGAAATACCAAATTAAATGTTATTCAGTGTATATCAAAATAGACCAAAACAGGTCTGAAAGGATAATATGATTAGAACAGAAGTGCTTTATCCTTATTGCCTCTTAGATTTCTTAGTGTTGATGTCACTAAGATAGAAAGCTTCTGGTTTGTATCTACTCAAATGTATTCATTAACAGTTGTCACTTTCTGAAAGTCTTCATAAAGGTAATGATGGGCATTGCATTTTTTCCAGTTTAATTAGCCTGGTCAAACAGATCTGTATCTCCAGACGATCATGTAACAGGTGTTTTTCTTGTACTTAATTATATTGTAGACAGGTTCCCTGGATACCTTTTTCTTAGACTTTTGACAAAAAGCCAATTACCTTAGTTAACTTCTTTGCTAAATAAATAACCTGGCCCTTCATACAAACGTCAGTCTGTTGGCACCCGTCATCTTATACAGGGCTACAATGAGCATGATCATGATTGTGGGCTTTCAGATTTACTCATAAACTGCTTTTTCTATTTATTTTCAGTTTTCACAATTACACAAAGGGTCTCTGTTGTTAGTTGTACTTTCTAAGAGAATATAACATAGTTTCTCCATAGTCTTGACAGAGATGGTGCTCTTTGCAAACCATGAACTGTGTATCATACCTTGGCAAGGTTGGCAGTTTGGAGCCCCTTGTCTTATGGCCAAAATGTAGAACAGTTCCCCTGAGGATAAGTCTTCTGGTGTCCATGCCCTATTTGCATGCCCCCTTCTGCAGCATTCCTCCCGGGATACATTGCCTTTATAGAAACTTTGGCACAGTCCATTGCTGCCAACCATCAACCAGCAATTCCCAGCTGAAATATAAGAAGATGTAGCAAGAAATAACTATGTTGTATTGTGTAGAAGAAACCATCATTCACAGTTTGAAGCTTGGGGTGCATGGTTTGTGGGAGCACTTTTCTAATTGGCCTAGGAGCTGTTAGCTCAAGTAAAAATTATATTATGCAATGTATGGTAAAATGGAACCACCTTTGGCCAATTTGATTAAAGAATTTGAAGGCTCAGTTGATTTGTTCCTTCTAAAAAATAAAAGACATGGACAAATAAACCCCAAAAGAATTGCTGCTGACAGAAAACCTGAATGCAACATCCCCTTCCTTCTCAAAATCCTGTGCCTGAAAAAGATAATCATAAGTAATTTTCCTTGTTGATATACTGATGCTACGCTTACCAACTCACTCGGTCAATTAACCAAACCTCCCAGGAACTGTTGCAGACTGATTCAGATGGTTGAACACAGAACATAATACGTAAAGAACAAAACCTGCACTACCAGTTGCTTGGAAGAGAGCAACGTTTGCATTGTGTGACAAGGAAATTGAAGAACAAATCATATAGACAAAATACCCAGAGGCAGTAAAAGATGATTGTTACTAGAAATTTGTAAAATACAAAAAGGAAACACACTGTTCCGATAGTATAATATGAGATTAAATTGGTAAGCATCTCCACATAGCCGTTGGAGATATCTGGCACTCATGCACAAGTCGTAGGAAGGATGTTTAATCAGTGTTTGTTGTACTACCACGAGGAGGCTTTGTGTTAACATTGATTACCCATTGTGGATACGTTTATCAACCATATCCAACTGAAAATTATAAAGAAAGGGGTTATTTCCTCCCAATCATTTTATTGGAATAATGAGTTAGGTTTAAGACTAAATGACAAAGAACACTGGAGTACACTACCCGTGCACAGAAGCCTATGTCATGGATCCAATGAGATGTTTAACAAATCGTCAAAGCATAAAACATTGTACAAATAATGGAACAGTAACTTGTGTAGAATAGAATTTATTTCCACCGCAGAACAGAACTTGGCAGCAAGCCCAGAAGACTGGAATTTAAGAATTAGCTGGTAGATGCAAGGCTGTTCATCACGTCTTACAGACGATTTAGTTTTCGGTTTGGTTCGTAATTTAGGAATATTTCACAGTCAAGGCATTCTTGAAGACTTTGTTTAATGATATGTCCAGACAAAAACAGTAGATCCGTTATGTGAACCTGTTGGCCCAAGTTACGAATATTGGATATTAGCTTAAATCAATCAAAAATATATATATATTTGAAAGAAAGCAATTAATTGCCATCGTTTCAGTGTCGTCTCAGTGCCGTGGGTCATGGCTAAACTACACTCTCACCTCCAGTCAAGAAAACATACATTGATACTTAGTTCAGTCAAGTGCTATTGCTGGTGTTGTCCAATGCAATGGATATGATTTATCGTAGGCGGTATATTTAAAGTGTTTTGAAATATGACACACACTAATTTCAAGATCGTCTTTTTGTGCATAAGCAGCTGCGGCACACGGCGTAGGAGGGAGGGGGCATCATTAAATTTGAGGGAAGGTGAAAACATATCGTTGGAAAACGCTCATAAGGACCCAAGGGCATGTGTCACATCGTAACCATCAAGACATGGGACAGAGCTGTTGAAGAAACGAACACGTTTGTACCAAATAACTTCATATTTATGTTTGAGGAATGTGAAGGCACTAGTGAATCACGCATTTGTGCAGCCGGTGTTTCATTATCTGCTGCATTTGAATCACAGATCTGATGCTAATTTTGTTAGCGAAAACAAAACAAATTAATTTATAAAAACAGCAAAAAAGAATTCGAGCACCATTACTGCACGGAGGGATCACTCAGCACAACAATCAAAGACTTCCCGGCGGATGTGACTTTGTTGATCTAACAAAAAGACCATGCCCACCTAAACAGTGACAAGCTGGGCCATGGGCAAGGGGCACAACATTTTAATATTCCAGCTTCAAAACTTGTTCAAATGATTATGAAAATATTGACTCAATCTTGCCACTCTTTTAGTAGCGGCAAGTTTTTTCTGACCTCCAGGTTGACCTCCCAGACGCATCTTTAGTAGATAATAGGCATGTACATTCTCTAAGTGGGGAGCACGTGAAAACAAATAAGACCAGACATGGCTAAATAGCTCAGATATTAGAGAAACGCCACTCAGCATTTGACATTAAAAATAAGTGCTTCCTCCCTTGCACCTTTTATATATTACAGCATTTGTTTTAAAACGACGGGGAAGAATGTTGACGAACTTAAAATTTTTCGTAAAAAGCACCAAAACAGCTATTTCATTACTTGTTAGGAGACGGCTTCGCTAATCATTTGCAGGGTTGGACGCACTTAAATTTATTGGTTCAATACTTTGGTACAAATTTACCTTGCGTGAGTCTTTTGATGGAAATGAAATAACAAAGATAAATTTAACTATGTAGTGCCATTTTTCATTATCTGCTCGGTAAAAATAGCACACGAAACATGCTATTGTGTGTGATTCTCATAATAATAAGTGAGCTCTCTCCCTGAGATGATGGAGCAGTTTATTTCATTGGAACGACTTAATTCAACGCAAAGAAATATTTATTTGTTTGGCTTTTCACGTAATCGGCATCTTGATACATATTTTTCCTCGAACAAATATTTGTTTAAGTGATAAGATGAATATCTGAAATACGACAACCAACCACACGTATTATGAAATACGAGTGATTGTGGAGAAAAACGCGGATTCCTGTGTAGAGGAGCCATCGCGACCGCTCGAAGGCTGACAAAAGACGAAAAGACGCAAGGCCTCAGATTATGTGAGTTTCCGTGTCAGAAGTACCTTCCTCCGGTAACTGCCGTGTCATTCTCGGTCGCGGTGATATGCGACTCTCATCTTCATTAAGGACGCACCCGTCGTGCCACGCGCCGGATTGCCGCGCCCCTGATATCTTGATCAGTCCATCTGTGAGGAATTCGGTCCGATTTTGGGTTTTGTTAGCGAAAAGGTCGCGACCTGTCTCCTCCACTCGGCAAAACATCGCCTCGCTTACAACAATGGATGACCCCAGATCGTTGTGAGGTCGGAATAACAAAATTTCACTTGATTGGAAATCATAAAATTACGTCTGACTTCTAGCTGAACCCTGTCTTTTATCTACGGCACATTTTGGCACTCATGTTCGTGAAAAATACTTATTCTGTTAACTTTTAGAGCGAGAGGAATTGGCCAAGGGGACGTCTGTGTAAACTTTGGAATGAAAGGGGTTGACACGTCCACAGTTTAACTTGAGGTCCATGGGTACCGTTTTATTGAAATTGTAGATGGTTTGATAATATTGCCGAAAAGGAAAAGGGCACCTGTTTCGGCCGCGCCCCAATGGATTCATTGACTGGCTGTCAAATACGTGATGTCCACTCAAAGCAACGGAGAACAAACATGAAGTGTTTTACATATGTATTTTGCTATACTCGTTCTAAATAATGATTGTTTAGATACAGATCAATGTGTTTTCTCTATACTAAACTAAGATTTCCCTTGCACGAAAAAGTGTCGGACAAATAGCTACAACCCTTGTCAAACTCTTTCATTCCAAAGTTTATCTAGACAACTCCCTGGCCAATTAATTCATACAGTCTTGTTAAATAGCATAGATTGCTGGTGTAAATGAAAGGATTTCGAATGAAATGGGACATTGAATGCATATGTCTTCAATGAAATATTGCACGGCGAAAAATGATTAACCATCTTCCAGACCGCAATGAAGATACATGGCTCTCCGTCACAGAAACGCGCCGAGTTCTGCCGCAAAACGTGCCGTAAATTTACAGGTTAATCGTTAACACGGAGAAATAACCTTATTTTACGTCGCGCTCTTTGTCTTATGTGTATAACAACTCACCACTTCTTCCACCTCCAGTGAGTGGGTTTATCTTTCCAAGACAACACGTCAATGATGTTATTCTGTGCTGTTTTTATGATTTCGAGCGCAAAATGCCGTTTTAATGTGCAATCGAAATTCCAGCATGTAAACGATTACTCAACCTAAAGATACGCTTCAAGTGCACTGGAGGGCAAAGTGCCAGACAAACCAGGCTATTTATCTCGTCTATTCACAGAAAGAAAAAAATATATATCAGAGATACAAGAAAGATACCAGGTGCCTGAAATATAAAAGAAAGTAAAGATAAAGTGGCGGGAATGGTACGCATTCTGAAAAATACTAAGAATCGACGTTTAAAACGATTCAGTTTCTTTTACGAAAGTATCCACTATATCAAAATCGCTGTACCTACCTGCCACTGGGCTTGATGAAATATAGAGTATCATCCACAAGCAAGTAAGCAGGACCACGGATTTCCCCATTACGGCGCGGTGAATGATGGTAAAAGTCTGCATTTTTGCAAGAAGCAGTTTTTTTATATTTTATGCAATCAGCCTGTCTCTTCCAACGTCCAGAATAAAATGATATAATAGAAACGAAGCAGAAAAAATCGTTTTTCCAATAAGGGCACTGTCGTAGATGTGATGCACGTAACACCGATGTTAACGCATATATCTCCCTCCGTCTGGCTATCCACGCAATTTATACGGGGACCATGTTTGCCTCTTCCCAACCACGTGGTTAGCGATCCCGTCAATGAATGAGACTAAAGGGACCGACTCAGAACACGCATTGCTAAACATTTCCAGTTAAAACAATAGAGAAGCATGACTTTTTTAATCGGAATACCTTCTGCTTTAATTTGGGTGGGGGGATTCAAGGCCAACGATTATTTACTCGTTTGGAGACCCATTCCCAGTTAGAGGAATGAAATACCTTCATTTGTGTCACATTCCTGGCCGATAATGTATTAGATGAACTGTACTTAATCAAAATGCCTTTAAACACGTCATCTCACGATTAAAGGACTAAAGGTGTTAAAAGTAGTTGTGGGGTTTAGAAAGGCTCACAGAATAAGCGAAACCGTCAGACAAAATGCAATAAAGCTACACATTTTTATGGAGAAACATCTCTCATCCGTTTGAGAAAAGCAACCATAAAACTGATTAAATAACAGTGATAACAAAAAAAAAAGCGTTTTGAGATAGCCCATTACTACTGTCCCTTTTTGTGCTACTGGCACTGTCAGTCTGACATCATTACTGCTGCTGCCGCAGTTGTCCTAATTGGTATATTATTGATTTTAAAAAATCAAAGTACGTCAAAGTAGTTTTATTACATAACGAACTTCCTTTTTACAGACAAGCAGTTACATTACGTTCTCACCTGACGTCTGATGACCTCCAAATAATAAGATACTGACAAATACTGCAAGACAAGTCATTACATCGGCTTCGCTGCACATATCTATGGGATTTTGGTAGTAATGATGAATACAATGGCATCCAGTTTCTCCTACAGTTTTCCACTAACATCTGAGGGGGCATCTGAAGTGTGATGCTATTTATTTGGGGGGAAATTATGTTAAGTATGCCTTCAGTCCACGAGAAGATCTCGTCACTGGTAGGTGCAGCCGCAGCCCCCGTCCGTCAAAAGAGACGGCTCGAACGCCAACGAGTGCGAACGCTCCTCGTGGGGCACTTCAGTCAAAACACGCTGAGGTTGTCCAATTTCAGTGTGGTTTGAAATAGTAGATATCGCTAATAAACAAAACAACGGTTTTACTCGCATAGGATTACAAAACGGAATATAAAGCTGACTGAAATAGGAGAAATGTTTCACGTACTTTGATTGAAACTCAGTTATTGTGATCTGTTGTGAATGTAATGTATTTTTCTTAATCTGACAAACGGAGCTGAAACGACCTCGAGCAGACAGGTTAATGAGTGAGGACTGTTAGCGTTTGACGTAGCATGCTGGCGGGCCATTTTCACATTTCTCGGAAACAATTAACTTGTAGACTATGATCACCGTACCTGACGTCAGAGATGATAAGTAACCTAATTAACCTATAATTATAACAGAATCCACCTCTTAAAGGGTCTGGGATTATCATACAGCTTTTTCAAAAATTTATCGTTATTCTTGTTAGATGTTTTTCGCATTTTCGCAACCTTCAACTAAGCCATTTACAAAACGTTCACAGGCTGAAGGAATTTTATCGGGCACGCGACATGTAATAACTGAAAAATTTAAGGATCAAGTGCCAAGAAGAACATGACATGAAAAGTGAGGGTTTGAGATATATGGGAAGGTATATATTCCGCTCATAATGAATGCTGGTAGTTTAGACCGCGAAGGTTAACTGATAATTGCAAGAGTTAAGCATTTGACGTGATATATGTGCTGTAGCGGGCACGTCGACTCATTTTGGTTGTGCTTGTCTTTGCGCCGATTTCATAAGGCTTAAAGCCCTATTATCTTATCATCTGAATGCTATATGTGTAAACATTTGCTCAAATCTGGAAATAAGACAGCCATAGAAAGAACCCATGTTAAATAAAAAGACGACCTGTAACTACAGGAACATGAAGTTCACATAACCCCTTTCCGAAAAAGCACGACTAGAGAATAATCCGCGTTTTGACGTCAGACATGTTTACTCTGATTAATCTCTATCGAATTAAGAAAATTTGTGGAAAAACAACAAGACGTGGTTTGGCCTCTTTCGGTATCCTGAACCCAGACAGGTGGCTGTCCACTCCCCTCCACTCCCTGTCTCGTTGTTGTAATCAGATAACAAGGACACAGTCTGCCTTGAAATAGGACCTCAAAAATCATTAAAAACTCATTAACATTGGCTCGACTAACTGTCGGTGTCAGGAAAGGTGTGCTGTTGTAGGAGGGGGGGGGGGGGGCTTGTATTACTGTGATTTTCGCTTCGTGTGTGGGCACTCTTTATAAGTAGCCCTCATTCAACCCCAGGTATTGGGAAGAACTGTCATTAATAGGCGAGATGCGAGACCAGGTGAATCAAGAGGACGTTTAGATAATTTAAGTAACACAGAGAGAGGGGACGTCAGGTTAATGTCGATGTAGCGTGATTTTTTTCACGCGCCCGCGTTTTTTCTTCTCCCGACCTGCGTGTATGACGTAGAAAGGAACATCGATGGAAAGATTGTAGTCGAGATTTAATGCTCACAGCTTTCATTCAAAACCATCGATCGTCCTTCCAGATGTTTTCTTCGGGAAAACCTCCTTGCATGGGAAGTAGTTACCTACAGGCATAGGGGCGAACATTTACGCGACGTACTCCACGAAACGGGGTTAAATCGCACTTCGGATACTAGTTCTATTAAAATATTCGTTATTTATATCACCTTAGCTCGGGTCCATAATTTGCGCCTTCTCAATACGGCCTGTCTCTGTGGGCTGTTTGTCCACAGCTCACCACAGACAGCAAGTACTCCGTGGCCATCGTTGAAGATTGTGAAGGGATACAGGGAGTTCCATATATTCACTTCATTTGTTTAGCTTCAACATAAAGAGTTAGCAAAAGAAGAGGCGATCCGTATGCAATGTGAAATCGGATTTGTTCATTCATTTTACGCCCCTTCTACTTGTGTTTTGCGGATATATTTTTTAATTTAATTACAATCTTTTGTCGCTTTAGATCTAAGTCTCGGTGCTTGATCTCAAATATTCAAGTTATACAAACTTTAAAAAAAGACGCATTATTTTCATACAGTCAACTCTCTATACCTTGGACTGACAATCACTTAATGGCAAATCTTTAAACGAAATATATTTTATGAAAGCCGAGTTTTATGACATATAGTTCAATTGGACTTTTTCGTCTAACGCCTTTTTTATAACTAATAACATCCTTTTTTAAACTTCTTTTTGACGAAGGCGTGACTACGTTCGCTTTCTCATCAGCATTCACCGTAAACGAATGTCTAGAAGCAAAAAAGAAAAAAATGTCTAGTCACGCCACCCGCACCACCACACCTCCTCTCCATTTTCTAATTTTAACGAAATGTTCTGCGAGCGACAATTGCATGAGGCTTTCTAGCGATTTGAAAAGTGTTTTATTTTTCGCCTATCATTTTCCATTACCAGGGGGGTTAATAACCGATTTGCATGTAACAACTTGATAATGGTTTATTAATTGGACAATAAGTTAAAGTGTACTTATATTATATTTACTACAACAGATAATGATATATTTAGTGCTTTATTCTTAGATGGCCACTCAAGGAAATAAGCCGGTAAATACTCATACCAATGAGCACATTTGCGAGCAAGCCCGGAAGCACTCAACTCGCTCACCCTATCATGCAAAAAACCTGTAAAAAATATGCAGGCTCTTTTCGTTTGAGTAAAATTTGATAAGTGAAAAAGAAATAACCCTACACTACAATTCCCGTCTTTAATGTATTTCAGGACCCACATCCACCTTTTATGTGAATGATGTGTATGCATATAAGCACAAATAAGAATTCAATCTAAAATAAAAAAAAGGTAATTTTCAGATCTTGTTTCCCTCCACGCATTCCTGGGAACGTAGTGCCCCCAAATTGAGCTACCATACTCATACATTCCTCGATGAATTTCGAGCCTGTTTTAAATTTCAGCATTTTATTAAACATTATGAAGAAGGCCACGATAGTAAGGGCCATCCAAAAGACGTTTATTGTCCATTCTCTCCTTTTACAATACACGCCGCACAGGTGCTACTCACGACCTACCTGCGACAGAGCGTTTCTCCAGTGACCCTAGTGAGTCATTAATCTATAACCCTTCTTCGAGACTTTCACACGGTGCACGTTAATGATTGTCCTTAACACTCCTGTAATGTGTGCGCATAGTTTTCCATTTTATCGTGGTCACTCTTTTAATCAAGGGTAATTATTACAATTCGCGTTCCAGACATGAAAACCACAAACCACATCAGACAGTGCAAGAGAACTGAGTGATGCTGTGCTGGACAGAATAACCGCATGTTCTAGCGCCTCTAGCAAGTGTTGTAAAGAGATGTAGACTGTAAACGTATATGTTATTTTAAATAAACTAATGGAATGAAACAATTGTGAATAAATAAGATGGCAATGAAGTTGTTACGTTGGGTTTTCTGATATGTTATATATGGGGTTGATGTTTACATTTAAAACAATTGACCGTTGCTCTGTTTAACGGCTACAAATTAATTTCTATATGTTTCAGCAAAATTAAACTGCTGACAGTCTGCCAAGACATAAATCCTGGTATAATGACAGATATGATATAGAGATTTTATCCCAACCGTCTGGATAACTACTGTAGTAATTACTGGTGTTCATTTTTTAAATGACCGAGTATTGGAGTGTGAAGAATTTAGTATGCAAATAGGATACAGTGTTTCCTTATTGAATCTACACACTGGAAACTTCCATAGCACTTCTACTGCGTACAGACCGATATTCACGTTCATTCAATAGAGCTAATATGGCGAGCTAAAAGTACTTCAAAAAGACGTGACTATGTCTAGTTAAGCTATAATAAGGTTCTAAATTAAACAAAAAAGTCACGCGTTCGCTTTCTGCCTCTTCCTTTAACATTTACTCCGGTAGGAACTATTTGTAAAACGCTATGACACGTGAAAAGGGGATGACCTTGTCACGTGACCTGCTTATTCTGAGATAACGTGCGATGACACTAGTTTCGTATAGAATACTACGTTTTGTGGCATTCTGCACAAATATTCAAATCATTAAAATTTTATATTTTGCTATAGCCAACGGCTAACGGTGATTAGAATGTGCACTGAATTATTATGACTATTTCTATACCTACGAGGCCCATTTGCCTGGACTAATTTTAATATTACTACTTTGATTTATCATAACACGAACATTTATTTTGATTTGCTTAACAATCGTCTTAAAGTGTTAATAAACTTTTCTGTGTCATGATTAACCGAACGACTAATACACAACAGATGAAGATTTCTCCACTTCGCAAAACTTTTATGTCTTAGTCACTTAAAAACTATGAAAGCAATCAAGTTTAATTTCAGGTTTTGCGTATGTTTGTATAACGGTCTAGTCGTGTGACAACCGCGAAACATGCGTGAATTTGAATGTTCATTACAACCAAATATCAGCCACACCTGCTGTTTATTGCCCGAAGGAAAAAAAAACAAAAATGTTCCGACTCAATTATGTAAATAACGTAGGCAATGATGTCTAACGTACGTCAACCCCGCCTTCAAGATTTTTCTCGTTTGTCATCCACATTTCACTTTGATTTGCGAGGTTTCTCCGTTTCAGTAGTGTGATGTCAAATTTCTTCTTTCATTTCATAATCTATGTGAAAATTGAAAATAATTTGGCAGCCATACAACTAATGGAAAAATTACAAAAAATGTTCATTGTGACAAAAAAGGGCGGAACCGTGACAGCCATGTACGGATTGTGAGTTTTGGGCCTCTTTATGTCATCTCTGCTGGAGAACATTGTCCGCGTTTGAGGCATAGGAATGATTTCTTTTTGTCATTGATAATCATTATTTAGGACATACGTGTGCCGTGAATAAAACATTAACACTTCTTAATATACTTGAAAACATCTAAGAAGGTTTATCATGGCTAGATACCTCACCGACGTTAAATAACTCCTTTCCAGTTACGTGTATATTACATATAACAAACATAGAAAAGAAAAAAAAAGACCAAAGTTTAAATTTTACGCAACGGTTTCAAACTGAGGAAATTGTAACAGCTTGCTGTGTATTTGAAGGTACTATTTGTGGGATTTTTTGATGTTCCAAACTTTCCTCATTTTCTGTTGAAATGTCACGTGTTTGTAACAAGTGGACGTTTGTTCCCTCTTTATGTAATGCAATTACTGCCCTTGGCAAAAGTTGCGTTCTCACTCAAAGTGAAAATGCCGAAAATGCGTGGAACCGTCCGCGTTATCTAATAACGCATTTTTGAAACATAGTTTTCAGCTAAAAACCCAAAAAATGTAATATCGCTAAATACTAAATATGATGAAAACACCATGAACTGTTTTTTTTTTCGCACTTAAGTCCAATGCTACCCCCCCCCTTACTTTTCTTACACAGACAATGACATATGAGTTCATTTAAACACCTCGACTCCGTAAATAGATTTAATCTAGAATTATAATCAATTTAATATCATTTGAGTTCTGGCTTTAATTCTGCACTGACCATTCTCTGTCTAGGTTACATCATTTGAGCCAAGAAATCAGCCAGTGCAAGTGAAAGTCACGCGCCCACGTAAAATGACCGCTCGCTTTACGACCTAATTACATTAGTTGGCTCTTAGAATGAAATCTTTTTGTATAAAAAAGGATCCGGTACTGGGAAATAACAGGTTCTCTGGAGGATTTCTCAAGTACCTCCTACCGGTGATTTGGTTGAATTGAGCAGATGACAGTCTATTGATTTCTTAAAGAGTCTGTGTTTCTTGAATGAACACTAAAAAAAGATACGTTTAACCAGCCTTGGCTTCTTGCAACTTGAACTAACTGAGACATTCAATGTCAGTCGGAATTTTTGTCCTGATTTTGTATTGGACGGATATCGAATATTGCAGCCCGTGAAACCAACATCAAATCTCAGGGGACATGCGTATAAATCTTTGAGTGCGGAAAACTTCATTCGCTAAAGAATCAACCTACACTTTTCGTTAAGAAAACCTACAAACAAAAAAGCAATGATTATTTCCGCTTTAGTCAGCGTGATTCTAAAAACCCTTTAATGGTTATCAGTAGGTATGCGCTGGTATATATGAAAGGTTATTTCATTAATAAATAAAAATCAATTTGTTATGCGCATTAAGGCCTTCCTCATTAATTATAATAAAATTCGTGTTGTTAAATACCTCATTCTTTTTTCATTTTCGTTCTATATAACAAATTTTTAAAAAAATAAACGAAAATGAACATTTATGTTTGAAATCTAATCGAAAAAAGGCAAGCCATTCCTAATTTCAGATATCACGGACGTTCAAAACAAAATCATTTTTTACATATCACTTCATAAGAAAAACAAAGCATTATTAACATTGCACCTCTCAGGCGATCCATTTAGAATGAAGCGCGAGTACGTAGAAAAATGCCTCGTAGCAACCGTGGCAACACTAACATTGATGCATGTTTTTCTTCTGACGTACTTTGTGGAAAGTTTTTGTGCTGTTGCCACAGAATAGGGGACGGTGTCTATCTAAATGTGGCTGAGAACTGACTTTGAACAACGTCGTGAATACAATGCGTCAAAGACATTAATATTTTTCCTCCAATTTTCATTTTTGTTCGAATATTCTGACGTTACCATCATTTTTTTTTTGTTAATAATTAACTCATCAAGCTCAAAACAAAAAATAATTATTTTCTAAGACCGCTCTCTTCTCTTTCGACATTTGCTCACTGGACGGTTACACAATTAGGCCTACAATGTCCGTTTATTTACTAAGCGACAGGCGCAGCAAGCGCAAGCAGTCAGTAAATAAAAAAAGGTAGGCCTATAAGATAATCGTGATGAGAAAAATCCCAGGAATGCTCCCGTCCTCTCCATGACAATTTCATTTGTTACTGTGGACAAGTTGCGTGTCCTCCATTCTGTGAAAGGGCCTGCAAATTTCTCTCTCCTCTTGATGTCGGTAAATCACCGTTTGAGACAGAATTTGATACTCCCTACTTTCATATCTTCGCCGAAAGACGCGTTAATTACACCAAAAATTTACAACTGACTGCAAAGAAAAAAGTCAAACTGAATGTTCTCACTTTAATACGAGATGACAGAAAGAAAATGTGTCCCTGAATAGCTCCCCCCAATACACGCATGCCGATGAATAAAACTTTTTTCAAAGGGATATCGGTATATACAATACCTAATCGCTAATACCAGATTAACGCAGAATGTTATCAATATAGAATATTATATTCAAGTGTTGTTACTTCATAGCAGAATTTGAAATTAAAATCGATGCAGATATTATCGTAATTATCTACTGCCACAAAACTTCGTCTATGATACATATCAATGAATTGTAAGTAATAAATATTGACAAATATTGCATGTTTAAGGACGTTGCAACGATTCTTGCTTTCATTACTACGAAATAAATAGGAGAATCATTAAGATTTTTTTAGACAATGTTGCTTTGCAGAATGAATCTGGAAGAATTCAAGATTTTTTCTCAAATTTAACAATTCTGTGTTTGTTTTCTCTGATGCTATGTAATGACATATATGGTGGAGGCAAAGACGCGGGCATTACTGGCAACATATACTCCATGAAACAGCTCTTGGTCGTGCCTTCGATTCTCATCCCTTTGTGCCCTAAATCAGGTTTATCATTCAAAAACACAGCATACAGATATTTTCGACTCTTCAAATTTTTAAAACTGGTAATCAATCAGTCACAAAACTTTGACTTATGCTAACATTACGTTGTGAATGAATAATGAACGAACAATTGGGTTCACATTGGGATTATAGTCATGTCACGTTATTTAACATTCAGCCACTAATTACTTCAAAAGTTGAGCAAGTTTCAGTCCAGACAGCCAGCCAGCCAGTATAGATTTATTCAAAAGCCAGACGACGGAGTAGATTAAGCCAATTCTGCGCTTCGTGTGGGCGTACTCATCACGTACTGTGGGGACATATTGCGGTCGTTAGCACAGGGCGTGCCGTTATATACTGCGATTGATCACGGTTAACGAGTTTTCAATCAAGCACTATGTCCACCCTCTCATTTTTCAGACAAAGACCAGGAAAATCCGAAGAAATGAATGTGTCGTCTCGGGACTATCGCACAACCATTCTCCTATGAAAAAGAGCCATTTTATCAGAGGAACAGACTCGAACTAGACGGTGGAGCGACGACCAAGGAGTTCAATCAGTGCACTTTCCCCCATTTTAATTAACACTAAGCATTGGAATGCCACCGTTTTCGCAAAGAGTAAAATGACACAATTATTACACATTGTCACAAGACTGTCGTTTGATGTTTTGGTGGGTTTGAGGTACCACTGTGACAATTCATAATGTAGATAAAGTAGGAAGTCCACTTAAGATATCCGCGAACAGTGATCCTTTCACAGCAGTATATCATTATCTGCGTTCGTGACCACTCCCCGAGTAAATTGTCTTACCTGCGTAGACATCCTGGATTTGGCTATATCGTGCCAGACAAAAAGTAATTTATTGTCAACATTAAAAACCACAATTTCACCTCAGACATTCCTTGGTCCGTTGATGTTTTGTCCGTTTATTTACACGCCTCAACTTTCAACCGCATCAGACACCTTTGACAGTATCAATCTTTTGTAATGAACAGCCCCTGTTCATTCGGGTTATCGTAGGTGGAGCTCAGCTCGTCTCGGTGATTACTGGACTCCCATGAGATCTTTGGTCTCATATGTTTCCAAATACATCATCTTGGCGAGGCTCATCAAGTTCTTTATTGTCCTCGCTGTCATTACTTAAGTTTGATTTAGTCTGCGGGGAGGTTTCGCGCAGTGAATATTTGCATGCCAAAGCCAAATTATTGCTATAAATATGGATTTTAAAGTGGAAATAAAATGGAGCCTACATCCGCCTAAAATACGTTTTCCCCCACAAGTGTCAATTCTCATGCAAAAATAAATTTTTGGTAACTACTTTTTTGTTGCGTGATGTGTCGTCTTAATCTCTTGCAACGTTGGAACCAACAAATACAAAATAAAGCACACATTTTTATGGGGTTATCGACATTTTGCACTGCTCTCTTACACTTTCAAACTCAAAAGTGAATACTCAATCTTATTCGTCTTTTTCTTCACTTACATTTAACTTTGTATTTAATCATTAAATTATTGGACTTGAAGAAAACCGGGGCATTCTACTAGCACTAGATACTTCATGCAACAGATTTGATCTTTCTTTCCATACTTTACAACAGGTCCCCACTTTTATCCTATATACCTACATCTTACTTATTCACTGAAAATACTGTACCAAAATGAAATCTCACCCAATTACCATCTCTGGAGATCATAAACCACCAAGATTTGTCCAGAATTTGGTGTCTTTACAAACAATTATGCTAAAATGTTTTTAATATGGCACATTCAGATTATAAAATGGTTACCAATCTACTCTTAAGCAAAACATATTGTCCTCTTTATTTTTTTATTTCATGGGGATTCCTTTTCCTTTTCATTGCACATACAGAATAAAGTAAACCTTTTTTATGTATTCAGAAAGTTGTATGATAACAAAATCCTCATGCATGGATCGTTTGGCTTTGTAACTCTTGAATTTAATGATGCTCCTTCAAATAGTCCAACACCATCAATTTTGGCACAAATTAAAAATATTGAAATTTGTTGTGGTGTCTTCCATGCAGAATAAAATCCTAAATCCAAAACAATTGGTGTTGATCATTTTTGTCATCACAAAAAGTCATATAATAAACAAAAATCTAGGATCAGTATCTATAATATATATTTTTTGTTCAAGAAAAGTTATAAATAGACTGAAATGATGCATTTAACCATTGTCATTATTTTCAACTTTATCTATAGTCGCATTAACAGTTTCCCCTTTTAACCATGTCTTTGATTTAATAGAGTGTTCTTTCTTTTCCTGTGCTATTCCTTTTCCTTGACCCAAAGCAGAGAACCTATCTTGAGCTTTCAACCACTTTTCCTGTGTATTCTTGACGTGAGCATCATCCATAGACCTCTCCACTGATACTGCTGAACCCAGGCCTGCTGTCTGCCGCAGCCGGATATTAACTTGGATCTAGAAAATAACACAAAGTGATAAATTGAAAAAAAAGAAGGAAATGTTAAAAAAAAATCATAATTTCATTTTAAATAAATCATCTTCTGTGGTTATTAAATAACATGTTGTGTCTAGCATTTCATACAAGTATTTTTTGTAACTACTTAACCACAGAACAACTTCCTTTCTTGAAATGTCACTTTAGGGGTACTGTTGATTGTCCACTTTTATAAATCAAGACAAAAAAACATATCCAATAATAATTCATTTTTTTACCTTAATATTTCTAATACAATTTATTAGTACAATTTATTATTGATCATCTTAAGACCTTTTCTTCCCATGCAACAATGCATATGTAATAGCAAGTGGGAGTAGATCAAAAGGAGACAAAACAATAATGCTTCTTCCCATATCATAGCTGTAGGGCTTAATGTCTGTGAACTAATTGAGGGAAAATACCAAGTAATTCTGCTCAACAACAAGTGCACGTATTCTTCTTTTAGTGCATGTGCACCTTTATGTGCAAGTGTCTCAACTAAACAGGATATATCAATTTTAAATCCAGACCCAATATTTTCATATATTAATAACACATTCTTTTTTATCTGTCAGCATCCATGTTTTCCTCTTTACTACCAATTTAATAAAAGTTGTTGGGATCTGATTTCACTTTTTAGCTTATGTGATCATACTTTTAATTAAAAAAGGAACTTACTGGTTCTTTGATTCCTTTCTGTGTTTTCCCAAGGCCTTCTCCAGAAGCCCATCCCATCTTCTTCAGCAACTTGTGACCCTTGTTCTCTGTAGATATAGCCCTTCAGAAAGGAACAAGTCATGATAAATTAGAAGACTTCTCATTTTTCACCCAGGCCACAATTTTTCTACTTATTTTGTATACTGCCCTTTCTATGTACATTATGAATTGATTTTTCCTACACATATTTGTCATGAGAATTTATAAAAAAATTATATTTTTCCAGAACCACAACAAAAACCAAGCTTTGGAAATTAATCTGCAGCAAACATTCTGCAACCCAATGAAAGTTATAATTAACAGTCATAATTCAATTTTATACAAATGAAAGTACTTCCCTCAGAATTCCTTATATTTAAGTAACATTTATTGGGAATAAAGAGTGAAGGCAGCCATTCTGTGTCTACAAGGGTACTTACACATCAACAGAGGCTGGGGCGTCATCCTTTTGGTATGGATTATCACTGCCCACTGTCTTCCTCCTCACCTCCGCCTTGTCAGTGTAAGCAGGATTGTTCACAGCAGAAGAGTTTTGTTCATATGGGGCACTCTGAAAAAAATTTTATAACTATTAAATATTAGACAATATAAAATCTTATAGTTATAATTATAGTGAAAGAAATGATACTGTGTGTGCATGTGCACGCGCGTGTGCGCGTATTGTAATGTGGATCCATAAGAAATATAAGCTTCTATAAAATTCATAATCTTTCTGTTTCAATGTTCAACTTTTGGAAGTCACCCATGTGAAAATTTCTGAAAATTACTCATAAATAAAAAGATATTTCTGAAGAAAGGGTTTTTGATGATGCAAACCATTTAGGAGACTGGTATTGAACTTACCTCTAGTCCAAATTTTTTCCTAATTTTCTTCATTTCTTGTCTTCTAAGCTTTTCTTTATCTTCTTTACTGAGGATTTTTATTTCTATAAAGAGCGAAAGTAGTTGAGTTTTATTTCTTGCTTGATATATGTATATTTCCTTAACTAAGAACTTAAACTTCTTACAGAAAGACTTATACCTGGGTTTAAGTGTTACCAAATTAGAAACGTCATCCAATAATTAAACAGTGCCAAAAAAATATTTCCCACTTCAATGTGCTTCAATGTGTTTCAATTACTGTCACAATAATTGTAAAAAGGTACTCAAAATAAATAAATAATAAATACAGTAACCTCTGGGTTGTTCTTGCTGGGCTTTCAGGTGTGCCTGGACCTGGCCGGGTTCACAGAGATCACAGGTCTCTAGGCCAGGATGGATGTGCAGGAGGAATGTGCTGTCAGCTATCTGCACTGTGTCCCCATGGGTCAGAGCATGGCAAGAACTCAATACCTTGGGCTGCAATACCAAATAGATACAAAAGTCAACAATACTTAACCCAGGCAAAGTAGGAATCAGGAGCTCTTGCAAGGCATCGGAGGAGCCAGGAGCTTACCCCTCCCCAAAAGATAGGTATAAACAATTTCTGCAACACAACAGATTGCACTATATTGCATTTTTATCAAAAATGTCATTTAAAGTTGTAGTTGAACTATATGATGGCATTTGGGTGGGTTCTAGGACAAACATTGACTTCAAATGTATCTTTAAAGCAGGGGGGGGGGTATTTTGGGTTTCTGCTCCCATCCCTCGTCAAAATCCTCGATCTTCCAGTGCGAGGTATACAGTGCCTTGCTAAACCACATTTTATCTAGGATTTTTGAAAATGTTTTTAAAAGAAAATTGTCTATTTCTACCAGTCCATTACTTACACTTCTTATCATGTAAAACATTTTAAAACCACTCTATTCCCTGCTGATAAAAAGAAAAAAAGCTCATTAAATATCTTTCTAAATGTATGTGGTTTACATGGGGCTTTTAGGGAGTCATCCTTGTAGAATAATGAAAACGCACAGGTACTTAGGTACTCATAATGGATGTTCTACATTCTTTCACATGTGTAAGTGACTCTCACCTCAGATAACCTCTGTCCATTGAGAAATGTCCCATTTTGACTGGCATAGTCCTGGATTGTATAAACTTGGGAACTGTCATCATACTTTACCTCAGCATGCATCTTCAATAAAAAAAGTGAAACTTTAATTTCTACTGTAAAAAACACCATAAGAATTGCCTTTAAGCGATAAAAGTAGAAAATGTTACATAAAGGCTGGTTATATTTTAATTGCTGGCATTCATGCCCCCCAGTCAAATCTAACAGTGGTAAATGTTTCAAAAACGTATTTACTCTTAAAATTGCACTTGTGTAATCAGGGTAAGATTACATAACATATATTACATATCAATGACAAAAAAAATAAATAAAATAAAAAAAATAAAAATAAAAAATGATAGTGACTGTGATGTTTTTTAACTGGTTGCATAAACAGCAATGAAATAATGTTGTCATTCTAATCCAGCTCCAATCTCCAGATGATGATCTGACACACCACATGTGTCACTGTCAGACACAAACAACAACCTGTTTCAAATAGGGGAGTTCTCAAAACTCTCATTCTAAAAGAGAAAATTTATTTTTTCTCTGTGCTATAGTCAGTGCAATATGTAAAGCCAGATGATGTATATCTGTCTCCATTAAGATAATTTTAAGTATTATTTTTGTCTTAAAAGACAAAAAAAGTCATAAGTAAACAGAGCATATGCCGTTTGACAAAGACTAGAAAATGAAATAAAGGTTTGTAACTGCTGATGGAAAATTTGAAGAAACCAAGATGATGCCATGGTTAGCTATCCAAAGCAGACAATTCTGCCAGTCTCTTCATTAATGAATCTCCACATGCTTATAGAATAAGTAGGCATGAGTGATAAATAAAAAACGAAGATGCTACCTACATTGACTTGAAAATTCTGGGTACCCATAGGATAGCAGAGATCTATTGCAGTATCAAAATCATGTTTTAACATTAGAAATAAGAATTCCAGATTTTAATGTTAAATTAGTGAAAATAGCAGTCAATCTTCCTTCTTCCAGCCTTGGGTAAGGGGTATCACAGCTACCTATAGTCTATATCATCAGAGCATCATAAATACTATTAATTGATGTTAACAGACACATTACTGCAGTGTGACAACCTAAAAGGTACACCCACACCTACAATGTTGAAGCATTATCTTCCACAGGGAAAATAAACTTTCTAACTACAAGTATGGGCTTTACTGTTAGCATTTGAAGGGAAATGAATGATGATGGAAATTTGGCATGTTCCTCTCTTAATCAAAATAAAAAGAAAAAAAAAAGAACTTGCCAAACAAGTCAGACGTGTATACCAAATAGACTGTTGATTTTTATAACAGGATAAAAACATCTTGTAATTATTCTGAGCACATCTGATGTGTGACAGTAAAGGAGGGATTCATGTCAATCAGCTATATCGTTTACTTGCTTTTATTCACTTGCGCACACACACACACACATGCACACACACTCTCACCATATAATAATTTAATATATGAAATCCAACCATAGTTTATTCAGTAAATCTCCCCTTACCTTGCTAACCTGTAAATCTGGAATGAGTATGGCATGCCCCATGTCCTTCTCTCTCCCAATAGTAGCACCAGGATAGGTGAAGATATAGAGAGTGCCTACGTCTAGAGTGCTGGACTCCTTCACCATTACACGTATACAAGGAGGGTAGTTGGCTGTCATAGCTGGAATATTTATTAACAAGATATTTTAATTCACATTGTGCACTTTGTAGATTCTGAAATCAATGAATGGCACAAACATGGTGGACTGAGGAACTAAAGCAGTTCTTTTAAAGAACATATACAATATTTAGAAGGAAGGCCAAATAAATTCCATTCAATTTTCATTTCTGTTTTGTAATAATAAGAAATATAAATCATTGGTTGACCGGTCTAAATAATGGATTTATTATGGCTATGCTTTCTTCGAATAAAGAAGAAAAACCCGTCTGCTAGAAACCCAGTTCTTCTCATCATACCTTCTTCAAGGACAGCCTCACTGTTACTGCTGCTGTCACTGTCATTGTCAGATGAACTAGAAGACAGTTCCCCATCCTCAAGTTCAGTATCTTCTTCATTACTACTGTGGCAGTTATCACTTCTATCGAAGTCAACACATTGGTTTTTATTAGACTGAGAATTCTCTTCCTCTTGTTTCAAATTTTCTTTTCCTTTGTTACGCTTGTTTTTAGATAAAGTTCTATTGCTTTTGGAAATTGTTGGTTCTGTGATATCAACCATATCTTTGGTTTCATTCAATCTGCTATCCTTAATATCACTGGTAGTTTGCTTTTTCTTATCTATGGGTTGATCTAGTTTTCTGTGTTTAGACTTGTGTTTCCTCATTTCTGAGTGCCCAGTAGCTTCTTTCCTCTTATTCATTTCCTAAGCACAATACACATTATGTTTGTAGATATAAATGCTTGGTTGTAACTTAAATTGTAAAGGGAAAGGTTGAAAATCATCATGTTTTTTTAATGCCAATATGTACTGTTAACAAACCTTCGTATCATTTCACTGGCAGAAGTGCTGTTTCAGACCTTATAAACAGATAAGGCGTTTTCTTACTCGAGTGTTAGATTTGTGAGCACAAATGCCCAAATTAAAGTCTCCAACCATGAATTAAGTACCCCAATGTAAAATTGTCACAAGCACAGCGTTTCATTACACAAACCATTTATCTGCTTATCCACCAGTTCGGTATGTTCCATAAGAGCTAGAGATTGCCGTATAAAAAGTACCCGTAGGGGCCTATTTATACAGCCAGAGACCCAGATGGAAGCTGACAATATTATTTGTGTAATGAATTGCTAAGCTTGTGGCAAGTAATAATATGTTGCAGAAGTTAATTTGTGGCCTGAGTTTTTAATTTGGGCATTTGTGCTCCCAAATCGAAGGCTCATATTAGAAAACAACAATTACCATTTATGTAGCCAGTGTTTGTGTCACATGATAAGCCATGTCACAGGCTTTACTTATAGAACTGTACAACTGTAGGCATTATTCACTGATGATTTTCAGCCCTTCCATTTACCAACACAAACACAAATCATTTGTTACCTAAGACATTAGAGGTCAACTGGCAGAGATGAAGTCTGGAGAGACTGGACGTGACAGCAGATACATCCTCATCCTACAACAAGAGGAGCAGGAAGCATTGTTCAGCATGGCATTTCTTTACAATTACTACAGGGAATTATAAAAAATGGGATTGTTTTGAATGATGATGAAGCCAAAAGGAACTTTTAATATCCAGCCAAAATAATATGGATATATCAAACTATTCATTTTTTAAAGGAAATCTAACCAGCCTTCATTTCTACCGAAGAAGCAAACATGGTATCACAAATACTGAAATCAAAACACACAATGAAAAGCTATTTAGAGTGCTACAGAAACAATTAATTCAATGATACAAAATAAACAGTATATTTACATGTTTTAAAAGTCTAGACCAAGTACTAGGATTTTAGACTAAACCAGATTTTATACCTAGAAATAGTATGCTTAAAGAACTCTTGTACTATAATTGTGTAAAACTTACTAGTTACAAAATTATTTACTGTACTGTTTCAGAACAAAAAATATTTCTTTTTGGCAATTTTGATGCAATATTACTTAGTGTTTAAAGGCATAATCATCACCAATTTTCAATTTTGCACATTCAGAAAATGTAACTAGCACAGGGCATCAGACCCATGGGAGTTCAAAATAGACACACTGAAAATACCAAAATGTGAAAAATGAAAAATTCACAAAACAAAAACTGCAGAATTTCGAGAAAATACGAGTCTGTAAATAAAAAGGAGATTTCAATAAAACTTTACAGGAAACAATTTGGTCAAATTTAGTGTTAAGTGGAGAAGTTAAGCTTACCTCCTTGTCTTTATGCCTATTGTGTTTTCTATGACTTCTGTGTTCTGTGTCAGCATCATACATTTGGAAGTCTTCGGTACCTGCTTGTGCTGTTTGGTAATAACTTAAATCTGCCTGGGAGTGAAATACATAGCTCTCTGTGCCAGCGTCATAATAGTAATAGATTCCTGTGTTTGGATCATAATAGAGAGACTTCTCCTAGAAGGTGACAGAAAAGAAACATTCAGTTTTTTTTTGTCTCCATACTGTCTTCATGTGAATTGTTAAGTAGTGTTCTTTTTAAGTGTTAAAACAAATGCCATGGAAAAAGATATACAAGACTGTAACCTTTTACTAGTAAGCACATGAGGTAAATAACTATAGACTAAGAACAGCAAATATCAAATATTCAATGAAAAATTTTAACACACATAAGGTACATGAGACTAATATAGTGCTGATGTTCATATCTAATACTTTCAGCAGAATAACCAGAAGTCAAGCTTTATGTTATAACTTGACAATTTCAACATTATCTACGCTGATAAAGAAAAAATTCTCAATGTATTGAACCCCCTTATAATGATATTGCTTTCTCAACCTATACTTACAGCATCATAGTAATAGCCTGTGTTATAATCATAGTATAGGCCTGTGCTATCATCATACACATATCCAGATTGGTGCAATGCAGCTTCCGCTGTTGCCTTCAAACTGTCTGCCAGGGATACACCTTCCTCACTCTACCGAAACAACAATTTGATACTTGCTTAATAAAAGTGATGATTAACATATGAAAACTTAAATATAGTGTTAGTGTGTTATTTTTTTAAATGACATCCTAGAGTTGAAAAGCTTAAAGCCATAAGTAAAAGTAATGCTGTAATATGATGTGATTTTTATTGGAAGCAAAGCATTTGGAAAATTAAAAGTTAGAATGGTTTCATACTTCAGGATCTTTGACAGGTTCACTCCATTCTTCAAATTGTCCGATTTCACCATCTGAAATGTGAGAAAAAATGAAGTAGTACATAAAGCAGCCAAGACTTCAAAGGAATATCCATCAAATTACAGCTTGCACTTGCATATCTTGAGTAAATGAGGAAACAATGAAAAAGATTTGAGCTTATTTTGATTTACCGCAGACAAATTATTTAATCCATAAATAAAATATTAAAATACATATATCACATACTTGATTCCTGCAATAAAGCCTCCGATACTTGTGTTGAAGCATCACTCCGTTTTTTTCCAGATGATTTATATGCATGAAGTTCTTTGCTCAACTGTTCAACCTGTTTTCGCAAGTCTTCATTATAGCTGTTAATTTTATCATTCCGCCTTTCTGTTTTTGACAACTTGTGTAAGGCTTTCTCCAGTTTCTTTTGAGTTGATTTAAGTTCTGAATCTAAATCTGCTATTTTTCTTTTGAGATCTTGAACTTCT
Organism: Lingula anatina; assembly: GCF_001039355.2. The sequence continues at coordinate 119,922 of NW_019773770.1, forward strand.
GGTTGCTCTTCCATATTTCAGTCTGCAACATAAACAGGATAAAATGGAACCATATTGGATTTTCTCATGTAATTATAAGTAAAACATAAATTATCTGAGGAAACAGTGACTCTACTTGTACAGTAGCCAGCCATGTTGTTAATGCATCTTTATTCCCCTCATCAATTCTTGAAAAAAATGTCACTTTCAAGCTCTGGCATTTACAGAAAGGTTTTAAAATTCAGAATTATATAAAAGACAGGCCAGAAATTGTTTGCAACAACACTGCATTCTTTGCTGTAGATGCCCAAAATTTGGTGTTTAACAATAATCTAGATCCCCAATATTTCCAGGTAAACAGACCAAGTACATTCTGTACTGTAAATAGTCATTAGACTACCAAATTACTTTTAGTGCAGGGACATGTAAGGTTATGCACCTGAGAAGAAATAATGCTAAATTTGAATACTCAATGGGAACTACCAAATTAAGTACTATGATTGTAGACCTAGGTGTAGAAGCTGACAATGAACTGAAAACAGATCTTGATTTTCTGTGTGTATATATACTGGTACATGTTTATACACAAGGAAAATCAAGAAGGCCAATAGAACCCCTGACTTGATCAGATCTTCCGTGTTTTTGGATGAAGTCACTTTTAGTTTATTGTAAAAAATGCCCTCCCCCCCACACACAGGATGCTGCAGTAATGCTGTACATCATTTTTGATAAATTATAAAGGTGAGCTGTTATGAGCATGGATATATTGCACGTACTCTTATATCTTTTGCTTCTTCATTGAAATTATTTGGTAGTAGCCAAGAAGAAAAAGAGAAAACTTGTTGCAACTAAAAGGTAAATGTCTGGACAACTGATGTGTTCTTTTCGAAATCAGATAATCACTTAATGCAAGACCGCATTTTAGCTTTAAAAAGCCTTTACTTCACTTCAGTGGTGCACCACTGTGCACTTGAGCCGTGGAAGGAAATCTGCAAGTGCAAGCAAAAATCTGCGCCAAAACCTTGAGTCTCAGTTTCACAACCCTACCACTGCAGTGCACCACCTACCACTGCGGTGCAGTAAGTCTGCAAAATACTTCTACTAGCTGCTTTGACATACCCAACATTGCTTGAAGAAGACTTTAACTAGCTGCTATGCAGGTCACTGCTTTGAACACTACTTTCGCAGCTTTTCGACATAGCACTTCCGGTCGAGCTGATTTGCCGGAAGTTTACAGCAGCAGCAGAGATGTCGCCACCAACACCGGATGCGAAACGAAAAAAATGCTTTCTCTTTAATTTTTTTAATCGCAAAAGAACAAACCGGTGTGAAAGAACTCAACCTATAGTTTTTATTCACAAAATATAACGTCATCATGAGTTTCACAGCAGTGAGTGACGAGAAGCCAACTGGTGGAACGCTTGTAACGTTACAGACGTTGTCACAAACAAGGATGTATTTATATTATGAGTGAACGCACATTCACATTCTTGCCTTACTTCCTTGTTGTGGCCACCTTGAGAGGGTTTAGTTTAGTAAGTGCTGACAATAAAACGTGAATTTTGGGAATGTTTAAGTTACTAACGACAACCACAGAAGTAGATACTAGTATGTCACATGTCCAGTAAGGCAGTATACAGTATTATGTAACCGGTACACATTGAATCTGATTACAAGTGCATGGTTATCTCACTTATCTCACTAATGGGTCGGATGTGGAAAACAAAAGATCGACATGTGGTAGATCGACAACTGTTCATGAGTCTTCAACTGAGAGCTGTCTGGCCATGAGCTATAGTACTGTAATTTTTTAAAGAAGAGATTATTTGCATGATGTGATTGTGACTTAGACCCCATTTCCAGAGATTAGATGGATCTACTTTAGATCGACCTAACTCCCTGGGGGTTCACGCTAAATAGCTGTCAGCCGAGCGGACACGAAAGTTAACTACCCCCTTACAGCTTGTAGTAGGCGGGATGAACATTTAAGCCAGATTATCTGACAGTAATCTAGTGAGACTCCCTGCTGGGATAGATCGATCTAAAAGCTCTGGGAATACAGCCTTAGACTTGCCATGTAAACAGGCATGATAATACCATTTCCTCTACTTCTAGAGACTTTTTCTACTGAAACTACACTGATGATGAGATGATACCTATACCATGTTGGATGGCAATGGTGATGAAATGATGATGTTTGCATACACCCCAACATAACTTAAACAAAGGCTTATGGTTTAAAGTCAACAGGCATATTGCAACAAACAAAGAGTGAACAATAAACAAAAGATAACTAAGAAAAGCACAGAAGAATGGATGAAGTATGCAGTAGAGATGACTTTGATAAAACTGCATACAGGGTGGAAAACAACAGTGATACAGAAGAATGTACTGACAGTGATGATGATCCAAATTTATACAGTGAAGAGGAACATGATTTTGACAACTATTATACTGTCAATAGTGATGGAGATGAGGTGATGCTACTCTTGTTCTTAATGTGTTGTTTTAATAGGGTTTAATTTTGAAGTTAAACAAATTAGACTAAATAATGCACTGTCCATAAGCCCGTGTGTGTGTGTGTGTGTGTTGATTTTGTTNGACTTGCCATGTAAACAGGCATGATAATACCATTTCCTCTAGAAGTAGAGGAAATGGTATTATCATGTAAACAGGCATGATAATACCATTTCCTCTACTTCTAGAGACTTTTTCTACTGAAACTACACTGATGATGAGATGATACCTGGACCATGTTGGATGGCAATGGTGATGAAATGATGTTTGCATACACCCCAACATAACTTAAACAAAGGCTTATGGTTTAAAGTCAACAGGCATATTGCAACAAACAAAGAGTGAACAATAAACAAAAGATAACTAAGAAAAGCACAGAAGAATGGATGAAGTATGCAGTAGAGATGACTTTGATAAAACTGCATACAGGGTTGAAAACAACAGTGATACAGAAGAATGTACTGACAGTGATGATGATCCAAATTTATACAGTGAAGAGGAACATGATTTTGACAACTATTATACTGTTAATAGTGATGGAGATGAGGTGATGCTACTCTTGTTCTTAATGTGTTGTTTTAATAGGGTTTAATTTTGAAGTTAAACAAATTAGACTAAATAATGCACTGTCCATAAGCCCGTGTGTGTGTGTGTGTGTGTTGATTTTGTTATTTAACATTCATAATTTTTTTTTATTGCATCAAAGTTGTGCATCATTATTTTCTGCTTTTTGTCTGTACATTTGACAGCTTTGCTGCCTTGTTTTAAAATAAGTGCTGCCTCTAAATATCTACATTTGTTTGGCTTTTATTTTGTTTAATTGAAATGACTTTAAATTGTTTTAGGGCACAGGAATACGAGAGCAAAATAAAGTTCTCACCCATGATTTGGACATGCTCAAGAAAATTTATGGAGAGCAGTCATTTAGTATAAGGTCAGTTTTTTTTATAGGTTTGAACTAATTCCATTATAATTTTTTTTGCTATTTAAAACTGAATCCATTCAATATTAGTCATGAACTGCTACCTATGATAATAATTTATAAAGAATGAACTGAGTTTATTGTGTTTACAACTTTAACCTTTTAAGGAGATGATATGCATTAATTTTTTTTTTTTTAAGGTTGCTTGCAGCTCTAGATAACCTTGATGTCGCATTGAAAATCAGTATGCAGTTTTTGTATGTGAGTAAATTCAGGGTTTGAAATTTTAAAAAGTACTGAAAATGTAAAAAATATAGACTTTATCAAGAGTGTTTCTGATAAAAAAAATATTTCTGTTGTAGGAATGATAAATGACTTTGTTAAGCAAAATATTAAACAGTCATTAGACTAAATTACCAACAAAATATGAAGCAAAAGAATATTCATAACCTGGTTTTATACATGTTTTTTTAAAGGAAGAACAAGCTAAAGCATGGTGTGTCAACAGAGAAGAGCCTTTAATAGTACGGTTGCACTTAAGTATGTCAGCATATCTGGATGAAGCAGGTCAGGTTTGATGATGACAAAGTCAACAAATTTTGTCTTTTTTTTTTGGTCATCCAGAGTACACAAGTTTCACTCAAAACATGATTGGGTGATAAATTGGAATAAGGAAATATTTCTGGCTCAGTGTTAGTATGATATCTTTCTAGGAATAAGAAAATGACAACTTTATCAAAGGTATTGATGAGAAATGTAATTTATGCTTTAAGGGATAATAACTCTTCGTTTTGGCCAAAAAATGAATTTTCCTGGGTTCAAAAACAATTTTCCCGTACTTACCAATGGTTAATGAATCCATTTTTACATTCAAAGTTAGTCCCTGGTTTTTTTCTAAAAAGTTTGGTTTTTTGTTAAAATCTCTTAAGAGATTATAACAGAGTATAGCCATCAATGGAGGTCACGTGGTCTGAAGACAAGCTCAGATATCAGAATAATAGCTTTAACTGCTGTTTTTGTCGTAAAACAGAATATATTATATTTCTTTGAGTTATTCACAGTGTTTTTATTGTGAAATATAGACCTCATACGAAGAGTTATTATCCCTTTAATTACAAAAGCTGGTTTATCTGTATATCACCCTGTTAACTCATTTAATCTAATACCATTGAACATTGTTTTAGAACCCATGATTGAAGTTTTCCAACCCTCTAGAAAGGAAAAATTTGGCATTGGCAGCCAGCTGAAAAAGTGAGCCATTTTCTTACAACATTGAATGTGCTAACTAATATGCTTTAAAAATCGTGTTTATATAGTAAACTGTCAGAAATAGCTTGCCCATGAGCACTGCAGTGATTGTATTAAGTTAACATCTCTTGAATACAACTGCATAACATACACTGTAATTTTAACCTGTAACTTATTCCACAGAATTCTAGAATCCTTTATATCCCGGCAGTGGAAAGAATTAAGCAATGCATATGTTGCTAGTCAGCATTTATTCCCTGTGCCTGGCCTTGAGAGCAAGGATGAAGCAAGGAAGACAAAGTCACCTAGGTAAAGTGACAAATTACTAGCAGAAAAAAGTGCACTAAATTTCTTTAAATAACCAATTACGTCCCTGATGATGGGTCCATCAATCCCTAAAGTTTTGAGTCCCCTCACTCTATTGGTCTAGAATGGAGATATCAGAAATTAGAATGTAAAAAAAGAAATTAAATCATTTGTCCCCAGGGACAGTCCAAAGCTCAGGCACCAAAATTTTAAAAGGCCCATGCAATCCCTGATGTTAAGTCTATCAATCCCCTAAGTGTCAACTTTTTTTACTCTAAAGACTAAGATAGGGAAAATGGAAGTTACAAATGTAGGAACTGGCAGGTTGATGGACTGGCAGAATAATATGAACCCTGACTTTTGTCACAAAAGAACAGGGATAAAAATAAAATACATACATGCACATGTATATATAAGTGTTTTGACCAAGCCTGGAGAAATGTATTTCATCTAACTGCTAACACATTTAGTGAAAAGCACATAAAATGTTTTATTCTTGCAAGTATTTTCATTCAGTGAGAGCCCTCTGAAGCTGGTAGACGATGCCACTCTTGCCAGACTGGTGGGCATGGGCTTTGACTTGGAGCGGAGTAGGGAGGCACTGCTGGAGGCCAGGGGAAATGAACAGGAAGCAGTAGCCCTGTTGTGTGGAGATGATAATGCCAGGTCAGTGTGCATGACTTTATTTGGATATACTGATGTAGAATACAGACTCAGCATACCAACACCTGGATTTGTATTTGTTGTTGTTACTGTCGCCATTATTACCTTCAGTGACTTTGAGGACTAAAATACAGCTTGAGTTAAAAAAAAAAAAAAAAAAAACTAGACTGATTGGGTTACATTGGTTTTCTTTTTTGTGAATTATCCATTTTTCACATGTTATATTTGATGTGTCACTTTGAACTCACGGGCCTGTAGCCCTTTGCTAGTTAAATTTTCACAATGCATATGTTAGCTGTAGTAGAAAATTAAAAGTTATCAGTGGTTGAATGAATTATTATCATTATATTTTCAGATTATAGATATCAATGTGTTGGACAAATTTTAATTCATTTGAATGGAATGGCGAAGTCCTTGTGAAGTGTTCTTTACTTATCTCATGTAATTAAGTCCTTGAAAAAAGCTTGACTGGTGGGAACATACAGCTATGTTCTATTTTTAACAGTGAAGGTGTAACACATAGACAGGAGGTGCCCCAGGATACAGTGCCAAAAACAGACTCGGGCTCAAGATTGAAAAAGTTGCTCAACAGAGGCTCTGCATCAAGTAAAGGCAGAAAACCTTCAAAAATGACGGCGGTTGAAGAAAATACCTGTAAAACATCTTCAAGTGCCTCTGAAGGTCCCATTGCTGACCATTGTAACCAGGCACATAAAGTTTTACCTGGACTTGAATATGGTTGGCTGGTGCAGGTAATGTAGTCATTTTTGATTTGTTAACTGAGTTTTTTTTCTACTAATTTTCTTCTCTTATGAATAAGCTGTTGTGAATAGGACTGATTAAAAACATAGGGACCATTCCCAGACCCTATTGTGCTAACTGTGATCTATCTATCTCATTTTTTTTCAGTTTGGTGTGTGTATATTTGCAAGCTTTGCTGTCTACTTTGTGACCTTATTTACTATTTCCTTTTTTTTTAGATGATGCGTTATGCCCAACAGAGGGTGCCAACTATGAATGAATTCTGTGTTGTCTGTGATGAACCTCATGAATTTCAAAATGGTGGTATGCTGAAGGTAGGATTGTATGTGCTTCATGATGAAGGCTAGTTCGTTCCAACTGCTTTATAGTCAGCTCAGAGATAGATAGATGATTATTTATCCAACATCTTAGAAATGTTTTCCATCTAGGATTTGAATTTATTATTGATGAATATAAGTTTACCCCCAGTTCATACATTTGAGCCTCAAATATGCTACTATTATCTTTTTAGCCTGCAGTTTGTTCTAGAGAACTGTGTGTTTTTGCATATCAAACACTAGGAGTCATGCATTATGCTGCAGAAGAAATAGCATCTGCAGCTGAGGTATGTAAAACACTGTCACTGTGTCATTTTATTTGTTATATTCAGATGAAGAGGTGTGTTTCCACTCTTGTTTTTTATAACCTTAAAAAGTTTTGCAAAATTAAGAAGGCATGTATGCATTTTCTATGTGATGTTGATCACTGTAAACATTGACAAAATGGAAACAACATCAGTTATACTGGAATATGCATATTTGTGTTTAATGGAGTTAGAAATGTTAAATGTCAATGTTTGCCAGCTTTGCTGTCTAGTAATATATATTTTTTATAAAAATTAGACTTGACAGTAACATTTGATTCTGTATAAATTGATACAGGTTGTTGATCTAATGATTAACATGGCAAAGTCAGCATGTTTATCACCAAGAAGAGATGTGATTTTTGATCCTTATCCCACCGTTGTAAACCCACAGATTCCAACTGAACTAGCATTTAACCCAAAGGTAAGTTTAGATTTCCCCAGCAAAAACTTATATAGTTGCATTTTTTAAAATTTGACTTTCCTTCCCCATCAGTGTAGAATGCCATTCAATGACATTTTACATTGAACAGACATTTTTTTCGTCAGTTTTCTATTTTTTTTTCTCATAAAGTGACACCTAATGATGCCTGTTGGTGTGTTTTACTGTTTCCAGAAGAAAGATTTTTCCTCAGTGATAAGTTGTTTTCAATGCATTCCTGATATGGCCACCATGACCCAGATGTCTGCTGTGGAGTTAAAGCAGTCATTAGATAAAGCTAACCCTGTGGCATACCCTCTTTTACAGTGGTGAGTCTAAAACCCCGTTTCCATACCTAGATCAATCTAGAAGAATCGACCCATCTCTGAGGGGATTCTCGCTAAATTGCATTCAGCTTAAGCGGTTTAGGTGTCTGGCATGCCTACTGAAGCTACTAAACAATAGTTAAGTGCCCCCTAACAGCTTCAGTAGGCATGCCAGGCATTAGAACCGCTTAAGCTGAATAGGTATGGGAACGGGGTCTAAAAGTGAACATGTTATTGTGAAAGCAAGTATCTCATAATATTAGCATCACAGTTTAACATGCTTGGTTGAAGCGTCAAGTGTTTATGTTATGGTTGTGATTTAAGTATATTTTAATGAAAACCATATAAGCAAGTCTTTTTTTCACATAGGTTACTAGATTATGTTAGGAATCATGTAGACAGCTGCTTTTTTCCACTAATAACTAAAGATAAGTTAATGCAATTCATTTACAAATATAATCTAAAATACTGCTTATGCTGTTTATCTGCAGGGTAATATCCAGTAATAGGTGTCATATTGTCAAGCTACACACTTCAAAGGTGAGATATTTTGCTCAGTTAAGGAATCAGAATGAATAAGGATGATAAGTGACAGTGAATGAAAAGTTTACTGCTAAAATAATGAAATAAAAAAAGCAATTGACTTCAACTTTTCAAATTTTATTTCAGCAACTTCACTTCATGAACACACCTCACCAGTTTCTTCTGCTGAGCAGTCCACCAGCAAAAGAAGCCAAATTCCGAGCAGCAAAATCAAAATATGGAAGCACATTTGCATTTCAGTAAGTATTATAGCCTAGTTAATTTATAAAGTGGGAAATATTGCATTGTAGCAAATTGTAGGCAAATTGTTAGTATGTTACAGGGAAAAGTTTACTTCTTTAAGGGATTCAACTCTACTTATCACATGAAACATTTGCATTGATTTTAACTAGATAGTTTATATAAATTTTGTGACAATTTTGAGAATTGCTTTCCTTACAGTGGGTCTTGCATTGAAAACTGGCATTCAATCATAAGGAAAGGGCTAGTCAACGCATCAGGGACCAAGCTTCAGGTAGTAAAACCTTAAAGTTTAAAGAGGTTTTTACTCTTCGCTGAAACTATTTAATATTACCATCTTTGATATCACCAGAGTTTAATAATTTTTGAAAATTAAAAGGAATTCTTTATGTCGAAGGATATTTTATTGTAATTATAACCATCAACATTATTGTTGTTGTTGTTGTTGTTGTTGTTGTCTAGTGTGCCTGATGTAAATGTAGTACAAAAGACATTGAAATATGACATCAACTACATGGGAGAACAGAAAGGCCAGGAAAATGAATTTGAAAACTGATCTAGTAAGGTGAAAAGTTGAAATATTATGTTGGACTTCAAAGTAAGTATTTTAAAAAAATGTGCACTTGGAGGATTTCCAGATTTTTCCTGCCACTAATAGGTAATAGGTATTTGGAAGTTGGCCCAAATTCAATACAGGTCAGACTGACAGGAAGCATTGCACAGCCATGTTTTATCCCATTTTTAATATAATGACTGAGTTCTAAATGACTAGCCATGACTTCTTGTGTAGTAAGGATATATCTAGGTCAGTTACTTGAGGGGTATGTTTTATTTTTATTGTCCCTATTCAGATATGTAAAAGTTTTTAAATGCATGCATACAGTGTACCATTCATAGTTAGTACCACCAGCGTATACGCTGGCGGTACTCATGGTTTTAGTCCCAACCCGTCTCGTACAGCTCCGCCGGCTCCGTTGGCTCCTGCGGCTCCGCCAGCTCCTGCGGCTCCGCAGTCGGGCGCCGGAAACAAGTCACCGTTACCACTTCNAGTCCACTAAGAAAGAACAAACCCCTGTTGGGAAAACCACTTCCACAAAAGAGGTAATATGTTGTTTTTCATATGTTCTGTTTCTTTATATCAACATTCAGAGAAGAAAGGAGGAATTGATGTAATAAAGAATGACTTAAAAATGTATGATTAGATAATATCATAGAATAAACAGGTATATCTGTGAAATATTGACTCCAAACATATGTTAGTTCTGGTCTCTTGCAGTACTTTTCCTCAAATTTTGTCACAATCATTGTTTAACTACTGTATAACAGTTTTAATTCAGAACAAATTCTTTCATATTGACTAATACTAATCATTGATTACAAATTTTAGACTAGTTCCCAAAGCAGTGTATCTGGACAGAAGTTCCTAAGTCACTCAAACAGGCTTTCATGTATCGCTCTGTGTGAGGTTGTCACCAGTGAACATTTGAAGAAGCATGGTCCCATCTGGGTTTGCCCTAATCCAGATCATGTTTGCACAAGATTCTTTTTTGTGTGAGTCATATTTTGAAAATATATTAAATTTATTTTTGGTTACCAGATATATTGAATGGATAAAAAAGTTAACATAAGCATCTTTATAAGTTGGCCTTTTTCTCAAGAGTGCACAGTGTGTAGTCTTTGGCTGTATTCCCAGAGCTTTTAGATCGATCTATCCCCGCGGGGAGTCTCACTAGATTACTGTCAGGTAATCCGGCTTAAATGTCCGTCCCGCCTACTACAAGGGGGTAATTAACTTTCGTGTATGCTCAGCTGACAGCTATTTAGCGTGAACCCCCAGGGAGTTAGGTCGATCTAAAGTAGATCGATCTAATCTCTGGAAATGGGGTGTTAGTGTGCATTCAGAACAGCAGACAAACAGATTCGTGGTTCAAATATGGCCACCCACTAAAAAGCTTACCACTTAATTCCCGATTAGACACTGAATAGATCTCCCACAGGGATTACACAACAAGCATTCAAGTGGGATTGGCCATATTTGATCTATAGATCTGTTAGTCCACTGTTCTGAATCCCCAGGCTCTTTGACCATTTATGTTAAACTTCCTTTACTTAACCCTGTCTTCCAGATACGAAGATCACAATGGCCAAGTCCCAGATGTCCATACCCAGAAAGAAGGCTTCAAGCAGAGGATTCAAGATGTTGCAGAATCTTAGTGACAGCTAATATTTAACATGCCTTGAGAAGGAATATTTGTTTCCTTGAAAAGAATCAGTTTCTTGTTGTATTATGTCTTACTAGTCCAAGTGTACAATTAATGACCAACGGAAGATTGGATGGCAATTAACTGATCTATCTAATTTTGCTCATTTTATGCAATGTTGGTGCATTTGAGTTTTCTAAATATGTTGTGTAGATTTTTTTAAGGCTCAAGATTGATATAGATGGTCAGAAATAACAACCCTTAAGATCTGAGGCACACCCAAAAAGCTGTACTACATGATCGGGTGGCATTAGAAAGTGTCTTCTTTGTGTTACGTTCATACTCTCATGAACAGTTTTTGACATTCCCAGTACACGGTATTGAAGCAAGTTTGTAAACTTCAGCCTATACATAACCATTGTGATTTTCATTCATGTGTTTCATATATTTGCTTTCCCACACTGCAATCTGCTATTTTTATGAAATATATAAGTGCATGCACAGAAATATCTAGGATGTTACTGTACAATTGGGACATCGTTGTTAAAATAAAAATGTGCAATTGGACATTTGATTTTTTCAAATGTTTTTATGTATAGACAAGTGATGTAGCCATCACCTGCATCATTGCCATGCACTTCACTGTTAATGCAATATATGGAAAACTGTGTGACTTGTTAGTCTCAAACTTGCTGGAGTGATCTTTGCCAAGTAGATTATTTTTCTCAAAGTTGTGTAGTTTTTATTATTATTATTATTATTTTTGGTGCATTCTTCATTTTTCACTATTTAATATTTTCAAGTGAGGAGTATAAAGTAAAACTGTTTCTTATTATTGTCAAACTTAGAAGAATAATTCAGTAGTTTCAGAAAAGGGTTCTGTTATCTTTAAAGATTTTCAATGTGTCAAATGCATTGCACAAAGTATAGTGAATGAACTTGATCATCTCAAATCTAACAGGGGTCTTTCATCAAATTTTGTAATGGTTAGAGAGGTCTGAGAAAGACCCCTGGTGGAGAATAAGTAACTCGTAGTTTGTAATAATGCTTCAAGTACAAACAGAAAAATTGGGTAATATTGCAGTATTCATATGCCAATAGGAGTTTAAGTGTATTTTATGCTGGTTGTGTGTTTGGGAAATACTCTCCAAAATTTTTATTTGATGCTAATAATAAGACCTGCAAAAGTATTGAGTTTTTCAAAACTTTACTGAAAATATAATTTTGATAATATATTTAAAGTATGAGTATTTAAAATAACATCATTTTATTTAGTAATGCTGCTCAATGATAGCTTGTGTCCTTTTTATCGTCATTGACAAATTATTTTATCATCTGCTCTAAATAAATTTTGACATTCTGTAACTTATAAGAGGTGTATCAAAAAAGACTTGATCATCATCATCATCATCAATTATTATTATCATCAAGTCCTGCCTGTAGTCAGTCTGCATACAGAAAAGGAAGAACTTGTTATTGCGATTTGCAATTTGTCTCGAAAAGGAATCCCTTGTCGTTTAACACCCTCGTTCTATCTCTATGAGTGTTTTTGGGGATAAGTATCCAAAAGCTTCCAATCTCTTTCGTTCTGTGTGAAATTTCACTTGTCAATCACCACCTGCTTTCAGCATTCCCATCCTTGATAAAAGTGATCTCGTTTTTCTGTCATCATCATTCCCAGTTTTAGTTCTAGGGCTGTCTCTTCCTGAGTGTGAAGAGGATTTACTGGCAATTTGTTTGAGTCCCTTTTTACCAAGATTCCCCCATTTCCCTTTGGATTTGCTGGCAGGTCTTGACATATGCAAAAGTTTATCTGAAATAATGATGAAAACTATGATATAATGATTGAAGGATTAATATTTTTCTTGCAGTGGACGGACAAGGGCTCGTGGCAGATATAAACCTAGGCCTACTTATGTTGTTTCCTTCAGGGTATGCGCTACCTTGGGGAAAGTAGCGGGTTATTTGTTTCAAGTTTGAAACAAAGACTAGTCGTACATATGCTATAAGTTCTCGTTTTATTCTTCATTGCATTTCCAGCACAAAACATCCTGTTAGCTGTTTAACTGGAGAAAGATGCCAATAAACCACTTTTGAAAATATTCTTAATACGACTTTTGAGTTGCAGGTGCAATATTGTGAATATCATGTACCTTTGACACGTGTGTGGTAACTGCCTAACAACAATAGCTCAGGTCGGGGTTCATTTCAAGGTTGACCTCAAAGCCCCTGCATTTATTTTGTTGTTTAATTGGAAGTGTATTTCAGTGTTGTAAATCACAAAATTGGAAACATTTATTGTACAGAAAATTGTATTCATGACGTCAGGGTTTCCTTACAAATGCGAGGTTCACTTTGTGTACACACAAACTGGCATTCAAATGACAAACTGATCAGGGCAACAGTAGTTAATTTTATTTTCGGTAACAACAAACATTGACATGCACGCAAACACACCTTTTATCACTTAAAATTTAATTTTGTTGATTTTAAACAATTTTATATTTCATAGGCCCCATACTTACAATGTAGCTCAGGATTTGATTTATCCAAATTTTGTAGTAGAGGCGTATACTTGTTCGGTAAATTGCCCGCTTGCTCTGAAAGCAATATGGAAATATAACTTTTTTTTAACCGAACATATGATAAAACTTTAAATTCGCATTGACTTAAGAAAGTTTTCAGTTTAATATTGCCAAAATCTATTTAAATTTAGTTAATACTGTAGTTAATTGGTAGGGCACAGACAGAACAGTTTGTTGCGACAGACGGCAGTTTGTAACCGACTTACTTTCTATTTTGATTAAGACATAAATTTCCCTCGTTTGCAGGGAATCACAAGCGTACTCCCTCAGTTTGGCACCAAGATTCGTCACATGACCCTGCATGTCCACAAGGTCAATAACAACTGAAAAATAAATTGAATTGAACATTTATAAAATATTTATTTTAACGTTATTAAGAAGGAAGTTAACACACGAAAAGAGGGGAGAAAAATTTGCTTTCACATATCTACAGGGTACTGGAACCAACTTTTTGCAGTTAAGCTATCCAACTCATATAAAATCATTATCTCTTACTTATAATATGCATTCCCTTCTGCGGACAAATCACTTCTGTCAGTATGTTTTTTGTCTTTATAAAATGAAATCAGGGACATGTATCTTTCTATCCGCGATGTTTTATATGTTCTCTATTTTGAATCTGCTTGGATTTATCAACGCAAGGCGCCTGTATTCCTGTTATCATAATCGGGATGACAAATACATGTAGTAGAAAGACCAGTATATCTTGGTGTATAGTAGGCTATACGTTTGTACACTGTAAAATATTATAAAATTATGGACTTTGGGTGAGGTGAGCTCTGGGATATATTCCTTGTTATGTAACCCGACATCGGAATTTTAAATAAAGAACCGCAAACTAGTTTTATACGTCACTGGAAACCCAACATTATCAGCAGTTTTATCATTATACTTCAGTGATACTTGCTCATTATTCTCGTATATATAATGTGCTTTACAGTGGTAGTGCCGTTATTTCTTGGCAAAATGCAGGATTTCTGACATCGCACATTCTTCTCAGTATTGAAGATTCAAGTGCCATCATTCAGCTAAGCAGTGTTTTCTTTATAATAAAAGCAATCACATCTTAAGCCAGGCCGGTACCGTATGGCTGAGAATGGTGGTAGTGGGGGTGGGGTGGGGTGGGGGTGGGGGGGTTGACGTCTAAAACACGTTTGTTACTCTTGTATTTGCTAGCAGGTGTTTGAGCCGCCTGTGGTATTAATCTACATGGAAACGCCGACTGAAGAAAACTTGAGAGCGCGCTGGCCGAAGGGAAAGAAACTACGAGACTTCTGACTCTTCAGACTGAGAGAAAGAAAGAGGCAAACACTTTTCAAAAATCTGTGGGGAGAGGGGTGGGTGCAACTGTGCCTGTGTTTATAAAGTTCACTTACTTTCTTTATCACATTTGCATATCTTCCGTATAGAGTCTAAAAGACAAATTATCGTGCACCATGGGTTAAAGAGAGCTTCCTTGTTATCTGAAACATAGAGCTTAGAAAATGTAGACATGGTAAATCAGAAATAACACGCTAATCACAAAAGTAGACAGCGATAAAGTATCCTTTTATCATACGCCGACTGGACATGAACTAAATTTTCTCATCGTTAACTAAAATTAACGATAAAGGAATGAGATTTACACAGATGTGTTTTGTAACCTTAATTTGGACACAGCTGTACGATTTAGTGTCGCTATAAGTTGTCAAAGCTACAGTGGGGTAGGGTTACCAGATGAACACGACTGAGCGCGTAATATACACTTTAATGCGCTCGTTGCCCAGGTGATCACAAAACAAACCATTCAAAGTGAGAGGCTTGGGTGATTTGCAGTTATTTTTCAACTTCAGAAACTGAATGTCAACTTAGTGCAAAAAAGTGCGCAGAAGAATTGTTCATTTCAGCTGTAGGTTAGCTACTTTCCTTTTCCGTTTGTCCAGAATATATCCCTCTATCAGACATAAATGTGTTCGATTTAATGTCCTCAAATATATCTCCCATAGTCAGAAAAGTTGTCGAATTGTGTTGGATAGTACTTCACTGCTTATAACCTCTGAATGGATTACTTTGATATCCCTGATTTAACAATTTTATAGTTATAAAATATGTTTAAAGCTACTCACCTCCATATTTAACTCTCACAAAGGACTGCATTGCACGGCTTCGAGCTGACAGCGGTGGCGCGGAAACGGCAGATCTGCTGTTTTGACTGTGACTGTCACGGTGGCCGTGACTGTGTCTACCGCTCGACATATTTCTCAGAAATTCGATTTTTCCGAGCTCATATAAACTCCATTTCGATCGGAATCATTCATTCCTAATTGACCTCCTGGTTAGTGATGAAAGGCGAAGGCTGCCTAACTCCCTGCACCTCTTTGCTCCTATTCGTGTCTACCAAGGCCGGGCAAAGTCTACCGACGCTGTTCGTGTGGTGATATGTGTGTCAGCGTTGACGTTGATCAAGAAAATGACAGGGTTTAATCGGGAAGTCACATACCCAGACAAGAGAACGAAAATCAAGGGTGTCGATTCTGGTACAGTTCAGAAAGAATGGTTGCCATCATAACAGTTTCAACTTTGAGATCGGGTAACCACATTCCCTCAAGCTCTATGTGCCCCCAGCAGCGTTCATTCAAGCTCGCGGTATTGTGTTATAAGAAATAACACTTAACAAATGGGTTAGAAACCGATGAAATGACTCGGTTGATTTGTAAACAAGAATAACATGCTTGTGTTAATATTTGTAAGAGATAAAAGAAGCAAATCGAAATGCTACATTGACCAATGCTATGCGCACTCCGTATCTGTTTATGAATAAACACCGAGTAAGTTATCATTAGTTATGTGTTTAATGACTTGTACTAAGCCGTGTGACTAAGAGTAACACATTTACGTAGATATGACGTTTAGGGACATTATTTTCTTTCGATTGTCGGTGAAAAGACGCATTGTTCATTCCACATTTTGATACAAAACAATTAGGCATTTCTGTTCAAATCTTCCACTAAACTGATTTACAATGTTATAATTAAGCATACACTGTAGTCCTCAAAGGATCAGCTGGGTTAAAAAAATGCCATTATGTGTATTTTCGATGGTTTTCATTTCGTCCTGTTTTTCACCGCTCCTCAATGTATAGGCTTCATCCATTTTTTAGCTAGTAGAAATAACGAACATCACTGTATATGATCTTATAGAAATAGTGTCAGCACTGTTATGAAAAATTCCTTGGTATTATATATCAATGTCAATAAATAGGTTTCTAAACTATACAGGATTTAATTTTCCTCTATACAAATGCAATTTCCTCCTACGCACTAGTCAATGATCGACGCACTAGTCAATGATAAGAGTACAGGGGCGCGTCGATCATTGATTTTTTTTTGCGCCAATTCAAATGAACTAACTTAGTTAATAACTACGCACGATTCATTTAGCCGTCATATATTTTCCTGACATTTCGTAATTTTGGCACATAGTTCAGGTAAACTTTTATTTGAAGGGTTTATCATTTTAATTGCCTGGATTAAGAAAGATAAGAAATTTTGCAGGAAAGGCCTTCTCATACATAAAAAAAATTCGTTTGGACATTTTCAAACGTGTGAAGTATGCCGTTTAACACAGTGTGAGTATCCACAGAGCGAAAAACATTGACACTTTAGCCTATTATTTATACATGTATATCATTTGGTATATTATTACATGCAGTTCTTATAACTTAAACTGACAATATGTCTTTTTTTATAATCAAATATCTGAATTATAAAGTTTTGATCTTAAATTATTATTATTATTAAAAACATGCCCAGTCACAATTTTATCATTTGGTAGCTTATCATGTGGCTTTGAAGCAAAACGGCAACAGCGCTTTTCGGTTGTTTTGGCGACAAAAACGTTTCCACTCTTGCTCCAGCTCCGGCGGTGCAGGCAGACTCGGGTGTTGAGGATATGGACACTGCGATTTGAACATAGAAAATAGGAAATGATGAAAATTGATATATGAAACTTCATTTGTCACACAATATGCAATGCCACACGTTGCGCTTTGAACGAAAACAGTGATCAGGTATAAAACAGTGACATTAAAATTATGCAGTCAAAACGCTTCACAAATCTCACGTGAAATAAGAGACAGATATATTTGGTGCGGACGTTATACACTCATTTTTTTCGTCTTGATCTTCACGCACGCACACACGCTCGCGTGCGTGTACACACACACACACACACACACACACACACACACACACACCTGCACATCGAACAAGGCTTGGACAAAGATTTTTGATATAAATTTAAAAAATCAATTGACAATTTTAGAGTTGAAAAAATCACTTAAGAGGAAAAAAGTGCTCATAACTCTGATAACTTTTGTTCGGTCGCCAAACAGTGCGCCAAAACAGTGATAAATAGGATAAATCATAGAAGTAGAGAAAATTTTCTTTACTTCTATGGATAAATGTAGTTAAAACTACCAATGTGGCTCATCTTGAATTGAAACGTCTGTTTTATCGATGCCAGTGGTGATTGTTAGTACTGTGCATCAGGATCAGGATGAATGCGCCGCCAAGATTTGAGACATTTCTCTTGTTTGAGGGAGAAAAAAAGTACGTATGATGAGAATTTTCTGCATGAAAATAAGTGGTTGAAGATAGGTATCGTACAGTATTTGTTAAGTGGAACATACTAGATTGATTAAACGGTAAATATACTAACTGATAAACAATGGGTTCGACAACCGGCTATGGCATATCGTGTTGAAATATGACTGGGTGTATACTTTGAGTTGGATTCGATGAGCTTATAAAGAAACTGGTGTCACATGGAATTCGGCTGACTTTGTTGTCCATAGTTTGAATCTACCCGAATCGCACATTTGAAGATGTATAGTTAAATGTCGACAGACCTTCATCCTCGACACTAGACAGCGGAAAGTAGAGGGCAGTAGATTAGCAATCCAGTGTAACGGAGCTTGAACGTTGTCTTACTTAAATCGGTTTCTAAAGAAATGTTATTTTTAGGAAGAGTTTAATTTAACATATGTAACAGGATTGACGTTTTACAGCCCATGTTGAAATATTTTCCACCAGTGGATGCATTTTGGCTGGCAGTTGAATTGGGACATGCAGAAAGTCCATGGCCGGGTGCTAAGCTTTATTTGTAAGCCCCAAGTAATTTATCATTGCCAAATGTAATTAATTCCAGGATAATCATAGAAAAAGACACTAAAGTTCCAAATGCAGCTCTCTTCACTGTGATGAAAGAGGACCACACTTTAGGAAACATGCTCACAACGTAAGTGAAAAAAAATGATTTGAAAATACAATGTTTGTGTAATTAACAATTACAATACAATATGTAAGAGTTTTTTTACATATATTAACAAGTTTCAAAATTTTATTTGATTGACATTGAAATATAATAATATTTCATAAATGGCCATCACCTGTGTCTTCCCATGTCACAGAGGTTGGAGGGAGACCCTTGTACATTTTTTTGTTACCAAAAACTGACCTGTTTTAAATAAAATGTGTACAGAAAATCCATATAAGTGCACATCATTCCTTATATCAATTTACAACCTCCTGCCTATTCCTATCATGTTCAGTCTCTTTTTTTATAATTTATTGACCATTTTTTTTTGTTAAATCAAGGGTCAACTCAAGAAAAAATTCTGTATTTATTCATCCAAGCAGTTCATTTACTTAACAACCACTAGGTGTAGGTGAGCCTGACATGAGTGTTTTTATTTTAGGCAACTCCTAAAAGACCCACAAGTCCTGTTTGCAGGCTACAAGATTCCTCATCCATTGGAACACAAGTTTGTGCTCAGGATCCAGACAACACCAGACTATAGTCCGCAAGAAGCATACACAAATGCCATCACAGATCTCATCAGTGAAGTCTCCTTGCTGGAGGAAAGGTTTAAGGTACCCTTCCTTCTTAGTTTGAATTCTTCTTTACCAGTTTCTGATAGAGGTCCTAATAATGATTTTTATTAAGGATATACTTTATAAAAAATTCATTAATAGGATCTCTTTTCTGGTGGTACATATTTATGATAGAAATGTTTTCAAAAAGACAAGCATAAAACCTTCAAAATCATGTTATACATGTTTTATAGATCAGAGAGGCAATGAGAATAATCAAGTCATTTGAGAATAATTAAGAAATAAAGATTCTTTGTAAGTGGACACTTTATATTTCAGATCATTGTGTATCTCAAATTAAAAAAAAAAGAATTATCGTCTTTTGTATGAGCTTAGTATTGCTTAAACATTGTTCAACTTTACTAACTAGAAAAGATATTACAATCTCAAACTGTCCGAGTTATGCAGTCTACTGCATGTACAAAGTTGATTGTCAATAATACAGATTTTTTGTTGTTTAAGGATGCAGTTAGAGAAAAGCAGGAAGGAGAATAATCTTATCTCACTTAACTGGTAAATTTCATCATCATCAGTCATCTGGACACCATCATCATCAAAGCACTCATCACACAATCCATTATCCACATCTTGAGGAACTAGGCTGGACTGGAGGAAGCATTTCACTTCTCACCCATTTGTGATGACTGTGTCATATATCAAATTGAGTTCAGCATAAGGGAAAAGCTATAAGCAGGATTGTTTTTTTTTTCTAGCAGTTCATCCTGTGGGATATTAACCATACTTGTGGTTTGGTGGTTATGACACGTCAATCTGGAGTGTGTGGAATATGGAGCGGTACCAGAATTTTTTTCAAAGTTATTTTTTTTCTCAGGTATAATGAGATTGAATCATGGTTTATATAGATTTCCTTGATACCCTGTGTGTAGTGAGCAGTTAAAAAAAGTTCTGTATGAACTCATGCCCAGTGAGCTCTTTTAAATAAGTTATTATTTCTGTATGTACTCTATATTAGAATTTTGTACAGAAATTGTACATCAAATGGACAGATTTAAGTCGTCAGGCCGACACCCCATTGTTTGTAAAATGAAAGTAGTCTTTTTATTTTTTCATCTTAATTCAATGGGATTAAAATAAGTTTTAAATTTGTTTTATAAGCAACAAAATGTTTGTAAAGTTTCCTTTGTTGGTAATTGACAATCTTCAGAGGCATTGAACTGACATTCCATAGCTTTTGGAAACATACCACCTATAATAGGGTTTGCAGGATCATAAATGAAACTGGCAATGTAAAACAGGACTTCACATTTAAATTATATTTATTAATTTAAATGGGTATAATAAAGATGTAAAACACCATAATCCATTACCATTTAAACATATTTCTGTATTTGTACAATTCAAACTATTCTGTCATCACATCATTTGGCTAGACAGTTAAAGAATATGAGCATCTTAACTTTGGGTCAACAGTTCTTATTTAAGTTTCTACTTATTGACTACATAAACACTCATGCAATTGTCTTCAAGGGGACTCATTTCTGAGGTAAGAGAATTCCAGTTAATCTTTCCTTTGTCACTTGCCACAAGACTGAATAATACAGAACTCCATTCATTGGATTATTTCCAAATCTGTTACATCAAAAATGGGTTCCCTTCTTCTGGCACTACATTTTCCATTATTGCTTCTAGCCACGTTTTCCCATTAATCAGTTTGGTTGTAGCTATTATGTAATCAGCAGGCCCTAAAATGAGATGTTCCACATTAATTGATAATAAATAAATGTTGGTCAATTTTCTCTCGTCTTCATAATTCAAATTTCAAAACTTGACAATCAGGAAGGAACAATTCTCTTTGATGTACCACCAGCAAAGTCCAGCATAATAGTGGGATAATACCTATACCAATGTCTCTCTCAATTACTGTGATATAATACATCAAAGTGGAAAAGTTTTGCCTATGTTGCCTTGTGGTGGCCACATCACTGACAATATATATATATATGTGGCTGAATATTAATGAAACCATTGGTTTCTGATGAAAAGCTGTGATGAAGTTTGTATCTGGTTGATACAGCAGTTCCAGATCACATCCAATGTATTACCACACTTACGCTGGTGGTACAAATACAAGTTCAATTGTCTTTGACGATTTATAAATTAAAAAAAATTCACTAATAATTTTCCTAGAAGTTAACATCTATCTAGGCTAAGTATCACTTTCAAAGCAATACATCTTACCATCTTCCTGCTGTGATAAGAAACGCAGAGCAGCAATCTCTGCATATGTCACGCCTCCCAGGAAGAATATGAGCACCACTTTCTGATCCATTGTGTTGGAATGTGTTGATGTTATAGAGGCTTCTAGAAATAGAACGTATAAGTTCTCATAAAGCAATAAATGTTTGGAAACTTTCAATAATAAACCTTTCAACAACAACAACAAAAAATAAATAAAAATAAATAAATAAAAAAATAAAAAAATAAATAAAAAAATGCATAACACTGACAATTAATAAGTTGAGAACTCTAATTTGATGTCTAATCTTTTGGCAGACACTAGTTTTAACCTCTGTTAACTTGGGATTTGTGGTTTGTAGTAACTACAATACTGTACTTTATCCAAAAATAGTGGAACTGACTGATAATTATTAAATCTTACTTCTTTTTCTCAGTCCAACAGGAATCTGTTGTATTTCTTCAAAAGTTGATCCAGGAAGCATCTGAAGCACCTCCGTTATGCTGCGCCAACCTGGGCGAGTTAAGATCTGAGCCAGGCGCACACTCAGGGGGGCATACCCACTGAACACGTAGGCAATATCATTGGGGTTCTGGATATAATGAAATAAAGATATTAAGCTGTGAAAAAGCTATTGATAACTAGAGAAACAGAAAGGTATCAATTTCTCCTGGCTATTTAGCTAGCTGAGTTGAGCACATTAAAGGAAAATGAAAAGGATGATATGTAAAAAGTTCGTTTTCAGTTTTGGCAAATGATGACTGACACCTGTGAAAATGTACGTATAAATAAATTACCCCAAACTCAAGAAATACTATGGCGACTTCCAAATATAAAATACAGAAATGGAGAGGAGATATCACCTATTGGGTATATACCACCAGCTACAGGCTTAGTATAAAGATGGATGAAAAATCAACGATCGGTCTCTAGCCATTACAATAACAACTGCAACACGTGATAATTCATTCCTTGGCATACTGAGAAATCTATTGCTGCACTTGTCATGACATTAGAACAGATAATCTAAGTCTGTTAAAATAATGCACTTTGTGAGAATATTCTCTTTTCTTCTACAGCAATCAATACAGTTTTATCTACAGACAGTAACCTACTTGTTCATTTACTTCATCTACAACCAATCGAAGACTTTTCTTAATAACGGGATATGTCCGCTGCCCCTGCTGTCTGAGTAATCCTGCTTTTTCCAGGTTGTTCAACGTAAGGATGTGCTGGTAACCATAAGTCTTGGAAAAATGAGCATAACACTGTCATATCATATTGGTTCACTGATATCATAACACTTCTCTCTTAGCATAATTAATAAGATAAGAAAATTAATCAGCATTCAAATGTTTAAGCAGTGTTTATACAAAGTCTTTACTGAATGAAAATTTACAATGAAATGTACAACTTAACCACATACATTCACTTTCATTAAACTGAAAGCATGCCATATTGCCATACCTGTATTATTTCTCTTTTATAATATTCAAGGACTTTTGGTTTGAATCCATTGTTACAGTAGCATTGCACACACATCAGACGCAGAACCTGCAATAACATGGCAAACAAAAGTTTTAAAAAAAAATGCTGCCACACCCAATTGTAGAAGTTGAAAACTGAGGCAAGTGTTCATGGTAATATCTTATTGGACATGAAGTATCAAAATAGACAAGTTTTAAAATCTTTTTCTGGACTCATAATTTAGTCTTACTGATACCATTGCATCTCCTTCCCAATGTGCAGATTATGTAACAGACTGTGAACAATTTAATAGAGACCCAGCATCTCCAATAAGACTAAACTTTACATCCAGTAACATGTCCGGTAACAGGTCCCAAAAAATTCTGTAAAATGGGACTAGATGGCTAATCTACACAGTATTGTCAAACTACATCTTTAGCTCAAAGTTTGGACCATGCACAATTAAGAGCATGTTCACCATAATAAAATGCTGATTAGACATGACAATCTGCTAGGAATACAACCACATAATTTTCATTTACACAGGCCCATAATTTCAGTGCAGTCATACAGTGCAAAACTAACATTGGGCTCTTATTTACCTTAATCAATGGTTCCTCCTTGGCTATACAATCATCAATATATGGATGAGCTTTATCTGTTTCTAACCCATTGACAAAATCTGCAAAAGAAACACTGGAGAAATGGCAACTGAATGATTTCTTAATTTGATTTGTTTTGAAATTCCATATTAATGTGGAGAAAAAGGCATTAAAATTGTTTGAAGCAGTAAAAGAAACAGTGAGGGTCATGGGGAAGATAATTCTTACATAAATAAATAAATAAATAAATAAATAAATAAATAAATAAATAAATAAACTGAGTGCACACCTTGCTGAGCTCTTAGATTTTCCATAAACTGGTCATCATCTGTTACCTCCTTCACCAGTTCTGCTATGGAAGTGTCTGAATCAAATAAACAGACCTTTTCTAAATTTACTATTTAGAAAATCAAGCACTTCATAATCAATAGCCTGTAAAGACACAATTCAAACTATAACTATCACACATGCATCTTATTTTCTATGATGCTTGATATGGTGGAACTGCTTGTGATTCGAGTGTTGGAACTGCACTAATTTATTTGGTATGGGACCTATGTTAAATGGCTTGCACACCATATCACCAAGGTTTCATGCGTTTGTATGCATCAGATATATTACGACTCACATTGGCAAACTCACTACTACTTTTTCACAGCCATGAAAACATGTTATGAGTACCCACGTGTGGATAAAGATTGCTTGGCCTGCTGCATGTGCGGTAGCTTTGATACAAATTCCTTCATCTGACTCACAGATTTAGCTTGGTGGCGTTCCTGAAATACACATGAAAAAAATCTTTGTTATTTAATTAAGTGACATTTTATTTTTTCAGGCTTGTTGTTTATCACTACTGTTCTAGCTTCTGAATGTGAGAATAATGAAATTACACACACACAAGCATACACACTTACATATTGATTTGAAATCAAAGTAAATTTATACATAATTTTTTTTAAAGATGATCATGTTATGTATATGTTCTTTATGTTACTCCCATTTCTTATGTATCTTTAAGACACACTTCCAACTATATGTATACAAACAGAAAAGACAGGCACCATATATATTGACAGATATTAAAAAGTACATGTAGTTTCAGAAGCTCACATTATACTGAGCTGATATCAACTTGGCCTTCCTACTCAACACTGGTCCAACAGCATTAAAATTTTTGTCTCTAATTTCTGCAAAGAGTTCTTCAGCAGAGTTTAACCTAATCTTTTTGGGTTCTGTGGGAACTTCTGCCATTGCTTGACCTTCTTGTTTGGCAAATTTCTCTGGTGGAACTTTGATGGTTGCTGGAAAGAAATATGTGTAAAATTGAAATCTTTTAAAACACATTTAAACACTACATTAACTGATTTCCTTACACAATTTAGGCTTTATTACTTATAGGCTACTTTTAGGATGAAATGTATCTTTTTATGAAATTTGTTATGTTATTTTAAGCAGAAAAGGGGCAGTTAACTTTAATCACAGGAGTGGTACAACAATTCACACTTACTGTTATTAATTCCAAATGTTTCATCAATGAGCCCCTCATATGTTAGCTGTGTGAGGAGAGGTGTCAGAGGGTCCACAGTTCTGTCTACCAGGAACAGTGTGTCTATCTGCGGGGTTATCTGGGGCTCGCTACCGGCCATTTCTCTACGCATGCGTAGAATCATGTCACATACATGCTGCAATGAAAAAAAAAAGCTTTTCCTTTAATTGCCTTTAGTTTTCTCTCTTTAAAAATACCACTTTCAAGACAAAGACCTAAAAAATAAATATTGATTAATTGACTTTGATTTTTCAGAGGGTTTTACCAGTAAGTAAAATATTCATAACATTCATTATTTTTACTTTAAAGCAAAATCAGACCTACTCTGGATAGCTCTCCCTTTCCATGTATGCTTGGAATGATTCCATAAAGTGATTGAAGTGTCATCAACGCTTTAGCCGCATAATACATGGAAGTGCTGTCATTTTCCAATATGCATTCCTGAAATGGTTATACACAATTATTTAAAATAAATAAGCAAAGACCTCTTACACTAATGCATAAAGGTGACAACAAATGTGACCCAACAAAAAGCTTGAACTTGTGAGATAAAACAAAAACAAATTATCTTATTTTTCAAAACAAAAAGTAATATGAAAATGATAACTAAAATTGTGGGATTATTTTAATAGTTGATGAATTATATTGTTGCTCTTATAAATTTATAAGAAATTTTGGCACTGACCTTAAAACTTGATTCTGATTCCAGTGTCAGCACATCACTCTCCACAGGAATGAGCTCCATACTAAACTCATCAATGATGTTGAAATTTCCATAAACACCAAGTTCCTGAAAAAAATATGCCTTAATGAAAACAAGCTATCATATGCACGTATGATACCAAAACCATTGACTTCTTAATATGATCTTTGTATTTTGTAAGTACAGAAGTCTTAAATAAATAATGAATTGTCTTTCCAATCAATTTCTTAACAATTATGCCAATTTCAAATTGTCATTCTTACTTTTAGCTTTCTCTCACACAGGAGACTTTTCTTAGGAACAAACACTACATGAAATTCCTTCCTAAAGCTTCCACTCTGATCTTCTCTAGAATATAAGATGCAAATAAGAATGTAACTAGACATGAAGGATGGTACCATTTTTTTAAAATATAGAAATTAAACAAAAAATTCAAAGAAATATTAACTTAAGTTTAAGCAAGATGGATTAGGCAAGGAAGAGTTGTTACAACTAAATAAATGTTTTCAGCAACTTCCAGCTAAAAGATAGGTTTGTTAAATTAGACTGTATGAGGAAGTGAAGATGGTGTTTTTGGATATAATTTCTTGCAAACCCCTGCTTTTAGTGCAATTTAAATGAATATGTAGCAAAAACCATACTTGCGAACATTTTCCGCAATAACATTCATCAATGCCAACTTTGGCCTTGTGATGAAGATGATGTTCTGGACACTGCTTTGAGGAAGTCTTCCAGAAGACAAAGGAAACATTTTATCAACTTCATGTTCCTGGAATTAAAATCATACCAAGTGAAAAGGTAGTCTGGCTTTCAAAATAAAACAAAAAAAAACTACAACCAAATGTTGAGTATGTAAGTATAAAAATTAGTTGAGATTGATACGATGTTTGGCGAATCAAAAAGAAAGTTACTTAACCTACAGAAAAGATGTCAACACTTGTGCTGCTAAAGTTGGTAATAATATCTACCTTTTGAAAACCTAAATGTGACTTACCTTCAGCAGTGGGTACTCAGCAATAAGTCCGACAGGCCCAGTCAATGCTTCATCCCATACTAAAGCCTAAAGAAACAAGATAGCATTTAAAGCAACAATGAAGATCAGAGATTTAACTGCCTCCTACATATGTACCACCAGCTGGTTTACTGGTACATTACATGGATAGTAACATGTAGAGATAGCTGTTACATTATGAAGAGTTTTTAAATTTTGAATGATGATATGTAATAGATGTTGTAATATTTTTCTTTTTGAAATTACTGCTCTAGCATACCGGTATACTGATAAAATTAATTGTTGAGGGCATAAGGTCCAAATCCAAAACTACATATGTGTAAATAAAAAATGAGCAAAGGGCAATAACCCTAAAGCAAAAGTGCAATTTGAGTTACATCAAGTGTATGTTCAACTGTACCTTGAGGATATTCAGCCATAAATATGTGACTCAGATAAGTAACATAAGGAATGAAATCTTTGCCACTAAAACCAACCAAATGCCATCATTTAGTTTCAAATAGCATAACTTAAGGAAATAACAAAGGGTGTACCATCTCATATTTCCCAAAAAATGATATTTGACCAGATATTTTCTGCTTTGATGCCTTCTGTGCTATATATAACCCCCTGCCACTTCCCTACCCTCCTTTCAATACTTATGCTATTGCGCATTTAACAGTGTTTTATGAACTGGAAAGAAAAGTAAAGTTTTTTCAAGCTATTGTTTGGTTGTCCAGGTGATTAATTTAGTTTATCCTTTGGGGTGGTGACATTACATGAGACACATAAGCAACTAGTACAGATGTAATATATGTATTTTGGGAAATCTTCATCTCCCTCATATGTATGTTTATCCTTGAATGTCCTAAAAGTTTCCCGCCAAATTATTTAGTAATTTGTGATGCATTGCTGTAGTATGCACATTAGCATAAATACATTGGTGGAAACGAATGATGGCTATGTACTGTACACGTATTGAACAGCAAGAAATTAAGGAGAAAATATCTGATCAAATATTGTTTTTCAGGAAACATGAGTCAACAGCTTTTGGCATTTCTTTATGTTTTATATGCTATTTGAAACTAAATGATGGCATCTGGTCGGTTTTAAGCAAAAATGTGACTATGAGTTAACTTTCAGCTGAAGGGGGAGGAGCTTAATCCTAATGTCACAATACTAGCCACATAAATATAGATCATAAATAACGACTACCCTATGGTCTAAATCTAACATATATCAGTTAATTTTGAAACTATCAAGATTTGTCAATTCCTAAAATTTGTAATAAAGGCTGTCATTTACTCGTATATGCAAACGTGCTTCCTTTTGGAGTTCGTGTGAGGTGAGAAAAAATGGGAAGTGTTATACTAACACTTTGAAAACATGCGTGTTGCATTTTTCATTAATGGTCGGATGGGACGAAAATATGCATACCTTACTCCCTGTGCATTTATCTATACATTCCAGTAGTTCACGCCTGTATGTTTCTCTAAGAATCCCAAGATTAACACGGCCGCTGCTGAGATGGGACATGATTTGCTGCGTGTGTACTGTTTACTTCCGGGTTTTTAATAGTAAAAGAAAAAAATGAAAGATAATGGGAATATGAATTGATTGAATACAATTGTTCTTTTATAATGGGAACACAGTCCTTATAAAATATTTAAAGCTTTTGACACAGTTGTCGACTTTTAAACCAATCTTTTCACAGAGATATGATTTACCCCGTGATTATTAGCGGATGGATACAACTACTTAATAACTGAGAGGAGAGAAAAATTACATAGATTAACCCGTCATTCTGATAGTTAGATATTGCAATTTCAACATTGACCATTTTCTTAAAGTGTAATGCCAATAAGACCTTGGCATAATTTGTTTGGTTTTTGCGCGCAATGCTCTTGGGTTGGAAGTCCTTCGGTCATCAACATTAACGATGGCAGCGACGTGCGAAGGCGGTGAGTATTGACGTTTGAAAGCTTTCCATTGTAATGATATTACCGCAGGTTCGCTGTTAGATTCACCACAAACATGCCAGCAGATTTTCTCATCAATATGGTTCTCATTCCAGAGGCAGATACCAGAGACAAACTGCTGAAAAATGTAAAGAAAGAGGTAAGAGGATGTTCTTAACAGGTGGTTAACTTATCTTTAAGTCGGGTACCTTAGATTTGCAATATTTTAGACATTTAAGTGATAATGAAAATTCTGATGCGTCTTACGTCAGAGAAGTAGCAATCGGAAGTTATTTTAGCCATAGCTAGGGGATGTCGCCTGTAGTTTAAACCTCCGTGCATTATAAATTGTCTTTTCATTGCACTTGCAGTCAAAATTGTCGTAGTGCTGTAGGGTAGTAGAATAGTATACAAAATATTATCAGCGTTGTCAAAATGCAGGTATTTGACAGAAGTAATCATGCTTTAATGGCAGTATTTTTTAGGTTTAAGGCATAATATGTCAGGCTGATAATTGCCAAACTAATTTATCATGTTGTCTGGGATCTGTTATAGTTACTTAGAGATAAAGGTTGCAGTCTTTAAGAATCCAATGGCATCATTAAAGGCAACATAGAGTTCTAATTGAACCCTTATTTGTGACACTTTGAAGAGGTTTGTTGAGTTCTAATTGAACCCTTGTTTAACTTGCATTTAAAAACACATTCATTTATGTTATCTTGGTTTTTATGGAAGACTGCCCTGTATGCCTTATGTTGGCATATATATATATATATATATATATATATATATATATATATATATATATATATATATATATATATATATATATATATAAGCTCTGTTGACACTACTCATAAACAACAGAGGCCATTGTATGATGGGCACTGATCAGTTGATATCCTGACGAGGACTGATGAAGTCAGTAGAACATTTGACACAA